>CAWUFW010000019.1:6641696-7036696 GCA_963921515.1 Calotriton arnoldi
TAGCTCCATAACATAAAACACTCATGTCTGTCACTTTCTCAATTGCTCTTTGAAAGCACACAAAAACCATTTATATATCACCCTAATGACAAAGGGCCTGTAATGTCACATCTGCCACCCCTGGGTTTTGGTGAACTGACGTCCACTCGTGTTTCAAGTGCGCAGGCTGCAAGGGGCGTAAACGGACTCCGGTCTCTCTATATTTTGACATGTCGGTCTCCTATCCCTATAGCTAAAGGTGACTTTCTCAGTCCTGGGTGGGCTTCCTGAACACATATGCAAAGCATTCAATGTGCATCAGTCAGACGTGTGCTGCGTCTGTTCCAACGCTCGGATTTTGCCTCCAGCTCACGTTTTGTTATTGCTTCAAGTTTTTATTAAGCACCCAAACTCTGCTATATCCAAATAACACAAAACAATGTGTTGTGCAGTGTGCTGTCTTCTCGCCCCACACATACATTTATCAAACGGAGTCTGCTGAGCCAGTGAAGCTGCAGCGTAAATTACAGAGTGATTGCAGCATCATGAATTCAATACGAACCACGGGTTCAAGCTGCTGCAAGGTTCACTAGTACTGCTATAGTGATAATTTAGCACAACTGAGGGATACCTACTGTAGAGGCATTACAGGAGCGGGGGCGGGGCGTGGGGCACAACTGACATTATGCTTCACACTGCCAGTCTGAAAAATGTGTTCATTGTTGCACATTGTGCTCCTGGGCATGCAGGCGTTAAAGTGGCACATGAACGACTTTTAGGCAATCTAGCTCTAAAAAGCCTTGCTCTGGCACTCTTGTATCATAAATGATATTTCATAAGGACTATATATGTTGCTCATTCTAACAAAAGATATAAAAGTGTGCAAGCAAACCGCACACATTGTGGAAGCAAGATCAGAGATCATACACACACGTCACCGGTTTCAAGTTCTCCCAAAAATCTTGTCGAAGCATTGACATGGCTTATGTTAGTAGGTTCTTAATGACAGACGGTTGGTGCGTTACCATAGAAGGGCACATTTCTTAGTTTACCATAAACGATTTCAGCGTTTTGAGCTTGCCACAACGAAAGTTTGTAGCGATTATCAGCGTTAAAAAAAAACTACATATTTACTCTAAATGAAATAACAAAATAATCTAAATAAACTACACTGAAAAAATGTAAAAATGGGGTAAGGTGTACTCTGGATGAATTGTAGCACTCTCCAAACAGTTGTTAATGTTTTGGACACCTTAAAACAGAAACCTATGATGTATGGACTAACTAGGTGCTGTTGCGAGAAGTTGGGCCGCGTTTCATTCATAAATCTTACAGGGGCTCAATCCTCATTAATTTGGCTCACATTTTTTGCAATGTTTGCAGTCGTGCGCAGTGATATATTCCACTAATGTTTGGAGGTGAGAGAAGGAAACTGGCCCTACTGATATATGGATAGGCCAATTAGCAGTAAAAGTTATTGAAATCTACTTTTCATGGACACGCCTATTGCCTGTCTGTTCACACACATTGCCATCCCAGTTCCACACTGCCCACTGAAGTGCTTACTGCCACGGCCATTTCCACATTGCTCCTGTATAGCAATATGTCCTCTTAGGGTGTGCAATCAGCAACGGCTTCAGGTTCGAATTTACTGTTTTGCATAATTTCTGATACCAGCAAACACACAATCACACTCGCACATGCACACTCAGAGAGTTCACTCAGGCAACTCACATGTAACACTATGACACCCACAGGTCTGCCAGGGTACGTGTGCACTTGAGGCGAGCGGCCCCTCCCCCCAACTTTAACTGTGGTGTGATACACTGTGCAACGCCAGCGCCACTACTTACTAGTATACTAGTGTGGCTGAGGCTGAAACCGAACTCTGGATTTTGTTAATCCAATTAATATCGATGTGTCTCAGGGACAGGCTAAGGGCAAATGTCCACTGCCACTGGACCACTATTCTTATCTTAAAGATCGATGACATGATGACTGGATGACTCTCACGGACCCTGTCTGTGCAACTCACTCTCTACTGTACTCGCAGAGAGGAAGTGTGACCGATTTGCCCAGCAACGGCAGAATGACCAATCACTGCATGGCTTAACAATAAGCCATTACACTAATTGGCCATTGCTATGTTGGGCGGGCCCTCCCACCCCGTGGTGTCAATGCTGCTGCTGCGTATGGCAAATCGACTGGAAGTCAGGCCTGCGGCTGCCTCCTGCTAGTGCTAGAGACTAGACTGGCAACCGCGGTCTGACATGCAACCAATCCAGACCCTGCTCTCTTACAGAGATCAGCGCCAGGAGTGGGGTGAGCAGGCAAACTCGCCGCTCATTCAGTGACTAGGGGTGTGCAATTTTGGGCAACCCCCAGTCACCAATGTGCATGCAGAGAAGCCACTGTGCTTACGTTGGTCCTGGCCGGGGAAAGGCAGACGGCCAAACCCAACATGCGCACTGCCGTCGTGCCGCACTCAATTTGCTGACAGTGCTCTCGGCTCATGTAACTGTTGTTGTCACAGGACGCCGGTGTCCATAAGCCAGCGGCCCCACCCCATGCCAACTACTGACTCGCGATTCGCAGCGCGAGCGCGCTGGTTTAAACTATTTATACCATTTCAACTTTCAAACTTTTAAATATGTACTTTATTTCAAAGTTTGAAAGTTGAAATGGTATAACAATTATAAGTGGGTCAACGCCTCACCGCCCTAACGCAGAAACCGCCACTGAGCAGGAGAGTCAGTGCAGGCCCTGAGCAAGCAGGGAGCCCACTGGAGCAGGTGAAGACCCTCTTGAGGACCCACAGGCCGAAGGCACAGGATTCGCAAGAGGACTTAGAGCAGCTCACCAAAGATGAAGGCCCACGGTGCAGAGGATGTAGTGAGGATGCTGATCTTGGCAGGAAGAGATACTGAGAGCTTCTTGTAGCCTGAAGATCTCTGGAGTGCTCAGCCAACAACCCTTGTCAACGACAATTCAAGGTGGTGCACAGACATCGGTCCCAGTGGTTCCGGCAAGGGATACTGGCCTCAAACTTGCTGAGTGGACAGGTCAGGCCTCGAGGGAGTTGCAGAACAACCACCTGTGTTGCTGAGCCTTTCGTAGTCTGTGGTACTTCAGGAGCAGCAGCCCGGTCAGCTTCGTTGCGGTGGCTGCAGATGCGGGTAAGTGGCTCCTTCACTCCAAGGGAGATTACTTTGGGTGTCCTTGATGCCCACAGGTCTGTTGAAGATCCTGGATGAAGCACAGACACGGATGATGAAGAAGACTTGCAGAACAGCGAGACCAAGCGCAGCAGGAGTCTTCCATGATGCAGTCTCGGTTCCAGGCGAAGTCCAAGTGTCCAGACAGTCGAAGAGTGATGTGGTTTCAGGCTTGAGTCTTGCTCCACAACGAATCTTAGGACTCCTTAAATACCCTAGGAAAGGGGTTAGGACGGCTCAGGGGTCCCTCCCAGAGGAGGGGCTGGACAGAGGGGAATCCTTTGTCCAGTTTAGCACCAGAGCGGGAGCCAAGGCCTCCCTGAACTGGCTCAAACCAGAGTTTGCAAGGAGGGCACCAAATGTTCCCTTCAAAGCAGTCTGGTCGTGCTGACAAGCACCCCCACCCCGGCCCAATACACTAAGGGGTATATTCACAAGAACGTGTGATAACTACCGCAAGAGTAGCGTAACGCAACTTTCAATATCGCAGCCTATCGCGGGAAAATAACCCCGTGTCAATGTGGAATTCACAACAAGGCGGTAGCAAGCGATAGTCTGCCGAAACCGCGGACAATGTCCGCGAACACCATCCACATCTCCGCCCCCTGGTGTGTCAGTGCCTCCCAGTGTGGCAGGCGTATCCACTCAGGCCCCTGATGTGTCAGTGGCACACAGTGCCGCAGCCGGTACTGCAACACCCACAGGTGGGGCAGAGCACACATCCGAGGACGAGGGCGTGGATGGGTTGGCTCTCAGAAGGAGGCACTAGCATACATTTCCGCCACCTGGCCTGTTTCTGCTTGGTCCCGCACATGGCCTCATGACCTTCCACTGACCCCCGATACACTCCGATGCACTCACCTTGGACAGCGACATGGACTGCCACATCCTGTTTGACGACCAATGACATGGCGACCAGACTGCGGACTGTACCCTTCCTCTTCTGCAGTACATGTCATCCCCGGATGGACTCTGGCTGGCCCTCCACGTGCCCATATTGTGTAGTGTGCTCAGCATTGCCCTGTACCGCTCCAGCTTGATAACTGCACTGGATGTGCAATAAACATCCAGTGACGCACTGCTGTGTCATGTCTTTCATCATTCATGTGTGAATGTGTGGATGAATGTAGGGACAGTGACTTACCTTGCGTCAATGATGTTCATCCTGTGGGATGCCAGTCAGAGGGTGCTACATTGCATTTTGTGTAACGGGTCCCGTGAACACTACAACAGGGACACACGCATCAGTCACTTCGTTGTCCGGACATGGACTGAACCACGCCCAGAGCCCACGAGTCATTGTTGCAAGCCCTGCGCTGGTCCGGTGTACGGCAGGCCAGACCACTCCGCTAACGCTCCGAGGGGGGGCCCTCATTGCTACCCGTCGCAGGCGTACTCGCTGGTGGTGTGCAGGTCACTGGTCTAGTTGTCAGCATGTCACAGCCACTCCCTGAGGGCAGGTTTGCACGCACACCACACCCATCCGGCACAGACGTCACAGGCCATGTGACTCCGCCGACATAAGGGGCCGACGACGTCACATTCCCCTCTGCCGGTGGTGACTGGATGACGGATGCTCACGGTTCTCAATCATTAAGGGCCCATGAGTTTTTGCGCACAGGGTTAGTGGCACACAAGGCCTTGTGGACGGCACGGGCCTACCACCACGTGGCGCAGACTGGGGTTGCACAGGGTTAGTGGCACATGGGGCCTTGCGGACGGCACGGGTCTACCACCACATGGCGCAGACTGGGGTTGCACAGGGTTAGTGGCACACGGGGCCTTGCGGACGGCACAGGCACCCCGCCACGGGACGGTGACTTTGGGTGCACTGAGTCAGTGGCACCTTAAGCTGCTGAGCGGGTGTGCAGCCTGCGATGATGCCCCGTCCCGGCGATCCGGACAGCTCAGGTTTTGTGTGCCCTGCTGGACCGCAGTGTAGGCCAGAGCCAGCGGGCAGCGCGGGCCTACCGCCACGTGGCGTCGCTTCCGGGATCCCAGAGTTGGTGGCACCCATTGGGCTGAGCGGGTGTGCAGCCTGCGATGGTGCCGGGTGCACTGGTATGTCCTATGCCATGGAGTAATCAAGACCCAGCACCAAACGTGAGACCTGGTGGCCTGCGGAGCGGGGCTGCATGATGTGGAGGGTGCCATGTCCGTGGGCCCCGGGCTTGTGGCTTGCAGCGGCACGTGGTGGGACCTCCTGTCTATGCGCCGGTGGCGGAAGGTGAGCATTGAGGCCTGGGTGTGCATGGGCGGGCATGCTCCGATGGGTGGCGGGAGGGGTTGGGGTGCCTCTGCCTGGGTGTGCATGGGCGGGCAGGCGATGTTGTCTTGTGCAAGTGTATGTACTGTGCCAGTCATGTATCTGGACTCTGTTTCAGCTGACGGTTCTGACTCAGATGTGTGACCTGGTGTCCTGCTATACATACCGGCACGTGGTTGGAGACACACCGGTGGCAGCAGGTGAGCAGTGTGGCCTGGGTGCGCAGGGGCGGCACTCTCTCTCTCTCTCTCCCTCTCTTCCTCTCTCTCTCCTCTCTCTCTCTCTCTCTCTCTCTCTCTCCCTCTCTTCCTCTCTCTCTCTCTCCCTCTCTTCCTCTCTCTCTCTGCTCTCTCTCTCTCTCTCTCTCTTTCCCTCTCTTCCTCTCTCTCTCTCTCTCTCTCCCTCTCTCTTCCTCTCTCTCTCTCTCTCTCTCTCTCTCTCTCTCTCTCTCTCTCTTTCCTCTCTCTCTCCCTCCCTCTCTCCTTCGCTCTCTCTCTGTCCTCTGATGTGCGCAGGACACACCTTCTCATCATGTTTTTTGTCTTACAGGCTGTGACCTACGTATTGTCCCGAGGGGAGCGGCCATGTGTCTTCATTTCATTTCGGTGTTCATTTTAATAAAGTTTAATTTGTTGCTTCGAAAGTGAATGTGTGCTGCTCATTTCAGTGACGACACATGCATGTCACCAGTTGTGATTGTGCGACATCAAGCGGAATATTTTGTACATGTTTAGGTGTGGCTGATGTGGCATGTCTTTGGTCGGGGGGGTGCCATAGAGGGGTGGTGCCATAGAGGGGTGGTCATGGGGGTGGTGGCGGTGGGTGTTGTTGCCCTCTTGGGTGTCCGGGCCGCATGATGGGTGACTCCATGGCATCTGTTGCCCTTCCGATGTAGCCGTGGGCTGTGCTCCCTTTTGGTTTGCAGGCTGCCGTCCGACTTTACACCAGGTCAGAGCAGGTGTAGATTTCCTGGTGCTAACGCGCCTTATCGCCTGTTTTGTGTTTTTATCGCCGATGTGGCTGGTCGTTGAGAATGTTGAGGTGTGATGTTGTCGCGCCTTTGGCACGGGAACGCCCACTCTGCATCTCATTAGCGATAGTTGCGCGGGTCCTCTGTGGCGATGTTTTTGCGGCTGCTATCGTGGGTAAACTGGTGCTGTGGGCTGTTTACACCAGCTTGTGAATGGGGAGGTATATTTATCACGACTTTGGCTGCGATAAAGTGCCGTTAATTCGGCGATAGCTCCTTGTGAATATGCCCCTAAGTCCTGTCTGGGAGGTGGTCACATCTCCCTGTGACAGGAACCCTATTGTTTAACCTTCCCCTGCTCGAGCTCAATTCAGCAGCAGGAGGGTAGAATTGTGTCTGGGGTCGGCAGCAGCACTAGCTTGCTGGCAGACCCTCGAAGGCTGTTACTGGAAGTACTGGGGGCTTCCTGGAGGAGCCCCCCCAGTGCATGGAATCAGTATGATTCCTATATGTTTGATAACAAACATGCCCATGTTCGGCACAGCCACTACATAGTTAGCCATTGCGTAATGTCGGATGGCGACTATATGTATTAAAATGGCTGGCCACACTTACAAAGCCTGGAGAATCGACTCTGGGGTTTGTAGGCGTGTCCTGCTCACACAGGGGCACCCACACATTTATAACCAAGCACCCTGCCTTCAGGACTGAAAGGCCTGCCTTAGAGGTGACTCTTAGGTTTAAAGTTCAGTGACCTCAGATATAAGCAAACTTACATCTGTCGTAAGTGGTGCCAGCACCAACTTACACAGGCTGCCATGGCAGACCTGTAGTCACAGTTTGAGAGGTCTCTCATGGGTGGCATAATACATGTTGCAGGCCATGGAAGACCCCTGGTGTACCTATGCCCTGAGTACCTCAGTACCATATTCTAGGGACTTATAGGGTTTACACCAGGAGCCAATTGTGGAGGTACAGAAGTACTTACCACAGTCAAATTTAAGGAAGAAGCACAGTGACTGTGGACCTGACACCAGCAAAAAGTGGGAGTAACCATGCTAGAAGGATGCTACCTTCCTACACGTGTCGACACAAATAAGGACACAACCCATGAGACGGAGACAAACACAATAACAGGAATAAAAGAAACATGGAAATAAGAAGGAGAAATAGTACCGAGTGGCATGGATAAAGTCAGAGACATATGGACCCAAAAGACAGCGAGGTGGATCACATGTGTAGACATGAGACAAGTCAGTCTGACCTTACAAAGAGAACGTCACCTGGCTCCAAGAATTCAAGACAAGCTACATCAGTTCAAATGAGGAAAAGCATGTCATCAGCTGAAGAGGTCTGCGGACAGATCAGTACATTTTCCCCACACAAGGGTTTCCTTCGATTCATGAGATTTCATTTTGCTATATCACCAGCGCCTGATGTATTTCAGCAGGGGCGGCTCCTCCACGTGGATGGAGGAGCGGTCGCCCACTGCTTTCTCGCAGTGGAGAAGCAGAAACCTAAAATGGTATTTTAAATACCATTTTATGCTTCTGCTTCTCGCACTGCGAGAAAGCAGAAGGCAGGGTTTGGTTGGGGGCGGGCCGGTGGGCGTTCCTGCTCCAGGCAGGGGAGGAGTGGCTTGACCACTGTTGTGGGCGCTGACTGTTTGTTCGGTCCAAGGGCCAACCAAACCAGTCATGCACACTCTCCCTTTTCTCCATGTAGGCTGTGATGGAGCAGGGTAAATATAAAAATTTTAACCTCCTAATATTTTCGTAAAATATTAATAAAAATGTTTGTTTAAGTAAATAACCAACAATGTATGTAAAGGGTTAAGGATAACACGCAGTTTTATGTGCAAAATAATGAACTAATAATTGTTTGCGTTTCTAACATAACATAATATTTGGCGTAATAAAATGCATGATTTGTGCTTTGAATAAAACGTGTGGTTGCAAAATAAAGCGATGGTAAGTAAGGGACAGTTTTATATGTTGCTTCTGCTAGGTAATACCTAATTGGGGTACGTAGAAAGACGGGAGGGAAACGAAAGGGTTTATATTTCATTGTTTTAATAACATTTTGTTTTTTTAGAAATAGTGCGTTTAGGCCTGCTGAGCAGCAATATAAAATGGCCGCGAGTTACTAGAGTGCGCAGGAGCGGATGCGACCATGTGATAGAGGAGAGAGGCTGTTGCAAAGGGATGATCACGTGCTGATGCCGAGAGGCTAAGATGAAAGTATGGTCAAGGCTGCTGTGACCCTTCTGAGCAGATGTGTGCCAAGATGATCAGCAAGAACCGTGAGAAGCCTGGTTGAATCAATAGAAAGAACTCTATTATATAAATTGTTGCAGAAAAAGAAACAATTTGGACTGATCGAAACGGATGAGCAAGTGCATGAACTTGACCTTGCCAGGTAGGTCGCTCCCCCACCACACAGCTCCGCCTGTGCTGTCTGCCCGCTGCTCCTGTAGGTAAGATCGCCCTCCGCTTGTGGCCCCGGTGCCCGTTTTGTCTGCTTGTCTCCCCCTGTTTTTCCTTTCTGTGCCCTCGCTGCCCCACTGTTGTTGTGCCCGTGATTTTGCCTGCTCTCCCCCCGTTTTTCCTTTCTGTGCCCCTCGCTGCCCCACTGTTGTTGTGCCCGTGATTTTGCCTGCTCTCCCCCGCTTTTCCTTTCTGTGCCCCTCGCTGCCCCACTGTTGTTGTGCCCGTGATTTTGCCTGCTCTCCCCCGTTTTTCCTTTCTGTGCCCCTCGCTGCCCCACTGTTGTTGTGCCCGTGATTTTGCCTGCTCTCCCCCCGTTTTTCCTTTCTGTACCCCTCGCTGCCCCACTGTTGTTGTGCCCGTGATTTTGCCTGCTCTCCCCCGCTTTTCCTTTCTGTGCCCCTCGCTGCCCCACTGTTGTTGTGCCCGTGATTTTGCCTGCTCTCCCCCGTTTTTCCTTTCTGTACCCCTCGCTGCCCCACTGTTGTTGTGCCCGTGATTTTGCCTGCTCTCCCCCGCTTTTCCTTTCTGTGCCCCTCGCTGCCCCACTGTTGTTGTGCCCGTGATTTTGCCTGCTCTCCCCCGTTTTTCCTTTCTGTGCCCCTCGCTGCCCCACTGTTGTTGTGCCCGTGATTTTGCCTGCTCTCCCCCGTTTTTCCTTTCTGTGCCCCTCGCTGCCCCACTGTTGTTGTGCCCGTGATTTTGCCTGCTCTCCCCCGCTTTTCCTTTCTGTACCCCTCGCTGCCCCACTGTTGTTGTGCCCGTGATTTTGCCTGCTCTCCCCCCGTTTTTCCTTTCTGTGCCCCTCGCTGCCCCACTGTTGTTGTGCCCGTGATTTTGCCTGCTCTCCCCCGTTTTTCCTTTCTGTGCCCCTCGCTGCCCCACTGTTGTTGTGCCCGTGATTTTGCCTGCTCTCCCCCGTTTTTCCTTTCTGTGCCCCTCGCTGCCCCACTGTTGTTGTGCCCGTGATTTTGCCTGCTCTCCCCCGTTTTTCCTTTCTGTGCCCCTCGCTGCCCCACTGTTGTTGTGCCCGTGATTTTGCCTGCTCTCCCCCCGTTTTTCCTTTCTGTGCCCCTCGCTGCCCCACTGTTGTTGTGCCCGTGATTTTGCCTGCTCTCCCCCCGTTTTTTTCTTTCTGTGCCCCTCGCTGCCCCACTGTTGTTGTGCCCGTGATTTTGCCTGCTCTCCCCCGTTTTTCCTTTCTGTGCCCCTCGCTGCCCCACTGTTGTTGTGCCCGTGATTTTGCCTGCTCTCCCCCGTTTTTCCTTTCTGTGCCCCTCGCTGCCCCACTGTTGTTGTGCCCGTGATTTTGCCCGCTCTCCCCCGTTTTTCCTTTCTGTGCCCTCGCTGCCTCTCGCCATTCCCGCCGCTGCGCTCCCTGCGGCCCCGCCCCTGACTGCCCATTCGCTGCCCCTGCCTCCCGCCTCCCAGCTGCTCCTCCCTCCCACCTCCCCATAAATGGCGGCCGCTGCACGGTGAGGAGAGCGATCCTTGACCTTGCCAGGTAGGTCGCTCCCCACCACACAGCTCCGCCTGTGCTGTCTGCCCGCTGCTCCTGTAGGTAAGATCGCCCTCCGCTTGTGGCCCCGGTGCCCGTTTTGTCTGCTTGTCTCCCCCTGTTTTTCCTTTCTGTGCCCCTCGCTGCCCCACTGTTGTTGTGCCCGTGATTTTGCCTGCTCTCCCCCGCTTTTTCCTTTCTGTGCCCCTCGCTGCCCCACTGTTGTTGTGCCCGTGATTTTGCCTGCTCTCCCCCGTTTTTCCTTTCTGTGCCCCTCGCTGCCCCACTGTTGTTGTGCCCGTTATTTTGCCTGCTCTCCCCCGTTTTTCCTTTCTGTGCCCCTCGCTGCCCCACTGTTGTTGTGCCCGTGATTTTGCCTGCTCTCCCCCGTTTTTCCTTTCTGTACCCCTCGCTGCCCCACTGTTGTTGTGCCCGTGATTTTGCCTGCTCTCCCCCCGTTTTTCCTTTCTGTGCCCCTCGCTGCCCCACTGTTGTTGTGCCCGTGATTTTGCCTGCTCTCCCCCGCTTTTCCTTTCTGTGCCCCTCGCTGCCCCACTGTTGTTGTGCCCGTGATTTTGCCTGCTCTCCCCCCGCTTTTCCTTTCTGTGCCCTCGCTGCCCCACTGTTGTTGTGCCCGTGATTTTGCCTGCTCTCCCCCGTTTTTCCTTTCTGTACCCCTCGCTGCCCCACTGTTGTTGTGCCCGTGATTTTGCCTGCTCTCCCCCGTTTTTCCTTTCTGTGCCCCTCGCTGCCCCACTGTTGCTGTGCCCGTGATTTTGCCTGCTCTCCCCCGCTTTTCCTTTCTGTGCCCCTCGCTGCCCCACTGTTGTTGTGCCCGTGATTTTGCCTGCTCTCCCCCGTTTTTCCTTTCTGTGCCCCTCGCTGCCCCACTGTTGTTGTGCCCGTGATTTTGCCTGCTCTCCCCCGTTTTTCCTTTCTGTACCCCTCGCTGCCCCACTGTTGTTGTGCCCGTGATTTTGCCTGCTCTCCCCCCGTTTTTCCTTTCTGTGCCCCTCGCTGCCCCACTGTTGTTGTGCCCGTGATTTTGCCTGCTCTCCCCCGTTTTTCCTTTCTGTGCCCCTCGCTGCCCCACTGTTGTTGTGCCCGTGATTTTGCCTGCTCTCCCCCGTTTTTCCTTTCTGTGCCCCTCGCTGCCTCTCGCCATTCCCGCCGCTGCGTCCCCTGCGGCCCCGCCCCCTGACTGCCCATTCGCTGCCCCTGCCTCCCGCCTCCCAGCTGCTCCTCCCTCCCACCTCCCCATAAATGGCGGCCGCTGCACGGCCGCGCAGCGGACGTGCGCAGCGGGCGCGCCGCTGGCGCGCCGAGGCGCGCCTAAGGCAAGCCCGTCTGCGCCCGTCCGCGACTGGACGGCGCCCAGCGCCAGAACCCCTGGAACCCACCAACGCAACACTACTCGACGGACCCACGACGCCGCCACCCTCACCGCACTCAATGCCGGCCGGAACCCTGCCTGCTACCGAGCCTCACCGAGACGCACCCACGGACCCTTCACCTGCCAAACCTGCCGATTCACCTGCCCCCTGACGTGCACCACCTCCGCCAAGTCGAGCACCAGCAGCAACCACCTGAAATGCATCCTGCTGAACACCCGCTCCGTCCACAGGCACGCCGTGGAACTCTGGGACCTGCTCGACGCAACAGCACCGGACATCGCCTTCCTCACCGAAACCTGGATGAACGCCTCCTCAGCGCCCGACATCGCCATAGCCATCCCGGATGGATACAAGATCACCCGGAAGGACCGCGTCAACCAGACGGGAGGAGGCATCGCCATCGTACACAAGAACACCATCCGCATCTCGACTAACTCCGACGAGACCTTCACCGCCGCCCGAACACCTACACTTCCAGATACACACTGACCCCAAGACCACCCTCCGAGGCACCCTCATCTACAGACCCCCGGGACCACGCACACTATTCAGCGAAGACATCGCAGACTTCATCAGCCCGCACGCCATGCCCTCCGCCGACTACATCCTCCTAGGGGACCTCAACTTCCACCTGGAGAACAACAACGACAGAAACACCACCGCCCTGCTGGACAACCTCGCCAACCTCGGACTCAAGCAACTGGTGAACACGCCCACCCACTACGCCGGCCACACGCTTGACCCCGTCTTCTCGTCCAGCAAGCACATCTCCTTCAGCCACGCCACCGGACTCCACTGGACCGACCACAGCTGCGTCCACTTCAGCTTCAGAAAGACTGCGACCCACCACCACCCGCAACAGGCTCCCCGCCGGAGCTGGAGCAAGATCACCGCCGAGCAGCTCACCGCCTCCCTCAGCCAGAACACACCCACCAACACAACGGACCCAAACGAAGCAGCCAGCAACCTCGCCAAGTGGCTGACCGCCTGCGCCGACAACCTCGCACCACTAAAAACCCTCCCAGCAGACCCGGAAGCAAGAAACCCCTTGGTTCACCAACGAACTCAAGGAATCCAAGAAGAACTGCCGCACTCTCGAGAAAACCTGGCGACTCGACCAGACCACAGACAACAGGACCGCCCTCAAGCACGCCACCCGCAAACACCACCAGCTGATCCGTGCCACCAAGAAGTCGGCACTCAAAGAACGACTGGACAACAACGCCCATGACAGCAAGGAACTTTTCAGCATCGTCAAAGAGTTCTCCAACCCCAGCGCCGGAAACAACGACATCACCCCTCGCAAGACCTCTGCAACTCACTCTCCGCGTTCTTCCACCGCAAGATCACCGACATACACAACAGCTTCGACGCACAAACAACGCACCCTACCGCCGAACCAACGCCCGCCACCACCACCCTCTGCAACTGGACCCCGATCAGCACCGAAGACACCACCCGCACGATGAACTCCATCCACTCCGGATCACCAACCGACCCCTGCCCACACCACGTCTTCAACAAAGCCGACGCCACCATCGCACCCCATCTCCGGGACATCATCAACTCCTCCTTCCACACCGCCACCTTCCCGGAGAGCTGGAAGCACGCCGAGCTTACCGCCCTCCTGAAGAAACCAACGGCGGACCCCACCGACCTCAAGAACTACCGCCCCATCTCGCTCCTTCCGTTTCCGGCCAAAGTCATCGAGAAGACCGTCAACAGACAGCTTGCCGCCTTCCTCGAGACGAATGGATCCCTCGACCCCTCGCAGTCCGGGTTTCGGGCCAACCACAGCACCGAGACCGCCCTTATCGCAGCCACCGACGACATCAGAACCCTAACCGACAACGGGGAAACAGCTGCCCTCATCCTCTTGGACCTCTCCGCGGCGTTCGACACCGTCTGCCACCGCACCCTAGTGAAGCGCCTCAGCAACATCGGAATCCGAGAGAAAGCACTGGAATGGATCATCTCGCTCCTCGCCGGAAGAACCCAGAGAGTCCGCCTCTCCCCGTTCAGATCCGAAGCCACCGAAGTCATCTGCGGCGTTCCACAAGGATCCTCACTCAGCCCGACCCTCTTCAACGTCTACATGAGCCCCTCGCAGCCATTGCACGCCGACACAACCTCAACATCATCTCCTACGCCGACGACACCCAGCTGATCCTCTCCCTCACCAACGACCCCACCACCGCCAGAGCCAACCTACACGACGGGATGAGAGACGTCGCCGACTGGATGAGGAACAGCCGCCTTAAACTGAACTCAGACAAGACGGAAGTCCTCATCCTGGGCTCATCACCCTCCGCCTGGGACGACTCCTGGTGGCCCCCGGCCCTGGGCACCGCACCCAAGCCAACGGACCACGCACGCAACCTGGGCTTCATCCTGGACTCCTCCCTGTCGATGACCAGACAAGTCAACGCCGTCTCATCTTCATGCTTCAACACCCTGCGCATGCTCCGCAAGATCTTCAGATGGATCCCCACTGAAACCAGGAAGACCGTCACCCAGGCACTCGTCACCAGCCGACTGGACTATGGGAACACCCTCTACGCCGGAACCACAGCCAAACTTCAAAAGAGACTCCAGCGCATCCAGAACGCCTCCGCACGACTCATCCTGGACATCCCCCGACACAGCCACATCACCGTACACCTGAAAGACCTGCACTGGCTCCCCGTCAGCAAGAGAATCACGTTCAGACTCCTCACCCACGCACACAAGGCCCTCCACGACCTGGGCCCAAAGTACCTCAACGACCGCATGACCTTCTACACGCCCACACGCCAGCTACGATCAACCAGCCACGCCCGCGCACCGTACCACGCATCCGCAGAACCACCGCCGGAGGAAGATCCTTCTCCTACCTGGCGGCCAAGACCTGGAACTCCCTCCCCACTCACCTTCGGCGAACCCAGGACCATCTCTCCTTCAGGAAGCAGCTCAAGACCTGGCTGTTCGAGCAGTAACTTACCCCCTCCCCCAGCGCCTTGAGACCCTCCCGGGTGAGTAGCGCGCTCTATAAATGCCGTGATTGATTGATTGAACTGTGGGAAACGATGCTTGCATGGACATTCCTCACGGAACTAGTTAAGACCAGGAAGTTTGATTAAAATGTATAGGGACCTGAGTTTTGGACCAATGAGAATGAATCGCGCCATGTAAGAAGAAACATTTTATGCTGTAAGCTAGAATTAGGGTAGAAGAAGACCTACTCTTGGTGGGAGGGGTTAGAATGCTGCGGGATGCTGCGGGAGATGCTGAAGAAGTTAGATGCTGTAGATGGGAGAGTTTGCGGTTGCTGATGCTGACGAGCTGATGCTGCTGCTGTGATTTTCCTTTTCCAGTTGAGTATAAGATGCTGCTTTAGGAGAACTAGCATTTAATAAAGATTTATATTAGAATTATTAGGATTTTCCCGAGAGATAGATAGGTTGATCTTTAGAGTTCTTAGTATGATAACCTTATTTTCCGTCTAATAAAGTGCCATGCAATTTCAACTATTCTTATATTGATGATAAATGAAATGATCTGAATAATAAAATTAATCTCGAATTTCCTGCATTCAAAACTTTATATAAACTTTATTATTCTTTAAACAAATGACTCCGTGATTTTCTTTAGCATAATGATTAATAATGAATTGGTAAAAAGTTCATTGTGATTGAGCTGGTCTTAATCACCATCAACTGATTCCTACTAGTTGGTCCATCGACCAATGAGCGGAATACCTTAAAAGTAAATGAGAATTGTTGTGTCATTATAAAAGAGGTATCCCGTCTCCTTCCAGCAAATCGTTTTCTCCTAGGTCTCATGTCGGAGGAAAATCCAGGGAAATAAATGAGTAAGTGAATGTATATGCGGTGTTATGGGCCCCACCGTCATATGGATATAGTGTGTGTGTGTTTTGGAGAAATAATTGTACCTGGATGACCAAAAGCATATTAGGAGAAATTATTTTTATTGTAAGCGCTGGATCAGATTTCTTGGTAGCAGAGTTATGGTTACTATAGATTAGTTTGGTGATTATTGATTTTTGATTATAGATTATTGATAAGTTTATGTCTAACACTTTTTGTTGAGTTGCGTTATGTTATATGTAAGTTTTCACGCTTCCGGGAAGTAGGAAGTGGAACACGTGTGGCAAGAGAATTCGCATGGAATTTTACACTGTCTGAGTTCAATTTGGTAATAACACAGGTTGTGTTATTTAGGGATATTTTGCGTATAAAAGGTGTGTAAGTGAAATAGTGATCGGTTTTCTTGTGAAACTCTGGCCTTAATTCTCAGGAGCAGTATAGTCTCCACATGTGTTTTATCTCCAGAGAAACGGGTTTACCATTTGCTTGAAAGAAGGGTAAGGTAGAGGGAAGTGCTACTTTATCAACAAAACTGAAAGTTCTGTGGTAGGGTAGAGATAAGCGCTGCCTACTGGAAAATACAGAATTCTTGTGTGAATGGTCAAAGCTATCTTTTCGGTTTAGCGAATCAGACAATGGAAATGTGGATAAAATGTTGTAACTAACAAGAATTGTTGAAAAAGAAATTGCCGATAAATTTTGTAAAGGAGGGGTCAAGAGTAGAAGTGACGTAGACAAAAGCCGCGCTGGGATTGGACAGTGCGCTAGTCACATGAGAACAGGAGCGAAGTGACGTAGACAAAAGCCGCGCTGGGATTGGACAGTGCGTCGTAGACAGAAATTGCTGTGATTGGAGTGTTGGTGTGAGTCGCGCTAGCATTGGTTGAAATAACGCATAGGGAACAGTATTGAATTGCGGATTGTTTTAAGGAGAAAAAGGTTGTGAATCATGTCGTATTATGAGTATGGGAAAGAGAAAACATCTTGGATGTCGAAAGTTAAAAACTTCTTTAAGAAGGACAAAAAGGTAGTGACAAGAGAGGGACAAATAATTCCTCCGTCGAAATCACCAGCTTCACATATGATGCTGAAATATGGATATCATACATGCATTTGGTTAGAAAATTTGACAAAATACACCAAGAACGATGGAGCATTGGCTTTTCCTGAGAATGGTTCATTTAATGTCGCTGTATTACGGAATTTGAGAGAAAAGATGGTAATGTTAGAACCTAGACCTAGACCGACACAGTTTGAAGCTTTAGCGGAATGGGAAGATGAGATGTATGAGCGAGAGAGATCAAGAGGATTGAAGAATCATGAGTTTATACCAGGAAGGTTGTGGGGAATAAATCATGAGGACAGGGTAAAGCGTTGGAGATACGCTAACATGGCAGGAGGTTTGTTTCCAGCTTTTGCGGTTGAGGAAGAAGCAAAGAGAAAGTGCACTGAGAAAAAGAAACATGTAGTGGTAGAAAAGTATGTGTATGGTGGTAGTGAAATGGATGACGAATTGCTGGAAGATATTTTAAACAGAAACCCACCTCCATACCAACAGACTTCTGTAGTGGTGACACCTAATGCACCACAAATGGAAACTGGGAGGAATAAAAACCCGAACGAAGAAATGAAATAAATAGGTCACAAGAAACATTTAAATGTTCACAAAATGATGAGACAGAAAGTGACAATGCAACTGAACTAGCAAAAACGACAAAAGAATTGACTGAGAAAATAAGAGAATTGACAAAGAATATGGAAGCTGTAACTGTACCAGTAACGATAGGTCCAGTAATGCCTATTTTTGAAAATCAGAAAATAAATGAACATTCTTTGGTGATTCCCATGAATTCACATGTGCAAAGAAAAAGAGAAGGGATGGAACTGAATAATGAAGGTGCACACAAATCGGCTAGTACGTGTAGACCAAGTCCACCTACAAATTTGACGATAAATGAGAGTGAGGTTAGAAGAATGCCTATGGTGACAGATTCCGCATCCGGAACACCAGAAAGAAGCAGTGATTGGATTGAGTTAAATAGTACACCTGTAGGTCCGACTCCAGAAGAGTTAAATGAATAGATGAAAGCACTAAAAGCAAAAGAACCAGAAGAAAAACCATTAGATGTAATTAGGTTAAAAATAGACATGGAAGAGTTGATTTTGGGAACAATTGGAACGGAAAAACTAAAGAATTATCAGGATGATGAGATTATGTTTTTGTGTAAGAGTCTTACTTGGAGAGCTAGAAATTTACATGACAAATTGGAAGAGATTGCAGGTGAACTAGGAGTGGAATTTGTGAAAGTGAGGACGTTGCAGAAACCGTACAGAGTAGATTTTTGTGAGAAAGACATAGAAAATTTGAACACCTCAGGAAGACTGACTCAGATAAAAGAACTGATTGTTTTATTGAGAAAGTGGGGTGATGTGGATAGATGGAGAAATAGATGGACAAAGAGGAATGAGAAAACAACAGATAAAGCATCTTTGGCTTTTGCAATGACAGATAAGGAACCAGTTACTAGAGAGTACCCAATGAGAGAAACACCAGGTGGTAGTTATGTGCATGTTCCATGGACCAGACAAGATATACTGTCATTTACAAATGACTTCCCAAAATTGAGAGAGAAACCAGTAGAAAGGTACAGACAAGTGGAGAGATTTGTTAAGGTGTCAAAAGTGCTGTGGATAGATCTAGATGGATTGTTTGACATAGTAGTGCCTGCTGATTTATGGACGGAATGTAAGATTACAATTGATTGGCCAACTGTAGAATATCCAAGGGATGCCAAAACAGGAGCGCCAGGTCCAGAAGTGATGAGGAAATATGATCAGGTAGTTACCTTTTTGAAGAATAAAATTCCACCAAAAGAAACAGATTGGGTGAAAATAGACAGAACAACACAGGAAAGCAAAGAATCAGTGCACGCGTACTATGAGAGATTATTGTTGGTTTTCAAACAGTATAGTGGTTATGAGACGCTAAGTGAGAAGGATATGAGTCATTTTGTATATAGGTTTGTGTATGGATTAACACCGGAAATAAGTGAAAGGATTAAGCAGCATTTGATAGGGTGGCAGAATAGCACAGTGGATGAGGTTTTGAGATATGCTAAGTATTGCAGTGATGAAATTGAGAGTAAACAGCGTAAATTGAAAGAAAAAGCCATGTGGGCACAGGTGAAAGTTGCAGAGAAGCAAGAAGCTCAATTGAATAATACTAGCAGTGAAACAGGACAGTTTAAATCCCGACCTAATATAGGTAAAGGAAAAGGACAAATGAGCATAGATGAGGCAAAGAAAAATGGCCATGCCACAACTGCGGAAAGCTAGGGCATTGGAGAAACGAGTGTAAATTTCCTCCTAAACCTAATGTAGAAAATCAATCATTAAATTCACAGGTGCAGAGTGAGGTAGTTACTCAACAAGGTCAGGTGCCACAACCACCACTTCCCAAGAGTACTAATCAACAGAAATACAGTGCAGAAACAGGATTCTACGGAGGAGAACAGGTAAAACAGTTGTCACGTGCAGCTGAAATCTCACAATATTGGTTACGACAGAGTGAGGATGAGTCGTATGAAAGCTCATGACGGTGTCTGAAAGAGAGGGAAGAGTGCGTGCTTGGCGCAACTCTAGAGGTAGACCAGTCAGGTCCATTTGTGGATGGAGAAGTGAATAGTGCAAATATAACATTCCTTGTTGACACTGGAGCTACCCGTTCTACTGTTAGGTCAGTGGAAATTCCAAATCTTCCTCTCTCAGGTGAACATATACAAGTGGTTGGAGTTTCCAATCAGCAAATTGAAACACCTCTTACTAGATTAGTAAAAGTAAGAATTGGTCCATTTAGTGAAATGCACCGATTTGTGGTGTGTGATTGTAGTCCTGTTAACCTTTTAGGACGCGATTTATTGTGTAAGATGAATTGCACAATTTATTGTACTCCAGACGGAATTGCATTTCAGACTCCAGATGAGGATGTGCTGTACAAAATGACAATGGTAAATTTAGAACCAGAAGTAAATTGTTTGTTTCCCGTATTTGATGCAGAGAAAATCCCAAATGAGTTGAAAGGGACAGTGAAAGAAGAAGTGTGGGACTTGACAGGAGAAGATGTAGGATTAATGAAAGGAGTAGATCCCGTAAAAATTTCAGTAAAAGAAGGAACGAGTTACCCAAATACGCCCAGTACAAATTGACTCCAGAAATAATTGAAGGAATAACGCCAGTAATAAATAAAATGATTGAACAAGGGATTTTAAAAGAAATCATGAGCAGTCCATGTAATTCGCCAATAATGGGACTGAAAAAGCCAAATGGAACATATAGAATCGTACAGGATTTAAGAAAGGTAAACAAAATTGTTGTGCCTTGTTGCCCAATAGTACCGAACCCTGCCGTGATTCTATACCAGATTCCACGCGAAGCAGAGTGGTACACTGTGATTGATTTATGTCATGCATTTTTCTCTATTCCATTGCATCCAGATAGCCAGCCGATATTTGCGTTTAGGTTTGGAGAGCGTATTTTGGCATGGTGCCGAATTCCTGAAGGGTATATAGAAAGTCCTTCAATCTTTAATCAGATCCTAAAGAAATCATTGGAAGATTTAAGAATGCCAGAAAAGTCAGTAATGGTTCAGTATATTGATGACCTACTGGTGGCATCAAAAACGAAGGAAGCATGTGTCAATGACACGATTGCTTTGCTGAATCATTTAGCAAAAAGAGGACATAAAGTGTCCCCTTCAAAATTGCAGTTTTGTAAACAAGAAGTCCAGTATTTAGGGCATAAAATTGAGAAAGGAGTGCGAAAGGTAACGACAGAGAGAATAAAAATGATCCAAGGAATGAGAGCTCCAATGACACAAAGAGAGATAAGAATGTTTTTGGGAATGGTTGGATATTGTCGACAATGAATAAGCGGTTTTTCACTAATTGCTAAACCATTGCAGAAACTGACAAAGAAGGATGTTAAAGATCCTTTTGAAATGAATGAAGAGGAAATGAAAGCATTCAGAGAGCTGAAAAGGAAATTGTGTGAGGCTCCAGCATTGGGAATGCCTGACTATGAGAAAGATTTTGAGCTGTTTTGCAGTGAAAGAGATGGATGTGCATTTTCAGTTTTGGTGCAAAGACATGGAACTATGAAAAGACCAATTGCATATTTTTCAGCTGTTTTAGACCCTGTAGCAAAAGCGTTGCCTGGATGTTTGAAAGCAGTTGCTGCTACTTGTGTGAGTCTGGAACAGAGTGAAGGCATAGTGATGGGGTATCCATTGAGAGTGTATGTTCCCCATTCTGTGGAAATTCTTTTGACAAGGACGAAAACACAATACATGACACATAGTCGGCTGACTAGGTATGAAAATTTAATTTTGAGTGCAGATAATGTGACCATCGACAGATGTATGAATGTGAATCCTTCAACATCATTGCCAGACGAAGAGAATGTGATTGAAATGGATGAAGTAGATCACGATTGTCTGAATGTGCTCGAATACTGTACTAAACCAAGAGCTGATATACGAGATGAGCCTTTGAAAGAATCAGATTATATTCTGTTTGTGGATGGCTCATGTTTGAGAACGAGTGATGGAGTTCTAAGTGCAGCATATGCAGTTTGCACAGTAGCAACTGTATTGGAAGCATCTTGTCTGAAAGGTGTACGGTCTGCCCAAGTTGCAGAATTAGTAGCTCTGATTCAAGCATGTAAGTTGGGAAGAAATGTACGGGTTACGATTATGACTGACAGCCAGTACGGCTTTGGAGTCGTGCATGATTTTGGTCAGATTTGGTCACAAAGGGGTTTCTTGACGTCTGCAGGGACACCCATAAGAAATGGAGATTTTGTGAAAAAGTTGCTTGAGGCGATACAGCTGCCTAAAGAGATCGCTGTAGTGAAGTGCAATGCACATAAAAATGGGGAAGACTACATTACTGTTGGCAACAAATATGCTGACGAAATGGCACAGTACTGTGCAAAGAATGTGGTTTCTTTGAATAAATGCCGTGAGAGAGAGCATATTTCTTGTCCATTACTTTTTACTAACTCAATTGAAACATGGGATGAGGTGAGACAGTTACAAGAAGCTGCAGAAGATGAAGAGAAAGATACTTGGCTAAAAGCAGGATGTAGGAAACATGAAGAAACTGATGTATGGGTTTACAGGGATGAGAGACCAGTTATGCCTGATAGCATGATTTCTGACATGGCACGGATGTACCATGGGCAAGCCCATATTGGGAGAGATTCAATGATCAGACTTTTTAGACAAACATGGTACAATCCAAAATTCAGAGCCATAGCTGAGAGTCTTTGTCAAAGATGTCTTATTTGTCAACAGTTAAATCCAGGAAGGAAAACAGTAGTGAGTCTAGGAAGAATAGGACGAGAAGGGGGTCCTTTCACCAGAATGCAGATGGATTTCATAGAAATGCCACCTTGCAGCAGATTGAGGTATGTTTTAGTGGTCGTCTGTTTGTTTTCCCGTTGGGTGGAGGCATATCCAACAAGAAGGAATGACAGTATCACAGTAGCAAAACTTTTGCTGCGAGAATTCATTCCGAGGTATGGTTTTCCAGTCACGATTGAAACAGATAGAGGAACACATTTCCAAAATGAATTAGTTAAACTGATTTGTGAAGCCCTTAGTATTAAACAGAAACTGCATTGTGCATACAGACCAGAGGCTTCTGGAATAGTAGAGCAAGTGAATGGAACAATCAAAAACAGGTTAGGAAAAATGTGTAAAGCTACAGGACTGAAATGGCCAGATGCTTTGCCATTGGTTCTGATGACAATCAGAAGTATTCCGGAAAGGAAGACTGGACTCAGTCCACATGAAATAATCATGGGACGAGCAATGAGACAAGCACAAGTACCTGTCAACAAGCTACTGACTATAACTGATGATCTAGTACTGGATTATTGCAAAGGATTGGCTGATGTGGTGCGTTCTGTGTTTCATCAGGTTGGACCGGATGCGACCACTCTTGAAAGAAAACCAGCACACGACTTGAATCCAGGAGATTGGGTTTGAATAAAAGTCCACCGGAGAAGAAACTGTTTGGTTCCTCGCTGGGACGAACCACGACAAGTGATCCTAGTGACGACCACCGCAGTCAAGTGTGCAGGAGTGAAACACTGGGTACATGCCAGCCACACCATCAGAGTTCCAGAACCTAAAGATCGACCTGTGAGTCGGCATCTGGAAATATCAGACAACAGTTCAGCATCAGAAAGAGAAGAGGAGACAAATAGGGTGCCAGAACTTGAAGATCGACCTGTAAGTCGACATCTGGAAGACCCAACTACAAGTGAAACGATAGAAGAAGAAGAAGAAATAGAAGAAATAGCTGAGGTTCCAGAATTTGAAGATCGACCTGTAAGTCGACATCTGGAAATATCTGATACTAGTTCAGAATCTGATACAGAACATTCAGAAGGAGAAGAAATAGCAAAAACAAAATGGAATTATGAAAGCATAAGAGAAGAAACTGAGCCAGAAAACAGTGACAGTGAACAACCAAGTACAAGTAGTGGTAAAATTCCTTCGAAGATAATATTAATAGATGAAGAAGGGAGAGTTTCAGACCAAAAGTTAGAAAAATCGGAAAAACCCCGAGGAGTAGTAGGGACAGATAGTCAAACACAAGAACAGGGAAATTTAGAAGCAGATAGAGAAACTGACACAAAATCGGAAGAACCTCGAGGAGGGACAGAAGTAGGTGAACGAAGGAAGATAAGAAAAGAACCACAAGTAGCTGAAAGCGAAATCATAAGCTTTAAGATAAGAGGAAATAACGAAAAGATTGAAACAGAATCAGAAGAAAGTGGAGAAGAAAGAAATGAAAAACTAGAGACAAGAAAAAGAAATTGGAAAACAGAAAGAGAAGAAAAAGGAAGTGAAGCAAAAAGGCCAAGAAAAGGAGACAATTGGCCCGACGAAGTAAGAAAATAAAGATACAGAATCGTAAAATTGGATGGGAAAAGTGCTGAACAAGTGAATGAAATAACAAGTCAAAAGGAGCAAGGAAAACAAGGTGGTAAACACTTGCAGAAAACAAAAAGAATAAAGAAAGTGAATCAGAAATACAGATCGCCTGAATGGTTGTATCGTGCTCTGACTAGTCACAAAGAAGAATTGAACACTCACGAAAACCCAGAACAAAGAACCTTGATGGGAGAGAGTGAAGTGCAACAAACCTGAAGCAAAAAACCTGAAGAGGTTTCTGTAGATAGTTTACCGGATTTGACAAAACACTGAACTGACAAAATTACCGGATGTGACAAAGAAAGAATTCTGTGAAAGAATTAAAAGAAAGAACCAAGCAAAGACAAATTTTTGAAAGTACCGAGTGGCAAGCAAGTCATTTCTGAGGTGTAGTGACACAATTTTCTAGAAAACAAGTACAAAATGGAGAATATTAGAGATAGAAAATGTAAATGTGAGTTTTTAAGAAGATGGTGCAAAATGTGTTGCTTTTGTACAGGATTATTAATAACAGTATGGGTGGTTTAAGCAATAACTATTCCAATTAGTTTAGCTGTAGTGGAAAAATCTAATAACACTGAGAAAGAAAAAGGAGCTAAAACTCAAGAGCCAGTTATTTTAAGGAGTAGTGCAGAATTACATAAAGACAAATCAATAACAGATTTTTCAAAGAATGTGTTTACTAAATTACTGTATGAGTACGTAGAAACAATGGATGTAAGGGATTGCTATGTTTGTATGCAGTTGCCTGCATCTGTAGCAGAGGGTGTGACTTATCATCACCTCCCTTTGACATATGGAATAACATGTAGTGTATTAGGAAGCTTATTTTATAAAACAGGCAGATTAGAATATTATTACACTGATGTAAATAGGATTTTTGCAAAAGTTTCTGTAGTTCCCGAGCTTAATAAAATAAAAGAGGGAAAGACGTTTGGTGAATATTTTTTAGAAGATAAGATTTTAACATTAGATAATATATTTAGGTACAACCTTACCTGTGAGTTAAAGAAAGAAGAAAAAGTATTTCTAGAAATGGTCGAGGAGAGAAGAGTGAAATTTGAAAGAAAAGTAATAGAAGAGACAAAAACACCTCTTTGGGTGTTTGAGGAAGACCATCATGACAAGAAAAAGACAAATGCAGCTATGACTCTGGATTGGCCCCAACAGGGAAGGTTGTGCATTAGAAGAAATAAGACAAGATATGACAATTATTTTGTGGGTTCCAGTAATTGCCATGACAATTACCAAATTATAGGTGGATGGGGATTCAAAGGGGAAAAGATCCAATATTTCCAGGGATTTATTACGTTTGTGGGAATAGGGCTTATTATAGGTTGCCGGACCATTGGTATGGGTCATGTTATATAGGCCTGGTCTTTCCAAAGATTTTTCATGTGGATAGAAAAGAAAAAGGAACACACAAAATGATAAATACCTTTACACGTAGAAAAAGGGAAAGTTTTTCAGAAATAGTAGGTGATATTTTTGGTGCATTGATACCAGCAGTGGGAATATCTTTGAATGCATTCAGAATTCGGAAATTATCCACAGTAGTAGATCGTTTATCTACAGATACTGCTGGAGGGTTCTTAATGGTAAATACCGAGATGGTTGCCATGAGAGCTATGGTGATGCAAAATCGTCTTGCCCTTGACATTCTTTTGGCAAAAGAGGGCGGAGTCTGTGGAATGTTGAAGGTCCAACATTGTTGCACTTACATTCCTGATAAAAGCGAAAATATACAGAAGTATATTACAAATATTACAAGTTTGCACAAAGAACTAGTACCACTGGAGGTTGAAAGTGTTTGGGGAAAACTTGGTAAAGGGTTTTCTTCTGTAACGAATTGGTTAACAAGAATGAGTGGATTAATAATAGGGAAAGTTATAATAATAGCAACCATGGTAATAATAATAATATTAGTATTGAAGCTTGCAGTAACATGTATAAAGAGAAGAAGAAAGCAGAATAAGATAGAAAAAGAAAACATGATAAACAAAGAGAGAGAGAAATAGGTGAAATAGAGTTAGAAGAAATAAAAGAGAACATGTACAAGAAAACAAAGAGACAAGTTGAAAGCGATACAGAAGTATAAACTAACAAAAGCAAATGGATAAAAGATATATGCTGTCTGAGAAAATTGTATAACTTGGGTTTTTGTGGTGATGTTAAAAATCACCAAAGGGGGAGTTGATGGAGCAGGGTAAATATAAAAATGTTAACCTCCTAATATTTTCGTAAAATATTAATAAAAATGTTCGTTTAAGTAAATAACCAACAATGTATGTAAAGGGTTAAGGATAACACGCAGTTTTATGTGCAAAATAATGAACTAATAATTGTTTGCGTTTCTAACATAACATAATATTTGGCGTACTAAAATAATAATAAAATGCATGATTTGTGCTTTAAATAAAACATGTGGTTGCAAAATAAAGCGATGGTAAGTAAGGGACAGTTTTATATGTTGCTTCTGCTAGGTAATACCTAATTGGGGTACGTAGAAAGACGGGAGGGAAACAAAAGGGTTTATATTTCATTGTTTTAATAACATTTTGTTTTCTTTAGAAATAGTGCGTTTAGGCCTGCTGAGCAGCAATATAAAATGGCCGCGAGTTACTAGAGTGCGCAGGAGCGGATGCGACCATGTGATAGAGGAGAGAGGCTGTTGCAAAGGGATGATCACGTGCTGATGCCGAGAGGCTAAGATGAAAGTATGGTCAAGGCTGCTGTGACCCTTCTGAGCAGATGTGTGCCAAGATGATCAGCAAGAAGCGTGAGAAGCCTGGTTGAATCAATAGAAAGAACTCTATTATACAAATTGTTGCAGAAAAAGAAACAATTTGGACTGATCGAAACGGATGAGCAAGTGCATGAACTGTGGGAAACGATGCTTGCATGGACATTCCTCACGGAACTAGTTAAGACCAGGAAGTTTGATTAAAATGTATAGGGACCTGAGTTTTGGACCAATGAGAATGAATCGCGCCATGTAAGAAGAAACATTTTATGCTGTAAGCTAGAATTAGGGTATAAGAAGACCTACTCTTGGTGGGAGGGGTTAGAATGCTGCGGGATGCTGCAGGAGATGCTGAAGAAGTTAGATGCTGTAGATGGGAGAGTTTGCGGTTGCTGATGCTGACGAGCTGATGCTGCTGCTGTGATTTTCCTTTTCCAGTTGAGTATAAGATGCTGCTTTAGGAGAACTAGCATTTAATAAAGATTTATATTAGATTTATTAGGATTTTCCCGAGAGATAGATAGGTTGATCTTTAGAGTTCTTAGTATGATAACCTTATTTTCCGTCTAATAAAGTGCCATGCAATTTCAACTTTTCTTATATTGATGATAAATGAAATGATCTGAATAATAAAATTAATCTCGAATTTCCTGCATTCAAAACTTTATATAAACTTTATTATTCTTTAAACAAATGACTCCGTGATTTTCTTTAGCATAATGATTAATAATGAATTGGTAAAAGTTCATTGTGATTGAGCTGGTCTTAATCACCATCAACTGATTCCTACTAGTTGGTCCATCGACCAATGAGCGGAATACCTTAAAAGTAAATGAGAATTGTTGTGTCATTATAAAAGAGGTATCCCGTCTCCTTCCAGCAAATCGTTTTCTCCTAGGTCTCATGTCGGAGGAAAATCCAGGGAAATAAATGAGTAAGTGAATGTATATGCGGTGTTATGGGCCCCACCGTCATATGGATATAGTGTGTGTGTGTTTTGGAGAAATAATTGTACCTGGATGACCAAAAGCATATTAGGAGAAATTATTTTTATTGTAAGCGCTGGATCAGCTGCATGTAGCCTACAAAGAGAAAATGGCCTCCCCGTAGACGCTTGTGGGGTCAGCGTCCTAGCCAATCACAATGCTGCGATTGCAGCGTTGTGATTGGCTTAGAGGAGGAGAGGGAGGCTGCCTGCTTCCTGTAAGGCGCAGAGAGAGGAGACGCGACGAGGGACCGGAGGCGAAGGTAAGTTTTTTTTTTTAATTACCCCCCCCGCGCGACCCCCCCGCACGTGATCCCCCTCCGGCACCCCCACCCACAAGTCATGCTGGCCTCGACTGTATTTCAGGAGGAACTTTTGCCTCAGTTACCTGAATACATCTCAACAAAGCCATGACAAAGAACGTTTCAAGGTCTCCAGTGTGCTAGTAGGTCAAATATAAATTTTCTTAGCTGATGCTGAAGGTTTATGGACACATATTCTCCATAGAAGGTGTAAGGCCTGATCCTGAACTCTCACCTTGGCTCACAGGGGTTCTATTCAACCATCCCTATCTCCCTTCCCCTGCTCGCTCCCTATTTCTTTCTGTTCATCCATTCTCTGATTCTGTCCTCTCCCTTCCATATCTTTCTCCATCCTCCATTCCTCTTTCATTCCACTCTCTTCCCTATCTTACTCCACTCTCCTCCTGTGTCCTTATGGCCCCTGCGGTGTCAGATGCAATAAACCCCTTGGAGACGAAGAGTAAGAGATGCGACAACATCATGATGGTATCCCGGAAGTGACATATTCAGTCCAGTGGAAGTGAGGGTGCGAGTCAGATCATCTTGGCTTCAATAATCACAGTCACCATTCCATGATGAGGAAAAGAGATGTGTCCTATGTCAGCACAACTTACTCCAAACCCAGCTATTGCCACAGGGCAAAGACCCAAGCCACTGCTCATTGCTTGGGCCTCCAAAATGTCAAAGCAGTAGTCCCACAGAACACCTCATTAGAAAAAATCCCCTCATGCAGAGGGCAATGACACAACACTTAGCACAACTTAACTGTACAGGTGTTTCCAACTAGACCCTGAAAAGGATCATTACCTCCTCACCACAGTCATTACCAAATGAGTGAGCGCCCCTGTGAACAGAAATGTCACCTAGAAACAAAAACACCTACTATTTCCCATCCCTCCAACATGATCAACTCCCTTACCTGTCGTCCTCTTTGCATATAAGGGAAGTCCACTCGCTCACTTCCTTTTTTTTTCTGTGCAAGTAATCACCAGGCACAGGTTAGTTTGCTAGGTATACATGATCTTTTTTTTAAGGTTATGTGAGAGGCTGCTATGGAGGTTTTGTGTGTGGTGAGTGGTAAGATGTCCTGGTTTAGTCGACCCACAGGTTTAATGTAATTCACACAGCACGAGGGGCACATTTACCGGGTGGTAGTGAGTGAATCTGAGGAGGAGGAGGCAGTGCTTAATTTGAAATGGTTCCTGAACCTGCACTTAAGGCAGCTGCCACATGGTGGCGTTGTTTGTGTAATTCAAAGATGAGCAGAAAAGGACAAGTTACTTACCTTCGTTAAGGTCTTATCTGGTACAGACATGATCTAGCCGCAGATTCCTTACCTTTGAACTTCCAGGCTGAATCCGGAAGATTTTTCTTAGCAGTACCCCTGTGCGCCGGTAGGTTGTGTCGATCGACTCCGTGTGACGTCGTATGGTGCTGAGTTTGCCGTTGTGACATCTGCATCGTCTATATAGGTGCCACCTCAACACGCTGACATCAGTGCTTTTCATGACTTCCTCGCCAGAAGCGCAGAGCCATAAAGTTAACTGACAGTGGTGTATTAAAACATATAGGGCCCTGAAAGGGATCAGCCGTGACATGAAGAACTTATCCGCAGTGCGGGGACGATGGGTGGTTCGGTAAGGAATCTGCAGCTAGATCATGCCTCTACCAGATAAGGCATTACCGAAGGTAAGTAGGTTGTCCACTTGATAGAGACATCTAGCCTCAGATTCCTTACATGTGAAGAGATACCCAAGCAATACCATCCCCGGAGAAGGGACTACGGAAAAGTTTAAACCAGAAAGTCCTGCAGGACCGAACGGCCAAAGAGGCCTTCCCTACGGACCTGATTGTCCAGACAATAATGCTTGGCAAACGTGTGCGGAGATGCCCACATAGCCGCCTGGCAGATGTCAAGAACCGGGACACCACGCTGAAGAGCTATGGTGGCTGCCTTAGCTATGGTGGAATGAGCTCTGAGACCTTCTGGAGGCTTTTTCTTTCCCAGAGCGTAACAAATCTTAATGCAGAGGATAACTCATCGGGAGATGGTCCTCTTCTGCACAGCATGTCCCTTCTTTGCTCCAACGTATCCCACAAAGTGTTGGTCATCCACCCGGAACTCTAGTGCTGTCAAGGTAGAACAATAACGCTAATTTTGGGTCCAGATGGTGGAGAAGTTCTTTGTTAGAAGGATGCGGAGGAGCATAGAAGCTAGGCAAGGTGCCCTAGATGGAAAGGTGTCACAAATTTAGGCAAAAAAGAAGCCCTAGTGCGGTGCACTTCCTTGTTTGGGAAGATGGTCAGGGAAAGAGGCAGATGTGAAAGCGCCTGCAGCTCGCTCACCCTCCTGGCAGAAGTTATTGCCACTAAAAAGGCTGTCTTGATGGTGAGCAGCTGGAGGGGGCCATTGTGCAGTGGCTCAAATGGTGCTAAGTGAGGAACAAATTAAGGTCTCACTGGGGCATGATGAAAGGTGAAGGAGGAAACAAATGTGTAAGCCCCTTCAGAAATTTATGTGCAATAGGGGACTTGAATAGTGACGGATGGTCTGGCAACAATAGAAAAACAGAAAGGGCCGAAAGGTGACCTTTCGGAGTGCCTAGAGCCCTACTGGGCAAGAGACAGGATGAAAAGGAGAATGTTAGATAGGGAGGCAGACACAAAGTCGTTAGACCGTCCTGTACAATATTTTTAAAAAATTACCTTCGGCAGGGATTGATCGACTTTGTGGAGGGACGCCTAGCTGCCAGAATAAGATTGCATACTTCGGGAACTGTCACCTCTCAATCTCCACGCAAGGAGGTGGAGGGTTGACAGGTTTGGGTGCAGTGGCAGCCGCCACAAACAAAGGGTGGTGGGGTGGATGGAGGGATCGTGGGGGTGTAGTCGCGCAGGGGGTGTTAGGAATAATATATTAAAAATTATAATAGCTTACCTGAAGCCGCCGGCCGAATCCCACGTTGCGTCGCGCCTCCTCTTTTTGGTCCCAGCAGCCCCTTGGACAGACTCCCATCCAATCCCAGTGCTGCAGAGCAGTGCGGGGATTGGCGTGAGCGGCTGGAAAGATGCTCCGCTCAGGCCAGGTAGTCTGTGCGGGTTCTCCAGCCCGACTGTTCAATGCAGCCTGGCTGGAGAAACCAAAGTAGGTATATGTGTTTTGGTCGGCATGCACTTAGGGAGTGCACATAGCACTCCTCCTTCCATGCCCCACGCAGATGCTCAGTGTTAGACCTGGTACCATTGGCGTGAGTCTCCCTTCCATTTTTTCACTGATTGCCTCCTCTGATTTTGATGTTTTGCTGGTTTAGATGCTTTGGGCACTGTGCCACTGCTATTCAGTGCCACAGTGCAAGTGCTCCCTATGGTAAGTTGATGTATTGATTAGTGACTCCATGATTGGATCATTTGATTTACTTGTCAGACCCTATTATAGTGCACCAGGTGTGCCCAGGGCCTGTAAATCAAATGCTGCTGGTGGGCTTGCAGCACTGGCTGTGCCACCCACAGAAGCAGCTTGTAAAGTGTGTCTCAGGCCTGCCATTGCAGAGCCTGTGTGCAGTCTGTGACTGCCATGTCGACTTGGTAAGTGCACCCACTTGCCAGTCCCTAAACCTTCCCTTTTCTACATGTTAGCCACCCCTAAGGTAGGCCCAAGGGCAGGGTGCATTGTATGTAAAAGGTAGGACATGCCCTGGTGTGTGTAGCATGTCCTAATAGTGAATTACAGCCAATTTCGTTTTTCACTATTGCAAGGCTACCTGTCCCCATAGGCCAGAATGGGCAGTTTGATTATAACATCTTATAATCCTAACTGACCCAGGGCACATGGTACAAAAACGAATTTAGTATGCCTGAACGCAGAATGATAAAATACATCTTTTAGTGAAGTTGGTTTTAACATTCTGTGTTTGAAAATACCACTTTTAGAAAGTAGGTATTTTCTTGCCTAAACCATCCAGCCTGCCTCTGCTAGCTTGTGTATTGTATGTCTGGTTTTGTGAGTGACAGGGGCTGGGGGGCTCCAGGAGGCAGGGTGAGTCAGCACAGGGCTGAATAGACCTATCTGCATGTAGAGTGGTGGGAGCAGTTGCACCTGGGCCTGAATAGGGCTGTGCCTGCCTTCCACAATGCTGGCTCCACCTCCTGTGGTGTGTCTGATGTCCCTGGCCCACACTGACAAAGGAAGAGGGTGTGCACTGGCAGGATGCACCCAGAACTGGTTTGGACTAGGTACAGGACCCTCTGCCTTCAGAGGACAAAGGATTTTTGGGAATAAAAAGGGGGGCCCAGACCCCAGAACTTTAGATCACTTCTGGAAACAACAAGACCAACCTTTGCCAAGGAGAAGAACCAAGGAAGCTGCAGGAGTTTGGACTGCCCCTCTGCCAGTGTGCTCTTTGCTGGGTTGGCCTGCAGTGGTCTTCATTGCCAAGGAAAGGAGAAGGAACTTTTAAAGAACTTTCATCATCTTGCAGAATATTCTCCAAGGGCTTGAACTAGAGCTTGCCTCCTGCTGAAGTCTCAGGGCTACAAGACTTCACCACCAGCTCCCTCCTGAATTCCCTTGCTGGGGATTCTGTCTGCAGAAGCCTGCGTGTCGCTGGGAGCTGGAAGCGCGATGCAACGAGAAGAAGCATGTCACTGACGAAGCTGCTGCTGTCGCATCGCAGGAGAAGCGTGTCGCCGCCGCAGAGGCCGCCGCCGCATCACCAGAGAAGCGTGCCTTCGTCGCAGCTGCCTGCCGTTGCATCACCGGAGAAGTGTGTTGCCGTCGCAACTGCCTGCCGTCGCATCAACAGGGAAGCGTGTCGCTACCGCAAGGGTCGCCGTCGCATCCCCCGAGAAGCGTGTCGCTGTCGCAGCTGCCTGCCGTCGCATCACCGGAGAAGCGTGTCGCAGGGCCTGTCGCGGCTCCAAAGATACAGAGTTCGCCGCACGGCCGTCGGGCTTGCACGCATCGTCTTCACATCGTCGCATCGCATCAAGGGCGCACTTTCATCGCATCGCACCGGATCGTCGCACCGCATCGAGGCGCTTGCTCGCCGCATCGTCCTCCCTGCGGACCCTTTGTTTGTTTTGAGTTACGCATCCCAGGTACTTTTGAGAGAAACGTGTCGCATTTACCATCAACTTGAACTAAGTTACTCCTACCATCTTTAAGTCTATTTTGAGTACAGTATTGTGGATTTTTGTCATTTGTGGTCTTGTATTAAGTCTATATAAAGAATACTTATTTTTATAAAACCTGTGTAGTGTCCATCTGTAGTGTTTTCACTGTATTACTGTATGTGTTCACAGATGCTTAACACACTGCCTCTGAGATAAGCCTGTCTGCTCGTGCCAAGCTACCAAGGGGGTGAGCAGGGGTTATTTTAGTAGTGTATCCCCCTTACCCTGACTAGAAGCAAGGGTCCCTATTTGGTCAAAGGTGTATACCATTGCCAACTAGAGACCCCCAGCTCTAACATTGGTAGTCAGCGGTGAGGATTCTGGACTTGCATTTGTGACTCATATACAGTGATTGGTGTACACTACTAGTGAGTGCAGACCAAACGCAGCCACATACCTTTTTGGTAGAATTTGTTTTTCTCCTTGGACTGTTATTTTTCTGAGAACTGCCAATTCTTATTGCCATGAGTCCACCAGCATCTATTGCATCTATGGATCCAGAGTTTGAGGAAGAGAGGTTGGATACCTATAATGCCAAACAGCTGAAAGCCTTCTGTAGAAAATTTAAAGTTGCTATTACAGGCCTCACCAAAAAGGATGAGTTCCACAAGGCACTGAGGGCCTGGGTGGAAGCAAGAAATGCATCTGAAAATGTGGAGCACCCTGTGGAGGAGGCAGAAGGGCAGCTAGATGGGCCCCGGGGTCCAGGGGGGGGAGAAAGTACCTACCCCGTCAGGCAGCAGTGTTTCTTCCAAAGACCTGTCCCCAGGAGAGCTGGAGGATAGGGAGAGAGATAGAAGGCATAAAATGGAGCTGGCCAGGCTCAAAATGGAGGGTCAAAAGGACCTAAAGAATAAGAAGCTGGAGTTTGAAATTAACAAGTTAGCCTTGGAGAGAGAGAGAATGAGATTAGAGCATGAGAGAATGTTGCGGGAGTTGGAGATCAAAGCCAAAAGCTTAGATATTAATCCCTCTGGTGGCAGCACACCGTCTGTGCCTGCAGAAGGCAGGGTATATATCCCCAAGGATGTCATCAAAGATTTCCATAAGCATGAAGATATTGGGCAGTGGTTTTCAGCCTATGAGATAGCAATGTTGGCCCACCGGGTCCCTGAGAAGGATTGGGGAGCGGGGTTGTGGGGCCGCTTTGTGAGTGAGGGGAGGGATACATTGTTAGACCTACCCAGTGAGAATAGGATGTCTTATGCCCATATGAAAGAAGCCCTGATGACAAGGTATGGTTTGACCCCAGAACTCTAGACAGAGGTTTAGGAATTTTAAAAAGCTGGAGGCAACCACTTGGGTAGAATATGTATCTTTCTTTTGCAGAGCTATGGATGGTTGGGTGAAGGGTAGCAAAGTGAGTACTTCTGAGGAGCTCTATGATTTGTTTGCATGGGAGCACTTGTCTGGTAATTGTTTTCCAGAGTTACACCAGCACCTTATTGATAGCAAGTTAACTAACCCTAGGAAGCTTGCTGAGGAGGCGAACCGCTGGTTCAGCACCCGGGTCCACAAGGGTCACGTGGGAGACTCCGCCAAAGGTGGGCAGGGTCCCCAGCAGAAGAGTGGGGGGGACAAGGGTAAACAGAGGGAGTTCCAGAAAGGGCCCCAAAGTAATTCCCAAGGGAACCAAGGGAAGGGTTCCCAGCCTCCCCCTGAGAAAAAGCAAGAGGACCCGACAGATAAACCTATTCACAGGGGCCCCTCTAAGTGCTTCACGTGTGGTCAAATGGGCCACTGTTGGTATGATGCACAATGTCCCATGAGGGATTCCAAAGCACCACCACGTGCACCACCCCGTCAGATGGTGAGTGTAGCCCTGGGGGGGAGGAGATGGGTGCCCAAGGTGGGTGGGGTCCCGCAGAGATGTCCCTTGTCTCTTTAGGAGACTTTGAGATGGTCCCTGAGACCCAGCTGCCTGATAACCCTAAAAAGTACAGGCAGTGGGTGACCATCAATGGCCATAGGGTGGAAGCTCTCAGAGACACTGGGGCTAGTGTGACAGCTGTCAATTGTCGGCTGGTGTCCAGAGAGCAGGTTATACCCCATGCATTCTTCCCTGTAGTTGCCGTGGACAACTCACAGAGCCAGTGTGAGGTGGCTCAAGTTCCCTTTGAGTGGGGGTGGTCTCAGGTACTCTTCAAGTAGCTGTGAGGCCAGCCATGCCTGTTGATTGTCTGTTGGGAAATGATTTGGAGAGCTCCCCTTGGGCTAAGGTGGAGAGAAGGTCTCATTTGGAGATGTTGGGTCTGCCTGAGTGGGCGTGTGTGACCACTCGGTCTATGGCAGCCAGTAAGGGTGTTGAAGCGGTTCTGGAGCCTGAAAATATGGCCCAGACCCCTGCCTTAAAGAGAAGAGGTGGGGGGCGCGGGAAACCGGCCCCCCTAGTTCCCACGGTCCACGAGGAAGCAGACCTTGAGAGGGATGCCCTGGAACCTACAGGGGAACAAGTGGCCGAACTGGGGGACCTGCCTGAGCTGACCGATTGGCAGCAAGAAGGAGGCCCCTCCAGGGAGAAATTTTGTGAGGAGCAGAGGAAGTGCCCTTCTCTTGAGGGTTTGCGGCAACAGGCCACAGCCCAGGCAGCAGGTGATCAGTCTGGATCACATTGGATCTACTGGGAGAACGACCTCCTGTATAGCGAGCCTAAGGTTGCTGAGCCTGGGTCAGCCTGTGTGCTGGTGGTACCCCAGCACTTCAGAGCCTTCCTACTGGGTTTGGCTCATGATGTACCTTTAGCTGGACATCTGGGGCAGAACAAGACCTTTGAAAGGCTTGTCTCCCACTTTCATTGGCCCCAGATGTGGAAGAGTTCAGACACTCATTGTAGGACTTGTCAAACTTGCCAGGCAAGTGGGAAAAGTGGAAGGAAGCACAAGGCTCCTCTCCAACCTTTCCCTGTGGTCAGTACCCCCTTAGAACGGGTGGGCATTGATATTGTGGGGCCACTGGACCCCAAGACAGCCATGGGCAACAGGTTTATCCTGGTCTTGGTGGACCATGCTACCCGGTACCCGGAAGCCATCCCGCTCAGGACAGTGACGGCCCCCATGGTGGGACGTGCACTGATGGGGATTTTCTCCTGTGTGGGGTTCCCCAGAGAGGTGGTGTCAGACCGTGGGTCAAACTTCATATCCAACTATATGAAGTCCCTGTGGCAGGAGTGCGGTGTTACCTATAAGTTCACCACTCCTTACCACCCCCAAGGTAATGGGCTGGTCGAGAGATTCAACCAGACCCTCAAAGGCATGATAATGGGTCTTGAGGAACCTATGAGGCGTAAGTGGGACGTCCTCTTGCCATGCCTGCTGTTTGCTTACCGTGAGGTGCCACAGAAGTCCTTAGGGTTCAGTCCCTTTGAACTGCTCTATGGTCACCCGGTAAGAGGACCTTTGAGTCTGGTCATGGAAGGCTGGGAGCAATCTCCCAAGAAACCTCCCCAGGATGTATACAGTTACATGCTGGCCTTCAGGAACCAGACCAGGCGATTCAGGCAACTCGCTGAGGCGAATCTGGAAGCCAGCCAGGAAGAGATGAAGCGGTGGTACGATCAGAATGCCACTCTGATTGAGCTTCAGCCTGGTCAGAAAGTTTGGGTCATGGCCCCTATAGAGCCCTGTGCGCTCCAGGACAGGTGGACCGGACCATTTGAGGTGGTGGAGCGCAAGAGTGATGTCACCTACCTGGTGAACTTGCGGTCTCCTAGGAACCCTTTGCGGGTCCTGCATGTCAACCGCCTGAAGCCCCACTTAGAAAGGTCCGAAGTGGGCATGCTCCTAGTGACAGATGATGGAATGGAGGAGGAGACCGAGCCTCTTCCTGACCTCCTGTCAGCAACAGAGCAAGATGGGTCAGTGGATGGTGTCAGCCTCTCTGCCACCCTGACCCCTGAGCAGCAGCAAGATTGTCGCCAACTGTTGGGACAATTCTCTGATTTGTTCTCCCTGGTTCCTGGTGTCATTGAGTGGTGCGTCCATGACTGGATACTGGGGACAGTCCTCCTGTGATGCACAAGGCTTACAGAGTGACTGACAGGGTCAGAGCTCACATCAAGGAGGAGGTCTCCAAGATGTTTGCCTTAGGGGTGATTGAGTCCTCTAACAGCCCTTATGCCAGCCCAGTGGTCTTGGTCCCAAAAGCTGCCGCTCCTGGTGCCACACCCGAACTCCGGTTCTGGGTGTACTACCGAGGACTCAATTCAGTCACCAGGACTGACGCGCACCCCATCCCCAGAGCTGTTGAGCTCATTGATCGGTTGGGGGCTGCCCGGTACCTCAGCACGCTTGATTTAACGTCTGGGTACTGGCAGATCGCCTTAACTGATGGGGCCAAAGAGAGGTCAGCATTCTCCACACCAGATGGGCACTACCAATTCCGGGTTATGCCCTTTGGGATGAAGAATGCCCCTGCCACCTTTCAGAGGTTGGTCAATCAGGTGTTGGCTGGACTGGAGGATTTCAGTGCCGCCTACCTGGATGACATTGCAGTGTTCAGCGCCAGTTGGGAAGAACATCTGCGCCACCTCTGGGAAGTGTTGATGGCACTGCGCAAGGCAGGCCTCATGATCAAGGCGAGTAAGTGCCAGATTGGGCAGGGTTCTGTGGTGTACTTGGGACACCAGGTTGGGAGCGGCCAGGTGGCGCCCCTACAGCCCAAGATTGAGACCATCCTGGCTTGGGAACCCCCAAAACCCAGATAGAGGTGAGAGCCTTTTTAGGACTCACCGGGTACTGCAGGAGGTTTGTCAAGGGGTATGGCAACATTGTTGTACCCTTGACTGAGCTGACTTCCAGTAAGCAGCCCAAGAAAGTGAACTGGACTGACGCCTGTCAGAAAGCTTTTGACGCCCTGAAGGCTGCCATGTGCACAGCACCCGTGCTTCAGGCGCCCAACTTCTCAAAGGAATTCATTGTCCAAACAGACGCTTCAGAGCATGGTGTGGGGGCTGTTCTATTACAGATTAATGAGGAGGGCCTAGACCAACCTGTAGCCTTCATCAGTAGGAGGTTACTTCCACGGGAACAGAGGTGGAGTGCAATTGAGCGTGAGGCATTTGCTCTGGTCTGGGCACTGAAGAAGTTGAGACCATACCTGTTTGGGACTCACTTCCGAGTTCAGACAGACCCCAGGCCCCTCAGATGGTTGATGCAGATGAGGTGTGAGAATCCAAAGTTGTTGAGGTGGTCCATTTCCCTACAGGGGATGGACTTCACGGTGGAACACCGCCCTGGTACAGAACACGCCAATGCTGATGGTCTATCCAGATGTTTCCGCCTTAGTGAAGAGAACTCCCAAGGGGTTGGGCAGTTCTCCCCACATTTCAGCTGGAGGGGACACGTGTTAGACCTGGTACCATTGGCGTGAGTCTCCCTTCCATTTTTTCACTGATTGCCTCCTCTGTTTTTGATGTTTTGCTGGTTTAGATGCTTTGGGCACTGTGCCACTGCTATTCAGTGCCACAGTGCAAGTGCTCCCTATGGTAAGTTGATGTATTGATTAGTGACTCCATGATTGGATCATTTGATTTACTTGTCAGACCCTAGTATAGTGCACCAGGTGTGCCCAGGGCCTTTAAATCAAATGCTGCTGGTGGGCTTGCAGCACTGGTTGTGCCACCCACAGAAGCAGCTTGTAAAGTGTGTCTCAGGCCTGCCATTGCAGAGCCTGTGTGCAGTCTGTGACTGCCATGTCGACTTGGTAAGTGCACCCACTTGCCAGTCCCTAAACCTTCCCTTTTCTACATGTTAGCCACCCCTAAGGTAGGCCCAAGGGCAGGGTGCATTGTATGTAAAAGGTAGGACATGCCCTGGTGTGTGTAGCATGTCCTAATAGTGAATTACAGCCAATTTCGTTTTTCACTATTGCAAGGCTACCTGTCCCCATAGGCCAGAATGGGCAGTTTGATTATAACATCTTATAATCCTAACTGACCCAGGGCACATGGTACAAAAACGAATTTAGTATGCCTGAACGCAGAATGATAAAATACATCTTTTAGTGAAGTTGGTTTTAACATTCTGTGTTTGAAAATACCACTTTTAGAAAGTAGGTATTTTCTTGCCTAAACCATCCAGCCTGCCTCTGCTAGCTTGTGGATTGTATGTCTGGTTTTGTGAGTGACAGGGCCTGGGGGGCTCCAGGAGACAGGCTGAATCAGCACAGGGCTGAATAAACCTATCTGCATGTAGAGTGGTGGGAGGAGTTGCACCTGGGCCTGAATAGGGCTGTGCCTGCCTTCCACAATGCTGGCTCCACCTCCTGTGGTGTGTCTGATGTCCCTGGCCCACACTGACAAAGGAAGAGGATGTGCACTGGCAGGATGCACCCAGAACTGGTTTGGACTAGGTACAGGACCCTCTGCCTTCAGAGGACAAAGGAATTTTGGGTATAAAAAGGGAGACCCAGACCCCAGAACTTTAGATCACTTCTGGAAACAACAAGACAAAACTTTGCCAAGGAGAAGAACCAAGGAAGCTGCAGGAGTTTGGACTGCCCATCTGCCAGTGTGCTGTTTGCTGGGTTGGCCTGCAGTGGTCTTCATTGCCAAGGAAAGGAGAAGGAACTTTTAAAGAACGTTCATCATCTTGCAGAATACTCTCCAAGGGCTTGAACTAGAGCTTGCCTCCTGCTGAAGTCTCAGGGCTACAAGACTTCACCACCAGCTCCCTCCTGAATTCCCTTGCTGGGGATTCTGTCTGCAGAAGCCTGCGTGTCGCTGGGAGCTGGAAGCGTGACGCAACGAGAAGAAGCGTGTCGCTGATGAAGCTGCTGCCGTCGCATCGCAGGAGAAGCGTGTCGCCGCCGTAGAGGCAGCCGCCGCATCACCAGAGAAGCGTGCCTTCATCGCAGCTGCCTGCCGTCACATCACCGGAGAAGTGTGTCGCCGTCGCAACTGCCTGCCGTCGCATCCCCCGAGAAGCGTATCGCAGCTGCCTGCCGTCGCATCACCGGAGAAGTGTGTTGCAGGGCCTGTCGCGGCTCCAAAGATACAGAGTTCGCCGCACGGCCGTCGGGCGTGCACGCATCGTCTTCACATCGTCGCATCGCATCAAGGGCGCACTTTCATCGCATCGCACCGGATCGTCGCACCGCATCGAGGCGCTTGCTCGCCGCATCGTCCTCCCTGCGGACCCTTTGTTTGTTTTGCGTTACGCATCCCAGGTACTTTTGAGAGAAACGTGTCGCATTTACCATCAACTTGAACTAAGTTACTCCTACCATCTTTAAGTCTATTTTGAGTACAGTATTGTGGATTTTTGTCGTTTGTGGTCTTGTGTTAAGTCTATATAAAGAATACTTATTTTTATAAAACCTGTGTAGTGTCCATCTGTAGTGTTTTCACTGTATTACTGTATGTGTTCACAAATGCTTAACACACTGCCTCTGAGATAAGCCTGTCTGCTCGTGCCAAGCTACCAAGGGGGTGAGCAGGGGTTATTTTAGTAGTGTATCCCCCTTACCCTGACTAGAAGCAAGGGTCCCTATTTGGTCAAAGGTGTATACCATTGCCAACTAGAGACCCCCAGTTCTAATACTCAGGATAACAAACTTTCCGTGCCCAGTCAGGAGCCACAAGAATGACTTGTGCCCGGTTGCTTCTGATCTTCTTGAGCACTCTGGACAGGAATGGTATGGGCGGAAAGGCATATAGGATGCCTGAACTCCACTCGAGACAAAAAGCGTTGCCGAGCGAGAGCTGCCTTGGAAACTCCAATGCGCAAAACTGCTGACATTGCACGTTCTCGACGGAGGTGAACAGATTTAACCAAGGGTCTCCCCACCACTGAAAGAGTCCTTGCACCACCTCCGGATGGAAACGCCATTCGTGATCCGCTAGGCACTGATGGCTGAGTTTGTCTGCCCTGGTGTTGAACCACCAGAGAAATGCCCTGTTGTTCCAGCCAAGTCCAGAGATGCAGGGCCTGCTGACAAAGGATTCATGACCCCACCCCACCTTGTTTGTTGCAGTACCTCATGGCGGTAGTGTTGTCTGTGAACACCTGAACTAGCCTCCCCTTAAGAGATGTGGAGCCCGGCTTCCTCTGATCTCCACCTCTCCCAGATGGCCACCCCATAACAGAAGTGACGCATCTGCCAGTACTGTGAGATCTGGTTGGGGAAGGGAGAGGGGTCTGCCTCTGATCCAATTGTGGTGAGATTTCCTTGATGCTGTGTGTAGGAAAGTAGGATCTGCTTTTCATGGTTACCCCCAATTTTTGCTGGTGTCATTATGTTTTGCTGACTAGTCTGACTAAGACCCTGCTAATTAGGACCCCAGTCTCTGTGTTTCTTCCCTAAATTGGACATGGTGAGTACTTAGGTGCACTCCAGATTGGCTACTGGGGTACCCTTGTAAGTCCCTAGTATGTGGTAATAAGGTACCGAGGGCATAGGTACACCAGGGGTGTCCAATGGGCTGAAGCATGTATTATGCCACCCATGAGAAACCACCCAAATTGTGACTACAGGCCTGCCAATGCAGCCTGTGTAAGCTGGTGCTAGCACCACTTACGACAGCTATAAGTTTCCTTATATCCGAGGTCACTGCACTTAAAACCTACAAGTCACCCCTAAGGCAGGTCTTTCAATCCTGAAGGCAGGGTGCTCAGTTCTAACTGTGAGGGTGCCCCTGCATGAGCAGAACACCTCTACAATCCACGGAGTCCATTCTACCAGGTTTTAAGTGCATCAGCTATTACGATATATAGAGTGGCCATGCGTCATTACGCGATTACCATCTCTAAACTGGCTGTAACAAACCCTGTCATGTTTGGTATCAAACATGTTGGAATCATACCTCCCATGCACTTTAAAGCTCCTCCAGGAGGCCCTCAGTGCTCCCGGTACCAGTCTTCTAGATCGAGACAGAAAACTATGGCTGCTGCCAACCAGAGACACGATTCTGCCCTCCTGCTGCTGAGCCAGGCTCGAGCAGAGGAAGGCAGGACAATAGGTTTCCTGTCACAGGGAGTTGTGACCACCTCCCAGACAGGACTTAGTGTATTGGGACAGGGTGGGGGCGCTTGCCAGCGACACTCAACTGCTTGAAGGGCGCATTTGGTACCCTCCTTGCATACTCCATTTCAAACCAGTTCAGGGAGTCGTTGGCTCCCGCTTTGGCGCGAAACTGGACAAAGGACATGGGAGTATCCTCGCCACTGTCCAGCCCCTCCTCTGGGAGGAACCCCTGAATCCTTCCAACCCTTTCTTTAGGGTACTTAAGGGCTTACCTGTGGGTGGTTCCTTAGGTTCATCATGGGACAAGATTCAAATCCAACACCACTTCAACTTCAACCATCTGGGAACTCTGGACATCGCTGGATTTCGGTTTTGGGAACCGAGACTGCAACTGGGGAGACTCCTGCTACTCCTGGTCTCATTGTCCTGCTCGTCTACAGCAATGTCTGTCCCTGTGCTCCATACAGGTTCTTCACAAGGCCTGTGGACATCCAAGACACCCAAAGGAATCTCCCTTGGAGTGAAGGAGTCACTTCCCTACATCTGCAGGCACTGCAACAAAGCTGACCAGTCTTCTGTTCCCAAGCTCCTACAGACTCCGAAAGGTTCAGCCACACAGGTGGTAGTTCTGCAACTCCCTCAAGGCCTGCACTGTCCTCCTAGCAGGTTGGAGGCCAGTATCACTTATCAGAGCTGCTGGAGCAGTACCCCTGTGCACTTTGTCGTCTTGCCGTTGCCAAGGCTTGTTGACTCTCTCCTCCCGATATCTTCGGGCTCCCAGAAGCTCCAACCTCAAAGCATCCTCTGTAACCAAGATCTTTGCCTGCACCGCATCCTTTTGCACCGTGGGCCTTCATTCTTTGGTGAGCTGCTCTCCTGTGCCTTCGAGCTCTGGGTCCTCTTGGGGGTCTTCTTCGATTCCAGTGGGCTACCCTGCTTGCTCGGGGCCTACTCTGACTTACCTGCCTGTGGTGAGTCACTTGGAACTTGCTGGTCCCAATAAGGCACCTTTTTCATCCAGTGCATCTCTTGCCGCTGCCAAGGCTTGTTGGTGCCCCTGCCGGTCACTGACTCCTTGGCTCTCGACATCCGATGTGGGACAGCTCGTGAACAGCTCCTGGTCTTCCACAGCATTGCCTGGTCCGTGCAGTTGCAACTTCAAGGGCACCATCAAACTCTATTGCATTCTCGACATCCTTGGGCATTCGTCTTCCGTGGCTCCTCGTCACTCCTGAGTGGCATAGACTCTGTCCCCTCTGCTTGCAGGTACCTCTCATCTTGAATCTATCTTTGTGTTACACCAGACACTTTCACCTTCCTCGCCAGCGGCATCTTCCTGAAGTTCTCCATTGTGGTCTACAGCGGTTTCCAACATCACTTTGCACCTATGCACCCGGCTTCCCTGGTGTAGGTATCCTGGTTCCCGGGGTATCCACGGGTGGGGTGACTCTCCAACCTTCCATCTTCCATGGGGTTTCTTCAGGGTCCGCTGGGAAGGGTCCTTCTTTTTAAAATGCAACCGCGACTTACCCATAGACTTCCATTGAGTTCTAACTATGCACACGGCCTCCGTGGGGTTATTAGATACTCACCATTGGTGGTTCTTTGGGTCCCCAACTCTTCTACGTCTTCTGGGTCCACTCTTGACTTAAGTCGTGATTCGCATTCCACTATTTTAGTATATGGTTGGTCTCCCCCTGGAGACCACTGGGTATTCTGTGCTATTTACGAGTTCTAATGACAAAGTATTGTGTATAATGTGGTTGTATCTCCGGGTAGGAGATATAGCAACTTGTTAGTGAGTGTTAATAATAAATACATATTTTTATAAATACACTGTGTGGTTCTTTTTCATTTAATCTATACATATAAGATTATGTTCTGGTAAAACGAGCTGCTTTACACTCCTTCTGGACTAAGCCTGAAGGCTGCTCTCCACAGCTATCACTTGGATAGCTTTCTAAGGTTGTCTAAGACCACTAAAATCACCATAAGGGTTGTCTGGATTGGTGCAGGGTGCTTCACTGCAGGGTGCTTCACTGCAGGGTGCTTCGAGGTTCACCTCGGAACTCCTAGCTTCCAAGCGCACCTGCCGGAAACTAGAGAAGAAATGGCACAGTGATAAGACACCGGACAGCCACGCAGCCCACAAAGACGCCATCCGTAACCACCACCACCTCATCAAGTCCGCCAAGAGAATCTCCTTCAAAGACCGCCTCGACAACAACGCACACAACAGCAAGGAGCTTTTCAACATCGTGAAGGAACTCTCCAACCCCAGCTCCAACACCAACGACATCCCGCCGTCGCAACCCCTGTGCGATTCCCTCGCCACCTTCTTCCACCGCAAGATCGCCGACATCCACGACAGCTTCAACACCCAGACAGCCCCAACTAAGATCGATGCACCAGACCCACCGCACACCATCGTCCACGACCCCCTGTCAGCCTGGGCCAGCGTAAACATTGAGGACACCATCAAGACCATGAGCACAATACACTCCGGCTCCCCGTCAGACCCTTTCCCGCACCACATCTTCAACAAAGCCAGCAGCTCCATCGCACCCCACCTGTGCAACGTCATCAATCTCTCCTTCGAGACCGCGACCTTCCCAGAGAGCTGGAAACACGCAGAGATCAACGCCCTACTCAAAAAACCCAAGGCGGACCCGAGAGACCTCAAGAACTTCTGGCCCATCTCCCTGCTTCCATTCCCAGCCAAGGTCATCGAGAAGATCGTCAACAAACAGCTAACCCGATACCTCGAAGAAAACAGCATCCTGGACCCATCCCAATCGGGGTTCCGCAGCAACCACAGCACTGAGACTGCCCTCATCGCCGCCACCGACGACATCAGGATCCTGCTGGACAACGGTGAGACCGCAGCCCTCATCCTGCTGGACCTCTCCGCCGCCTTCGACACTGTCTGCCACTGCACTCTACGCGCACGCCTCCACGACGCAGGGATCCGAGACAAGGCCCTGGAATGGGCCACCTCCTTCCTCACCGGCAGAACCCAGAGAGTCCGCCTCCCACCATTCCGATCCGAAGCCTCCGAGATCATCTGCGGCGTACCCCAGGGATCGTCCCTCAGCCCAACACTGTTCAACATCTACATGGCCCCGCTCGCACGCATCGCCAGACAGCACGACCTCAACATAATCTCCTATGCCGACAACACTCAACTGATCCTCTCCCTCACCAAGGACCCCCTCGCCGCCAAATCCAACCTCCATGAAGGAATGAAGGCCGTCGCCGATTGGATGAAGATCAGCCGACTAAAACTGAACACGGAGAAGACAGAGGTCCTCATCCTCGGCTCCAACCCCTCAGCCTGGGACGACTCCTGGTGGCCAACGACGCTGGGAGCAGCCCCGACACCCACCGACCACGCACGCAACCTGGGAGTCATCCTCGACTCAACGCTCTCCATGGCCAGGCAAGTCAACGCAGTCTCATCCTCCTGCTTCAACACCCTCCGCATGCTTCGCAAGATCTACAGGTGGATCCCGACAGACACAAGAAGAACAGTCACCCAGGCCCTCGTCAGTAGCAGACTTGACTATGGGAACGCCCTCAATGCGGGAGCCCCGGCCAAGCTCATCAAGCGACTGCAACGCATACAAAACGCCTCCGCACGCCTGATCCTCGATGTACCACGCCACAGCCACATCACCCCCCACCTAAGGAACCTGACTGGCTCCCCGTCGACAGGAGAATCTCCTTCAAACTCCTCATCCACGCACACAAGGCACTCCACAAGACTGGCCCAGCCTACCTCAACAGACGACCGCTCTTCTACGTCTCCAACCGCCAACTCCGCTCCGCCGACCTCTCCCTCGCCACCGTCCCTCGCATTCGAAGAACTACCACCGGCGGCAGATCCTTCTCCCACCTCGCCGCCAAGACCTGGAACACCCTTCCACTAAGCCTACGACAGACCCAAGACCTGCTGACCTTCAGGAGGCTACTCAAGACCTGGTTGTTCGACCAGTAGCAGCACCTCCCCCCCTTTTGTTCTCCCCAGCGCCTTGAGACCCTCGCGGGTAAGTAGCGCGCTTTACAAATTCTTTGATTGATTGATTGATTAATTGATTCACTTAAATAAGTGAGCACCATATACCAAGCCAGCCTCCTACAATTTGCTCATTGGAACTTTAGGTCCCACTGCAGAGCCAAGATGTGCCATCTAGCATTATTCACCAGCAGGATGCAGGAGGCCATGAGGCCCAGCAGCCTCAGAGTCAGTCTCACCGAGATCTGGAATAGAGGCTGAAACATCAGTATCATAGCCTGAATATCCTGGACTCGCCGCTAGAGAGGATAAGTCCTAAACTGCGCTGTATCCAGAATGGCTCAGATGAAAGGGAGCGTCTGAGAAGGAGTCAGGTGTGACTTCGGCACATTGATAGTGAATCGTTGAGATAGGGGAAGACTGGAACCCCAGATCTCCACAGATGAGCTGCAACCACCGCCATCACCTTGGTGAACACCCGAGAGGCTCTGGTGAGGACGAAGGGGAGCACAGTAAACTGAAAGTGCTTGTAGCCCACCGTAAACCGCAGGTAGCGGTGATGGGCAGGCAGAACGGGGATATGGAAATACGTGCCCTGCAAGTCCAATGCTACCATCCAGTCTCTGGGGTCCAGGGCAGACAGAACTTGAGCAGGAGTGAGCATCTTGAACTTTTCTTTTCTGAGGAAGTAGTTGAGGGCTCTGAGGTCAAGAATAGGATGAAGGCCTCCGCCCTTTTTTGGGAACCATAAAATAGCAGGAATAGCAACCACAGCCTATTTCTGGCCCTGGAAACCTCTCTATAGCTCCTTTGACCAAGAGAGTCTTGGCTTCCTCTTAAAGCAAAGCAAGGGGATCCTCCTGAAGGAAGTGACCCGAATAGGGCCACCTGGGTCACTAGTGACCACCTCTCTGCCTTCCAAGAAATGAAGAGGCGAGAAGACAGTAGAGAAATACAAACCAAACAACTTTATTAGTAGTGTGCTGCAGCGGAGCCCAGTATGACCTGTCTCCTAAGATGACGGCCGAGGGACTAACTCCCCCCAATATAAGATCAGATATTATACATTCCCAGTTCTCGAAGAACCCGCCCAGGCTGGAAAATTCCAGCCCAGGCTACAGAGAACAATAAGAGCAAAGAAGGATGAGCCATGGCACAGGGCTAGGTACATGCTATCTCGACCCCAAGGCCATTCGGCCGGTGCCTACCATTCATAAATGTGGGAACGAGTCTATCTAACAGCAAAGGTATGCAACAATAGATAATACATTCGTTAGTACAGTGAAGCTTCAACTTTGAGAAATACAAGCTGGAGGCACAGAAGCGACCTTTCTGCTGAGGCAGGCATTATGAGACAGGAGCTTGATCTCGGTTACAAAACAAGATGGCGCCAAGAAAGATGGCGCCATGAATGCTAACTTAATACGAAATAAAGTATAAGCATTGCAAAATAAGCCTTTCGAGTGCGTGCATCACGAGGATAATATTTCAAATCTAACAGACCCTCCTTTTAGAATTCATGCTAAGCTTTATTGGTGCCATCAGGTAAGGGTCTTTACAATTCTAAACAAGGAAAAGAGAAACATCCGCACATACACTACCATTGCTAAATATGGACTATCCACTAAAACCAGTACTCTAAATGCTGGACACATAGAATTAATATTCAAAAATCCCTTCATCGATATTTAATAAATCCTGAATACCCTGCATCATCATAGCCTTTGTATTAGAATCACGCCTTGGGGTCCGGGAACTTGTCTTGAACATTGATACACAGCAGGCACAACAGGCAGGGAGGCAGTGTATACACAGACAGCATGTCAAAATAATACTTGCTATGGCGACCAGGAAAGTAAGGATCTTCCAACCCCAAGTGGCAAACATGCTCCATAACCATCCTGTGAATGACCATGTACCATTCTCCTGGTGTATATCTGAGGCTATTTTATGCATTTTCTGTATAGCAGCGTACACAGTGGGGGCGTGGTCAGGGATGTACACACAACAGCTACTGCCAATGATGCGACAGGCCCCACCCCGATCAGCTAAGATAACATCTAAAACCATATGGTTTTGAAGGGCAACAAGTCTCGTAGACTGAACCTCTACTGTGATATTGGTCAAAATTCCTGCTGTTATATTGATGACTCCTTCCACCACCCTAGTTAGCCACCTAAAATTAAGGCTATTGGCCATAGGACCCCAGAATGGTATGATGCCTTTCATTGCGTCAGTGAACTGCTGCAAGGTGGTGTCTGTCTGATCTATGTCATCAGTGCTAATCATTCTCTTAGTCCGGGGCTTTCGTTGGTACCACGGGCAGGGTACGCTGACCCTATTCTTCAACAATGCAATCCATCCATCCCTACTAACCTGTCTTTCCCTTTGGTGCACTGTTCCTCTTATGGGGGTGAAAATTGTACCTCAACACTCCAGCCACAGCAGGGTCAGAGAACAAAGGGTCATGCTCCAGGGGGCCAGAGGGCAAAGGGTCGGACTCAGACAGGTCGGTGAAATGGGGCTCAACTGAATGTGACTCAATTACAGGTGGGCCAATAAGCGGGGGCTCCTGAATGGCCTTTATTTCGGGTGGCACTGCCTCATTCAGCACTGCATGACTCTCCTCCTCCGTCTGTGCCCATGTGAGCCGGGCATTTGAAAAAGGAATGAACCGTGGCACCTGCTCCGTTTCACAATCCCCAATCCCATCCGCGACCCACTGGTCATAGGGCAGCGGGAGGGGCACCCTCTTGCAGTGAGAGCTGTGTATCCAATTCCTCCGACCGTCGACCCTCACCGCTGTCCTAGTGGCGAGGAGGACCTGCAGAGGTCCCTTCCAACTTGGCTCCAAGTTGCTCTTCCGTTGAAAATTCCGGACCAAGATCCAATCACCTGGCCGTATTTCGTGCCTGGACCCTCTGGATGTTGCTGTAACGTCTCAGCAACCTGTTGGTGAATAGAACGCAAATTTTTAGTTAACTCATAAAGGTAGTCTATAAGCAAGGGGTATTCTATATCTGTAAACCTACGCGGTCGCGGAACGCCTAAACATTTGCCGGGCGGCCAAACACGACCTCGTACGGGGACAATCCTGTTCTAGAGTGGGCTGTAACTCTCGTGGACATTAGTGCTAGGGGTAAAGCATCTGGCCACTGCAATCCTGTGCTCTCTTTGATCTTCGCCATTTTCAGCTTGAGAGTACCGCTGTACTTCTCAACCAGGCCTGCTAATTGGGGGTGGTTTGCTGCATGAAACTTTTGCCTAATGTGCAACCCGTCGCACACCAATTGGATGACCTTGGCATTGAAGTGGCTGTCATTGTCACTCCAAATCAAACGGGGCAAACCAAAACGCGGGAAGAACTCTTTCAAGAGTACCTTCGCCATCGTCATGGCGGTGTTTTCATTAGTGGGGTAGGCTTCAATCCATTTACTGAATGCACAGACAACCACCAACACATATTTCAAGCTATTGACTCGTTCCATTTCGTAATAATCCATCTGGAGAACCTCGAAAGGGAAGGAAGGTGGCGCAAAACTGCCAACAGGGGTGGGGGTACCTTTCCCAGGATTGTGCATCAGACAGACCATGCAGTACTTCACCAGATGGGCAGCCACTTTGGGGATATTGTCATTCTGCCACACGGGGTCTAACAACCTACAGATTCCCTTTGCACTAATGTTGGCTGGCCCTTGCGCCATGGTAACCACAGGAAGGACATATGCATCCGGTAACATCCACCTCTGCTTTCCGCTCTTGTCAACCCAACACCCATCCTCATCCAAATTAGCCGTGCTCTCTTGCCATATTGCTAACTCTTCAATTGTCGCCTCACTCTGAATCTCCTTAACATTGTCCAGTGTGTCCTCAAACATCCCATTTTCAGGCACCCATCTAGCTGGAACTGCCACAAACATCCTCTTTATTTTAGTTTGCGCTGTCTCTTTCGCTGTCTGATCTGCAAATGCGTTCCCCCTCCCAACATCATCAGTTATTGCCTTGTGAGCTCTGCACTTCACTACTGCTAATTTCTTAGGGAGTGCCAGGGCTGACAAAAGTCTGTGTATTAACGGGCCGTTCTGAATTTTCATTCCATGGGACGTTAGGAACCCCCTCTCCGCCAAGAGCCGTCCAAAATTATGAGCCACGCCAAACAGATACTGGCTGTCAGTATAAATATTGACAGCCAGTCCCTCACTTAACTCACAGACACGTAGAAGGGCCACCAACTCTGAAGCTTGCGCTGACTGATAGGGAATCCGTGATGTCTCAACTACAGTGCGTGGGGTGGTGATAGCATAGGCCGCTGTTGTCGTGCCATCTGGTAATTTAAATCTAGAGCCATCGACATATAGCTCCCCTTGGGGTTCAGATAGGGGAACATCAGTCAGGTCTACCCGTCCCTTCGTCTCTTCTTCAGTACGGAAGATGCAATTATGCACGTCCGTCTCCTCACTCTCAGAAGGGAGGGGTAGTAACGTGGCTGGGTTCAGAGTGGCACATCTTTTAATGGTGACATGTGGTACAAACAAGGTCAGTTCATAACCAGCCAGACGCACACTGGTAAGGTGCTGCGTCTTGGTTCTGTTCAAAAGCGTGTCCACAGCATGCGGGACCATGACTGTGAGATCAGTATCAAGGACGAGCCCTGCCGATTGTCGGATCGAGATGGCCACAGCCGCGGCCGCTCTCAAACAGCTCAGGAGGGCTCTAGCAATGTTGTCAAGCAGCGCAGAGAAATAGTCACACGGCCTCTGCTTACCTCCAAAGGCCTGTGTTAAGACAGAGAGCGCACAGCCTGCCGCTTCGTGTACGTACAACACGAAGGGCTTCTGATAGTCTGGAGTGCCAAGCACAGGTGCAGAGCAAAGCGCTATTTTTAGTTGCTCAAAAGCATGCTGACAGTCATGGGTACAAGGCAGGGGTTCATGCACATCCTTAGTGGTTAGGCGCAGCAAGGACTTTGTTAGTAAAGCGAAGTTAGGAATCCAGTGACGACAATACAAAGTAATACCTATAAATGTTCACACATCCCGTTGCGTCCTAGGGATGGGCATTTTAGTTATAGCAGCGATGCGCTCAGGTGTTAGTCTCCTTCCCTCCTTCGACAGTAGGTGACCTAAGTAGGTGACCTCCTGTCGACAATATTGAAATTTAGAAAGGGACACTTTATGTCCATGATGGGCCAAATGTAACAATAACCTAACCGTTGAATCCTTGCAACCGTTTTCAGTTTCCGAAGCTATTAGGAGATCGTCCACATACTGCAGGAGGACATTGCCTGGGGGAAGGGCGAGGGAGTCCAATTGACCTTTTAAGGCTTGGCTATAGATACTGGGACTTTCAGTGAAGCTCTGAGGAGCCCGACAGAATTTAAAACTTCTGCCGGCCAGATAGAACCCAAACAGATACCTACTGTCTGGATGTATGGGGATGCTAAAGAACGCATTCTTTAAATCAATGACAGAAAAGTATGTGGCAGAGGGAGGAATCATGGTCAGGAGAGCAGTGATGTCGGGGACAACAGGGAACTGAGGGACCACAATCTTATTCACCTCACGCAAATCAATCACAAAGCGGTAGACATCGGGATGATCATCTGGGGAACCCGATGGTGTCCTTTTTAAGATGGGAAGAATAGGGCTATTACACACATTCGCAGTCGTCTCCTCAACAACCCCAGGCGCAACCAAATCTTGTACAATCTGCAATAACGCCCGTTCTCCTGCCTTTGGTATCTTGTACTGGGGAAGACGAGGCAAAACAGCATTGTCCTTAACCCTGATGGAGACCGGGGGTATCTGCAGTAACCCTACATCCGTATCAGCTGTAGCCCACAATGTCATCGGCACCTCTTGGAACTCAGCAGGAAGGGGCTGATCCTTTGACAAACATTGCTTTGAATTCACTACATTGGGTCCTATAGTCATATAGACGCCATCAGGGGAGCACGAAATAGTTGCATGTAATCTCTTCAACAAGTCCAAACCCATTAAATTCTCTCCACAGTTAGATGTCAATAAGAATGGCGAATCTACAGTAAAAGGGCCAATAGTCAGGGCCAGTGGCTCAGAGATGGGGCTCACATCCGGTATACCTGAGAAGCCTACCGAAACATTATTTTGGCCAGACAGGGCTGCCCCGGGGACCAGTGAACAAGAAACAGAGCTATTCATTGCGCCTGTGTCCACCAAGAATTTCCTCTCTGAGCCCTGCAGATCAACAGTAACATAGGGTCCCCGCTGATCCACAGAGATCTGAACTGATCCCCCACCCTGCCCTTTGCTATCCTAGCCATGGTTAAGTCCCTTCACTGCGTCCAAATCATAATCGTCATGGTAATACTGTCACCCTCTTGGATCATCAAAAGGTTCTGATCAGACCGGCCTGGCTGCTCCTCACCTCCCCGGCCTGTCGTAGCACCTGTTCCCCGGCCTCTTCCCCTAGACCCCCGTCTCCTCGGGGCTTCAACCCTTTGCAACAGCGTCGGACACTCACTACGCCAGTGCCCCTCCTCCTTACGGATCACTGACATAATATCGACGACAACAATATCGACCTACCAGAATATCGTGTCAAGAATATCGATGGACAAAATATCGACATCCTATCTCTACAAAGGTAAGTACAAAAATATTGAAACCAAAATATCATTGTTTAAAATATCGTTGTTCAAAATATCGGTTTTTTAAATGTCTTAAAAATAATATTAAATAAATTAAATATTAAATATAATTAATAAAAACATAGTTAGAATTATTTAAAAATGTTAAAAATTATAAATAATAAATGTAATATAAAATAAATTAAACATACATATATAAAAAATATATATATATATTTACTTAATAATATTAATAAATATGTATTTTATAAATTATAAAACGTTACAAACATAATAAAAATTATAAATACATATATACCCAGTAGAAGGCAGTATGCCGAAACGCGTCGGTCTTGATTCTTAACGAGAAGGACTATGGAATGCTAATTGTTTATGCCGAGAATAAAATTAGAACTGTAAAACTGACCTGAACAGTGGACTGACTGGTGTTTGTTTGAATGTGCCGCCGGATCGGATGTTCAGGCGAAAGAACATCAATGGAGGAACATATATATATGTATACATAAACCTGTAAGATAAATATAAAAATAAATTATATATATAATAAAATAAAATATTAAAATAAATATTTATCTTTAAAACAACATTTTACACTACATTAACTAAAACAGTAGGGAAAATATTGGATAGCGTAGGGCATAAAATTACTATTCCCACTCCAGATAGTGCAACAGTAGGGAAAGTGTTTGATAGCGGAGAGGAATAGTTTAGTATTCCCACTCCAGCAAGTGCAACAGTAGGGAAAGGGTTGGATAGCGGAGTGGACTAATTTACTATTCCCACTCCACAGAGTGCAACAGTAGGGAAAGTGTTGGATAGTGGAGGGGATAAAATTACTATTCCCACTCCAACAATTTCAAAAATAGGGAAAGTGTTGGATAGCGGAGGGGAATAATTTACTATTCCCACTACAGTAAAATAATAAACATTAATTAACAAATACTTAAATAATAAAAAATAATTTACCTCCCACCAAATACCCCTTAAGTTACACCACCACTATTGTAAAACATGACACAATTAACATAATTGCTTAACAATTAATTAATTAACTAATAACAATATACAAAAAAATTAAAAACAATGAGTAATAAATTAATTCATACTATTAAACTATAAAATAACAATAAATAAATATTATCTGAAAAAATTAAAAATTATATTAATTTTTTATTATTTACCACACTACTCCCCTCTAAATACACAACTCACTCATAAAAAATTGACACAATTTACAAATTTACAAATTAATTATTAATAATTAATAACCAATCAATAATTAATAAATAATAAATTATTTAACACAATTAACAATATGAAATATTAAATACACAAATAGTAATTAATAAAAATGATTAATTAATGAATTATAATTAAATTACTTCCCACCCTACTCCCCTATAAACCCACAACCCGCTCTTAAAAAATAACACAATTAAGATATGTACCAATTAATTATTAATAATTAATATCCAATTAATAACTAATTAATAACAAAATATTTAACACAATAAACATAAAATATTAAATACATAAATATTAATTAATACAATTATGAATTAATTAATTATATTTAAATTACTTCCCACCCTACTCCCCTATAAACACACAACCCGCTCCTAAAAAATAACACAATTAACATATTTACCAATTAATTATTAATAATTAATAACCAATTAATAACTAATTAATAACACATTTATTAACACAATTAACAATATAAATTATTAAATACAAAAATATTAATTAATTAACATTATTAATTAATTAATTTTAATTAAATTACTTCCCACCCTATTCCTCTATAAACCCACAACCCGCTACGGAACTAAAACGCAATATTTAATTTCTTAAAAATTAATAATTTCTAAAAATGTATTAATAAATATATTATAATTAAATTACTTCCCACCCTATTCCCCTATAAACCCACAACCCGCTACAAAACTAAAATACGCAAAAATTACCCAAAATAAAATTAATTACTTCTAAAAATTTCAAACATACATTAGAAAAATAAACTATACTTTTAACACATATACTAAAATACAGAACACTAAAATAAATTTCGAGATTATTAACTATGATATTTTGACTAACGATATTACTAACTTCGATATTAACAAAAACGATATTTCTTACCTGCATGTCGATATTCTGGTCGACGATATTCTTGCAGGTCGATATTGTGTCACATCGATATTTAAACATCGATATTATGGCATATCGATATTTAAACATCGATATTATGACTATATACCCCTCCTTACAATAGGCGCACTGGTTCGGCCCCACAGGCGCAGTATTCCTGTTGGTGCGGAGCAACTGCCGGGCCGGACCAATGCCTCGTCCTCTACCGTTCCCCCGGGACACCTGTTGCATCAACACCTTCGTTTTCAGCTCCTTATTCTTCTTCTCCACCTTCTCCTTCTCTTCGTTCTCTCTGTGCTCATAATACTGTGCCATGCTTAATATCACTGATGGAGAGGAGGTAGTCCAAGTGCTCTCCGAAGCCTGCAACCGAGTCGCGATCTCAGGAAGCAGGTTCGTAACAAACCTGTTAACAAACAACCGGACACCTCCCTCCATCGACAAATCCTGTCCACTGAAATCCAAAAACACCCCTTCAAACCTGGTGAAAAAATTGGACACACTTTCATCGTTCTTCTGGCGACATGCTGTTAACTTATCCCAATCTACTCTTCTAGGTGGGATCAATGAGTGCATATACGTAATTATTAGGCCCGGCAGAGCTAGAATCTCAGCCTTGGGCTTCTCGCCAGGCTTCCTCTCTTTGTCCCATGCCCTGATCTCACCCCAAGTGCCACCCAGCTCCACTACATGGTCCTGCGTGTGCACCTGCCACCAGATGTCAACCGGTACCAGCAAACCGAAAAACATCTCGATGTCTGCCAACATCATCACCGCCGATGATGCAGCCTCTGTCAACTCTTTGTAATAAGCAGTCGGATTTTTCATAGGGTCGGGCAGCTGAGTCTTAAGAGACAAAACCTCGCTCCTTTTCTAAGGAGTATAAACCCATTGTTCCTGGAAACTGGCCTTTACACGCTGCCTAAGGACTTGGTCCTGCGTGTTTCGAAGCTCTGGTATTTCGGGGTGGTAGATGGGATGCACTTCCCTCATCGGGAACTGAGACACTGTAGTCGGGCTCTTTTGAAACAACCTGCCCCGGTACCCAATCAACGTGGCAACATTACTAAAAACGTCAATAGGGGCCATGCCAGCTGCATACACACTGTCCCGAATATCATAAATAATTTGGGTAGCAACACCATTAAAAACTCTGCTCCCACAGCCCAATCAGAGTAGCCGACATATGCTTGAGGGCATGCTGTTGCACAAATGGCTCGTAATCTTTCAGTACACTCCACACATCCTCCACACTGTAAATCGGATTCCGGGCCCACTGGGAGGCCTGGTCAGCCACCATCTTCTTCTCTGCATCCCCGACATCAGACCAAATCAACACTCACCCCATTCTTTCCTTAGCAGCCGCCCAATCTCCATCATCCAGTGGCCGCACCGGTGTCCCAGCGCACAACAAGGGTGAGGAAAGGGAGTGAGGGGAGGACACATTCGTGGATGCTGTGGGGACTAGAGACACCAGTATCTGCTTGGTAGGTGTAAGCGAGAGAGGTAGAGAAGAACTGGAGGTAATGGGTGCAGTAGATCGGCCCGTCGCTGCTGCAACCTCGGCCGATGGAGCCGAAAGGGAAACAAGGGGTGCTCCATCCAAAACGGCCAAGTCAGGGGCAGGGGAACCAGAGGCGGGAGCATGGGAGGCGAGGTGTTGGGTCGGCGGGGCTGCCGTATAAAACCTCTGCGGGGCATAAGGAGGTGGTGACCGTACGTCTAACAGATCCTCCAAAAAGGGATCACCTTCTCCTCGTGCAACATAAGACTTATCACATTGCAATCTAAACTTCCGGTCAGCACATTCTATACCCATCTCTATCTTCTCTCTCTCGTACGCTATAGCCTTTTTTGTTACTGTCTGCGTCTTCCCTCTCCGAGCCTCCTTCTACGCTCTCATTCGTCTTTGCTTAGCTTCCTTTTGCCATACCTGAAGATAGTCAAACATGGACTGCCTACTTCTTTTCGCAAACAGTTTATCCTGCAAGAAGTTCAATTTCTGTTCATCAAAGGTACCTGTCAAAGGCCACTGTAACTCGGCATTGTCCCTCGTATATTTGTGCCATAGTGTACTAAACATAATAAGGCCAAGGCCATGCTTCACGTACATGTCGAAATTTGGGGTGCCTTCCGGAGGCGCAGGCTGCCTCTCCTCCAGTCGAGCATCAGCAGAACACCAGCAGCACCCTAAACAGCACACCTTGCTAAAACAGGGCATCTTCAAGAACAAAGAGGAGAAGAAAATTTTGTACTTATGCCTGACAAATGACGTATCAATTCTTCCCTACAGGTCCGTCCTCGGACCGTATCGAACGCTCAAAGACCAAACCCAGTCCTCAGACTGCATCAACTTTCAAACCAGGCTCCACATCACAAGTTCCAAACACTAGTCAAACCCCAGGCATTTTCAAGAAAAAAAAACGAATTACCAAGTCGCCTGGCAGAGGGTCTTCAGTCACCCTGTATCTCCAAAGCGGTCCGCAGACCTATCAAGCTCACAAACAAACCAAGAAATGGTCTCCAGACCATATCCAAAATTATTCAAGACGGTGCCATATTACCAAGAATCAAGACAAACTCACCTGGTGCACACAGGTCGAACAAAGTTATTCTCCACTGCCGACTCTTCGGACCAAACGGCCAATTCCAAGGGTTTCGCCTTTTAGGACCCCAGCCGGGATGACCGCTAGATGAGGCGCCGCCCGATGAGACAGGCGGGGCAGCTGCGAGAACTAAGCTCGGTAGTGTGGGGATCCCCGATCCGCCCGTCCGACCTGACGCGGCCCCGTCCCCCCACACACGGTTACGGGCGAGGATGGGACTCCCGATGGAGTCCCTGTTTGGGCGCCAAATGAAGGAAGTGATCCGAATAGGGCCACCCGGGTCACTAGTGACCATCTCTCTGCCTTCCAAGAAATGAAGAGTCGAGAAGACAGTAGAGAAATACAAACCAAACAACTTTATTAGTAATGCGCTGCAGTGGAGCCCAGTCTGACCAGTCTCCTAAGATGACGGCCGAGGGACTAACTCCCCCCAACATAACATCAGATATTATACATACCCAGTTCTCGAAGAACCCGCCCAGGCTGGAAAATGTCAGCCCAGGCTACAGAGAACAATAAGAGCAAAGACGGATGAGCCATGGCACAGGGCTAGGTACATGCTATCTCGACCCCAAGGCCGTTCGGCCGGTGCCTAACATTCATAGATGTGAGAACGAGTCTATCTAACAGCAAAGGTATGCAACAATAGATAATACATTCATTAGTACAGTGAAGCTTCAACCTTGAGAAATACAAGCTGGAGGTGCAGAAGCGACCTTTCTGCTGAGGCAGGCATTATGAGACAGGAGCTTGATCTCGGTTACAAAACAAGATGGCGCCAAATAAGATGGCGACATGAATGCTAACTTAATACGAAATAAAGTATAAGCATTGCAAAATGAGCATTTCGAGTGCGTGCATCACGAGGATAATATTTCAAATCTAACACTCCGTCAGCCGATCATATGTTGGAGGCATAGAGGGAGGGGTAGACTCGAAGAGGAGGAAGTAGCCCTTTTAGACTATTTGCAGAACCCACCTGTCCTAGGTGATGTCCCACCAGTGGTGGAGGTGATGGCGTATCCTGTCACCAACTGGATTCCCATGAACTGGGAGAATCAGACTAGGAAGGTTTGGTAGTGGAGGGGGTAAGGGGGATGGTGGCCTGACCTGACTTCTGGCCGCCCGACCCACGGGGTCGGAGCGAACCGTGCCCATGGGCGTGCAGCGGTTGTGGAACTTGCGTGGTCCTCTGGCTAGGGTTGGGCTGGCACAGCTGGAAGCCCCTTTCATAGCCACGAAAGGAGCAAAAGGCGGACGCAGGATGGGATGATACTGAGAGGCCCAAGGACTTGGCCATAGCCCGTGACTCCTTGAAATGCTCTAGCGCCGTGTCTGCCCTGTCTCTGAAGAGACAAGAGCCATCAAAGGGCATGTCCATAAGATTTTCCTGGACATCCCCAGAGAAACCAGATGATTTGAGCCAGGTGTGGCGCCTAACAGCCACCGTCGAGGAAATTGCTCTTCCCAGCGAGTCTATCGTGTCAAGACCATAGCGTATGGCAAACTTTGCTGCATCCCTCCCGTCTACAACAGCTTGGGAGAGGACAGACACCAGGCTGCAGGACCTCCGTCAAGACTTTAGTCTTGACCAGCACAGTAGGAAGCTGCAGGCCCAAGACGTCTGTAGCCCTACGCACAACCATAGCGAAGGAAACCCCTCTTCCGCAGCCAGGTTAGGGGGAGAAAGCAGGTCACTGGAACCACTCAGTTCCTCGTACCAGTCCAATTCCTCTGTATAAGGTCTTCTAAGGGGTGCTGCTGCCCTCCCAATCCTCATCCAATCCTAGCCCCTCGGAATAAGGCTGAGGATGCGACATAGAGTCTAAGGGCTCCATTGGCACCGTGCTTGGCGGACACCCGGCTGTCTCTGTGTCGTCCGGAATTAGGACAGGGTGGCGCCTCCAGTGGGCGCCGGCGACTTTGAGGGTCTCGGCATCAGATCGATGCAGCATCGGGGAAGGTTGAATTGGTACAACCAACGGATCCAAGAGGAGCCCTGGGCGCCGCAGGACCCAGAGGAGCTCCTTCTGCTGAGCCTGCGGGCCTGAAGGTGCACCGGCAGGGTCAGGCCACCCAAATATGGCGCACATGGTGTCAGAAAACTCTTTTAACTGAGCAGGGGTCGCTTCCAAAAAAGACTGTCACACCAGGCGCCACCAGCGCTAAAACCGGGTCCTCTGCGCACTGGAAACCCCGCAGTGTGCTGGGGGACGGTGGGCTGCTGGGTGAGCTAAGCTAACTTTATTCCACCCACACTATCGTCTTATAAGCGCGCAGTATACACGCTTTTCTGTCGAGTACTTCAGCACAGCAAGAAGTATTGCTGTATAACACTAGTGTTTCTGTAGAACTGCATTTAAAAACTTTCATTTTAGGCAAAGTGTTTGGACATAAGGTTTATATTTGTTCTATATGTAATATTAAAAATGGAGAAATATCCCTCCCCCTCAGTCTCTGGGTGCTTTCTGGGTCTTGTAATAAAGTATTTTCCGGTGCAGAGAGGATTGAGAGATCCGGTGTGTTGCTCACCACTGTGCGCACTCCCCCTTCGACTGCAGGGCTGCGGGCGATCTAATCAACTGAAAGCTAGTGTTTAGCGCCGCCTCCTGGCCAATCCTCAGTACGCTTGTACAGAGAAGGACAAACAGGTCACAGCCAGGAGCGAGAGTGCTTCATCCAGGCCAACTGCGGAGGAGAAACTCGCCCCGCACAGGAACCAAAGAGAAAGGAATTGTATTCACTGGGCGGCGCGAGGATTGGACAAGAAACGCTGTCCGTCGACAAGACACCAGTGCGCAGAGGAGTGTCAGACTGTCAGAGCAAACACTAGAGAGGCGGCAGGTGTGATGGGTGACATGGAGCGAAGGTGATGGAAATGTGAAATTAATTGGTAGACTGAAAATGGTGCGGGACAGTGCCGGGGTTCAGACTGAGAAAGACAGATCTGTCTGCAGGAATAGTGCATTTTGCAAACATAGAATGAAGGGAGAACATGTGGGGAGTACAGGGGGAAGACCGGGGCACCGAGAGGACTCGTGTCCCTTTGCGAAGGGGCTGTTAATGTTGTAGCAATAGTTTTGTCACCACAAATGCTAAAAAGGCTCCCCAGCACTTTCAGATATAAATGAAAAAGTAGCAGGGCTCAGAAAGTGCAAACATTGCTGGCACAAACTTACAACTCCTGAAGCCTGACACACTCCCCTACAGGCCACACGCCTCCACAAAAACGAACCGGACTCTTGTCTGGCATGGGAACATTTGGAAAGTCACGCCGGCACTACCACCAGGCACTGTGATGCCACACTCATGCCAGATTCTGTGCTCGCCAGGTGCTAAGAAAGGCACAGAGATAAAGGCGTGTATTGCTAGGTTCCAAATTTAGGGTTTGTGGGCATTTCTAGGTGAGCCACCATGCAATCTAGGTGAACACCTGTAAACTTGGACATATTAACATATCCCATTGTAGCTCCCGCCCCACCCTGGAAAGCAGCACACAGGCTCCTCTCAAAGGGAGGAGGAGATGGGACTAAAGGATGAGAACGGAACACTCCACATTTTTAAAGGGAACAAACAAGAAAGATGTTGTCCAAGGAGAGGTCCTGTTGTCTTTTTGTTTTGAGCATTTCTGCCTCTCCAGTCTGATGGTGTCCTGGCTGCCGCTGTGCAGAGTTAGTGAACGTGTCCGCCAGATAGACAGGGCTGCTGGTCATAATGGCTTTGTAAATGATGCAGCTGGTTTTAAAGACAGTGAGGGCTGGTACCCAGAGGCAGTGAAGTTCCATCAGTGTGCAGATGGTGTGGTCATATTCAGAGGCGCAACTAGAGCCAAATTTCGGGGGGGCGGGGGCGCTAAGAAAAAATTTCGGGGGGGGGGGGCTAATTCTTCCAGCAATAGGCAGAGTGGAGATGCAGGGGCTCTAAGAAGGGGTGAAAAAACAACAACGCCTCATTCACAAGCAAATTGTCTTTTAAAGACCTGTGAAGTACTCGGGTGCGGCTGTGTGTGTGCCCGGGAAGCTGTCTCAGCCCCGGCTGCCACACACGACGGGGGGGGGGGGAGCTGAAGCCCTTTGAGCCCAATGGGTGTTGCGCGCCTGGTCATATTGCTTCAGACCAGAAGCCTCTTCGTGGGAGGAATGGTTTCACTTTATTCAGTAGAGAAAACTGGCACCAGCCTATCTGGCATCTCTTGGTAATGTATGTCTTGAGGGTGAGGTTGATGCCCAGGGTAAGTGCGAGTGACTTGGCATGGAGTGAAAGTTACGGAAGAAGCCATTCAGACTCATGTAGATGAGCCTGGTTTTTATTCGTTGTTGCTCTTCACAAATCGTAGAAATTCTGTTTTTGTGGTGTTGTTCGTCTGACTACCAAAAGAGTACTTCCATCACAGTGTTCACCCCACCACCCCTCCCCTCTACAATCACAGATAATTGGCAAGGAAGTACCCAATCTCCCACTTCACACTGTCAGCACCACAACCTGCTCCTCCACCCTCCCGCCACCATTACTCATGAAACACCACAATCCCATACCCCTTTTAATGTATCCTTCCTCAAAGTATGGCTGCAGTACTTAGCAACCGCTAGTCCTTCCTCAGTTTCTCCTCACTGACCTATTTTTCCCCACCTTGCATGTGAAGCCTCATGTGCATTCTCTGAAGTGGTTTGGAATGAGATGAGACTGAAGTGCGCAGGTGGCCAACGCGCGCCTCAAGTGCACCTTGAAGATTCCTGTGATCACGGGAAGCATATAATGGTGCTTAGCTCTATCTCTCACAGTGTCAATGGTTTCTTTTGCTGTGTCGAGTCATGACTCAGACGGGGGATTGAAGTGACTGCTTCTGAGTCAGCCAAGGCCCAGCATCTCTGAAGGAGCATACCACTCTTGTCAATGGGGCTTGGAGCATCAACTCCCAGGAACAGTTCCCTGGAAGAAAGCAAATAAAGGCTGCATTAGCTCCAAGCTCACTCTGTCTGACAGCTACTGTGCTGTCATCATAGTCGGCTGAGGAGCTCCAGAGAGCCGGACAGCACTGCCCATATCCATGATCAGCTGTCCCACCTGTCAGGATCCTACCCACTTCCAGACAGCACTGCACCTTATCACCACTCAGCTTTCCCGCCAAATAATCCACCTACCTCTGGAAGCCGCAGGGTAGCCGGAGTACAGGCAGTAAGACAGGTAACAGGCCTGGGAGGGCTTCGGCTGCTAACTCCATGACCTTCCCTTCCTCCTGGCTCACCCATGGTCAGACAGAAGGTTGGAGCCACTTGAGCGCCTTGAGACCCTCACGGGTGAGTAGCCGCGCTTTATAAGCCCCTGATTGATTGAGCCACAGCTGCCTTCATTTACTAAAGTCCCTTCCAGTCCACGGCAATCAAAAGCTGTAGAAGAGCCGGGGATCTCCCAGGCTCACATGAACACAGCAGCAAATTATTCCCAGTTGTGTTGATGTGTTCAGGGCTCCCTGTTTTAGGCAACAGATAAAAGATGTAGCTGCAAGGAGGCTTTTGGGGGTGGTGGCGGTGGTGGTGGTAGAGGGTTCGGCAGAAACAGCACAAGCAGTTTAAAAGGGGATCTGGACTCATACCAGAAGGCACCACATATAGGAAAGTGGCCCCTTGAATTCACACTTGGAAAGTCTGGTCCAAGGATTTGAGCTGTAGAGTGCACTGACTATGTAGCATTTTTGGTTTCTCTATTGATAATAGATGCAAGAGTAAGTCAAAGCCTCTTCACCCGCTGAGCTATGAGAGAGATTGTGAAATGCCTACACAGGAGGAGCTAGCCTGGTAGGTCGGGCTGACCTGCTCCTATTGGAGCAGGGTCAAGACTGATTTGCATATGGCTGGGCCTCAACAGAAGTGAGCAAAAGAAGGTTGAGTTGGAATGCTACCCCGAGCGATTGCCAGTGGTTAGACGTATTGCAAGCATTTCTTTCATCCCCTTTTGTGTGTTTGATGTACCACCCTAAGTGTCCAAGGGTGTGCCCAGATATGGGTCCCGTGTTCAGTGTACCAGTGGAACCAAGCTGCACCTGACTGATAATCCCTAATCAGAGCAAAACTGGTCTTGGGTTGTTTGTGTTCCGGTTCAGTGAGGTTTCATATCGGAACACGATCCTAGACACATTTACACCACTGACTTGCTATACGTTAAGCAGGATGAAAGAGGAGGGCTTACCGCATTTACCGCATATACACACTAGCTTACAGGTTGTGGCACAGAGCAGGCCTCAAAATAATAATTTAAGTTCCAAACCTTAACTTGCTATCATTTAGTTAAATAAACAAAGGCGGAGTTTGAATCATCACACAGTGTCTGTAGTGCTCTGTGGAAGCAAAACTGATGAGTCATCTTCAAGGAGACATAATTGTAATTCGTCACTTCTGCAACTTCTGGATATTCAAGCTGCTCAGAGACAAACATTTCTTTCTTCCCAAACACTCAAAAGTTTCAGAAGCCAGCTGCTGTGTTCTTCAAGAAGGTGACATTTTTTATTTTGTTTAATTGTTTTTTTCTGATCAGAAGGAAGAATTATGGGCCATATTATCAAGCCCAATATCGCCGCTTTAGCAGCCGTTTTCGGCCGAAAAGCGGCGATTAAAATATCTCACTATTATCAAGGACACGCTAACGCGTGTTTCCTTGAGTTGGCAGCCGTTTTTACTCCACTTTGCAGGTCAGCGATTATTATCGCTAATGACATGCAAAGTGGGCGTTCCTCGCAATGTCTGCATGATAGACGATGCAAACACAACATCGCACTATTTACAATGCGGCCCCAGCGATAAGAAAAGCCGCGCTAACCGCGGTTATCGCCCGATTGTAACTTTACTTAGCTATCTTCACAATGGGAGGTGGATTGACAGCTTAAATCCACACTCGCCTATTAGCAAGCTTCTCTGACATTATTGCTAGATTTCCCTCGGTAATCTTGATTATCGCCGTCTGTCCCTGTGTTTTACTTCGCCTAAGTGCTAAGCGTTCCTGATATGCCGCTAACACGGCGAAGTAAAACAGCGATAGGCGGCGATATTCAAAAACGCGCTATGCGCTTTTAGCGATAATTATCGCTTGTCCTTGTTAATATACCCCTAAGTTCCTAGAACTCTAGAGCAAGCCCAGAAAGGCTATAAATAACTTTGTTTACACAGAGCTAAGTTAGCTCTGAAGCAAGTTGTCAATCATTCTTTTCTTATTTGGATTCTTTTTTTTCTAATGATTAACTCTTTGTTACCAATGAAAGTTTTGTTTGTTTCTGCTGCTCCTCCTGTGTGGTAGATTAGTGTTTATTTTACCATGTTATAAATTCATTTCTTAACTGAAAGTACAATAATTTTTTTGTGCATTTACACAAAATTAACATTTATTATTGACCTTTTAAGAGCATTATTTAAAATGCATCAGATGTCAGAAAATCCCATTCTGAGCTAGATAAAACATTCTGACAGGTATTCAAATAGGATTCAATTAATATAAACTTGTATTTGACTATCTAATCTGATTCTAATTAGAAAGCTTATAATATTTTGTGTGTATGTTACAGCTTCCAAGGTGGTTGTCAGTGAGATGTCCTGTATGAGCCACAATCAGAAGTACATCAGAATCCACTATACTGCCGGCACGTGGTTCTCTTTCCCCTCCCCCCGAGTGTCCTTTAGTTAATTTTTTTAATTTGAGTGAACTGCTGGAGACACTGGTAGGAGAGTGGGGGCATTTGTGCTTTTTCCATGATACTCCTGCAGAGGTGAATCCGGGAGAACTCTAACACTGGGCCAAGACTGGTTTGCATATAGCTGGCTCCAACCTGAGGTGGCACGGTGGGCAAAACAGCAATGGGTTGGAATGCTTCTCGGAGCACTTGCCAGTCGTTCGACATATTGCAAGCTTTCCTCCCACCACGTTTTGTGTGTTAGATGTACCACAATAAGTGCCAAGGTGTGGGTCCCGTGCTCACTGTCCCAGTAGAACCAAGCTGCACCCGACTGATGACTCCCCAGTAAATATGAAAGTGGTCTTGGGTTGCTTGTATTTCAGTTCAGGGGTGATCAGGCCTGGCAGTTCGGGTTGGACTGTTCCTGTTGAACCAGGTGCAAGACTGATTTGCATATGCCGGGGTCCAACTGAGCTGGTATGGAGGGCAAAAGAATGATGGGTTTGGATGCTACCCGATCAAGTGCCAGTAGTTAGGCTCATTGCAAGCATTTCTCCCATCACCTTTTGTGTGTTTGATTTACAGAATAATGAATCCAGTGTGGGTCTGGGCTTATAAATGGCTATAAATTGAGACCGGTCATCGTGACAGATTCTAAATAAAGCAAGGAAGCTCTTTCCAAACCGGATGTGGAATTCAAAGCAGGTCAGTGCAGTGCCATGCAGGGAAATACTATGCAATGCAATAATACTACTCAAGGCAACGATTCTATACAATGCATTCCCATGGATTACAGCAATACTACACAATGAAATAGTTCTATACAATGCAATACTGCGCATTCCAACAATCCTTAACAATGCAAACATTCTATACAATGCAGTACTCTGCAATACAGTGCAGTACTTTGCAATACAGCAATACCATAGATAGCAGCAATTCTGTACTGCGCAATATAGTAGTACTACACAATGTAACAAAACCACAATGTAGTACTCTGCAGTGTAACAATGGAACAGTCCAATTACGATAGTGTAGAACAAAGCAAAATACTGTACTTTCCAATAATATGCATTTCTATGCAACTATACCGTACAGTACTGTACTATACTGTACAATACTGTACAATGTACTGTACCCTGCACAGTCCTGCACAACACAACAATATAATGGAATGCATTACTATGGAATACAAATACTACACAACTCAACAATACTCAGTAATGTAATACTATGTAGTACAGTATTGTACACTAGACCCAGTTCAATGGCTACTTTGGCATAATATTTGTAATTCTTTTAATTTCTGTCGCTTCACTCCTGCTCCCTGAGGCTTAACCTGTCTACACACCCCTATCTATTCATTCACTTGCACATTCATTCAGCACTCCCACTCCCACTTAGACATCCCTTTACTTGACTTGCCCATTAATTATTCACTCAATTATGCACTCAGTGACTCACTCATTCATTTGTCTATCAATTCACTCATCCATCTAATTTGTCACATTCTTAAATTCACTTGCATACACGCACACACACACACACACACATACACGTGTTACCATCCTTGTGGGGACTATGTGTGAACACCTGCCTTGTGGGGACTAACCTTTCCTAATGTTTTAAAAACATACCAATAACAGAAAGATGTTAAGAAAAAATTCATGACATAGGAACCTGCTTCAAATTTGCAAATATATTGTTATTTAATCACGCGCACAGAACCATCCTTGTGGGGACCTGAACAGGTGCTACCATCCTTGTGAGCACCTAGCCCATACCAACATTTATGATTGAATACAGTCAATGGCACATGGCTAAATGTTTAATTTATCAACATTATTCACAAACAACATTATACTTTAGTCATATATGAATTGCTGCATATATACTAGGGGTATACACAAAATACAGATTAAGTTAGTGTGTCAGAAGATATCATATCATGATTTTAGAAAGACACTTAAAACTGTATTTAACTCATTTATTAGTGCTTAAAATCTTAGGAGATAAGGGAACTAACACATAGCTAATTTAACATATGGAACCAAGGAATATGATGTTCAAGTCCCCACAGAGATAGTGTGTTATTATACTGATGTTGAAGTCCCCACAAAGATAGTGTGTTATTATAGTGTTGTTCAAGTCCCCCCAAAGAAAGTGTGTTATTATAGTAGTGCTCAAGTCACCACAGAGATAGTGTGTGGAGATGATTGTGTTTAAGTCCTCACTAAAATAGTGTGTAAATTCACAGCTTAAATACCATTATAAAGAGTGTGAAGCTAATGATGTTCAAGTCCATACAGAGGTTGTGTGTAATTAGAGGAGTGCTCAAGTCCCCACAGAGATGGAATGTTACTATAGTGATGTTCAAGTCCCCACAGAGATAGTGTGTTATTATAGTGATGTTCAAGTCCCCACAAAGATAGTGTGTTATTATAGTGATGTTCAAGTCCCCACAAAGATAGTGTGTTATTATACTAATGTTCAGGTCCCCACAGGGATAGTGTGTGAAGATGATTGTGCTAAGTCCCCACTTAAATAGTATGTAAATTCAAAGCTTATATCCCATTATAAAGAGTGTGAAGCTAATGATTTTCAAGTCCACACAGAGGTTGTGTGTAATTAGAGGAGAGCTGAAGTCCCCACAGAGATTGTATGTTATTATAGTGATGTTCAAGTCCACACAAAGATAGTGTGTTATTATAGTGATGTTCAAATCCCCACAGATAGTGTGTTATTATAGTGATGTTCAAGTCCCCACAATGATAGTATGTTATTATAGTGATGTTCAAATCTCCACAGATATAGTGTGTTATAATAGTGATGTTCAAGTCCCCACAGAGATAGTTTGTGAAGATGATTGTGTTTAAGACCCCACTGTAATAGTGTGTAAATTCAAAGTTTAAATCCCATTATAAAGAATGTGAAGCTAATGATGTTCAAGTTCACACAGAGGTTGTGTGTCATTAGAGGAGTGCTCAAGTCCACAAAGAGATGGAATGTTACTATAGCAATGTTCAAGTCCCCACAGAGATAGTGTGTTATTATAGTGATGTTCAAGTCCCCACAAAGATAGTGTGTTATTATAGTGTTGTTCAAGTCCCCACAAAGATAGTGTGTTATTATACTAATGTTCAGGTCCCCACAGGGATAGTGTGTGAAGATGATTGTGTGAAGTCCCCCTTAAATAGTGTGTAAATTCAAAGCTTAAATCCCATTATAAAGAATGTGAAGCTAATGATTTTCAAGTCCACACAGAGGTTGTGTGTAATTCGAGGAGAGCTCAAGTCCCCACAGAGATTGTATGTTATTATATTGATGTTCAAGTCCCCACAGATATAGTGTGTTATTATAGTGATGTTCAAGTCCCCACAATGATAGTGTGTTATTATAGTGATGCTCATGTCCCCACAGAGATATTGTGGTAGCATAGTGATGTTCAAGTCCCCACATGAACAGTGTGCAAAGATGATTGTATTCAAGTCTCCAGTGAAATATTGTGTAAAGAAAGCTTAAATCCCCGTACAGAAAGTGTGAAGCTAATGATTTTCAAGTCCAAACAGTTTGTGTGTAATTACAGGAATCCTCAAGTTCCCACAGAGATGGTAAGCTATTATAGTGATGTTCATGTTCCCACAAAGATAGTGTGTTATTATAGTGCTGTTCAAGGCCCCACCGAGATAGTGTGTGAAGATGATTGTTTTTAAGTCCCCACTGAAATAGTGTGTAAAGTCAAAGCTTAAATCTCATTACAGAGAGTATGAAAGTAATATGTTCAAGTTCACACACAGGTTGTGTGTAATTATAGGAATGTTAAAGTTCCCACAAAGATGGTATGCTTTTATAGTGATATTCATGTCCCCACAGAGATAGTGGGTTATGATAGTGTTGTTTAAGTCCCCACAAAGATAGTGTTATTATAATGAAGTTTCAAGTCCGCAAAGAGATAGTGTGTTATCTTTGTGATGTTCAAATCCCCACAGAGATAGTGTGGGAAGATTATTGTATTCAAGTCTTCACTGAAATAATGTGTAAAGATAAAGCTTATTTCCCCAAGGAGTGTTAAACTAATGATGATAAAGTCCAAACAGAGGTGTAATCATAGGAAGGACCCACAGATATGGTATATTATAGTGATGTGAAAGTCCCTACAAAGATAATGTGTTATTATAGTGATGTTCAAGTTCCCACAGAGATAGTGTATGAAGATGATTGTGTTCAAGTCTCCACTGAAATAGTGTGTGCTTAAATCCCCACACAGAGAGTGTGAAGATAATGATGCTCAAGTCCAAACAAATGTGTGTAATGATAAGAATGTTCAAGTTCCCTTAGAGACAGTGTGTGAAGGAAATCATGATCAAGTACCCACACAGATAGTGTATTGGTATAGTGAAGTTAAAGTCCCCATAAAGATTGCATGTGATTACTGCAATGTTCATTATGTGGGGCGTGGCCTACGTGGACAACATGGCAGGCAAGTCTCCAGGCTATTATCCATCCATCCAGTGGAAATTTGACTCCGAAGTCTGTGGTCCAATGCTGGAGGGGCTGGGGGACACACACCCTGTTTCCGGGTCCTGCTTTGAGCCAGTGTCTGGACCCCGCCGCTGGGCCGCGGGGACACCTCGGCCCAGCAATGCCACTGTTGGCTAGATAAAGTGACCTGCGGAGTTCCTCCTGGAGGAAATCAATTGGCCTCGGGCAGCCAATGGTACTCTGCAGTCCCCTACTGCTGATCACGGTGGAGAGTCGGAGGACCCACAAAGCGAGTCAGCAGAGCCACAGCTCAGAAAGACCAGCCATGACCTGGGGGCTGGCAAGCCCTCACAGTTGACCTACGGTGCCTGATCGGAAGCAGCTGACAGTGAACCATCCGTGGCAGCCCTGTAGCTGCCCCCACTTTTACCACAGTAGCTGCCTGCCCAGCACCCCCACTGCAAATTGGTGCACCCTGGACTCATTGTCTGACACTTGTCTAGAAGTATGATGGTGGCATGGGACCCTGGTGGCCGGGACGAGTTTTATAGGTGCAGAGCAGGTGCATACCAAGAGACTTAACAGGAGGTGCTCTCCAAGACTAGAACCTGGGGATTCGTCTGCGACCTCCACTTTGTGGCTGCTCCTACATAACACAGCTATCTAACAGGGGAACCCTGTGACGTCGGCTGCACCACTGGTCTGATGTGGGGCTCCCATGCTGGTGGCTGCAAGTGGGTCCACTCAACCCCCAATATCTCCTTCTTTGCCCTCCCCAACACCTGCCTATATTATGTGATGCACCAAAGCAGCAAAGAATGGGTCCCAGTCTCTGCCTGGACTACCGGGGGGGGTAGTCCAGGCAGAGACTGGGACCCATTCTGGCAGCCACTGAATTAAACAAACTGGACACTATACTGAAGTCCATAGAGTCTTCTGACATCTTCTTCGAAGTGATGGTAGATTTTGTGGCAACCAATGTGAAACTCCTGCAGAACAATCACAAGTGCCTGGTGGAACACATCACCCACTCATAGGGAACATTGGCTGAGCTACTGCCACAAACGTTCGTCCTTCATACTCAGGTACAGGACTTACAGGACACGGTCCGTACTCTGGAACACAGAGCAGAGGATGCGTAGCACCGCTCTTGCCTCAACAATATTTGTGTAGCCGCAATATGATCGACTACCTGGTTGTAAGACCTGGTCCCCCACCACAGCTTCACATCCAACTTTTTCATTAAGAGGGCCACCCAAGGGCTGGCCTCTCCCTTAATCCCCCACGGGCAGGTCTCCATGCTCCACAGTGGCCCGAATACTCCATTACAAGGCAGATGGGCCCAGGCGCCAGCAGCTACATTCCACAAACGCTCTGGGCTCCTCCTCTGAGGCCTTAGAAAATGGAGACACTTCCTCTAGAGTGCTATGGGGCATATTTACAAGGAAGTGGCGGAGCGCAGCGTCAGCATGCTTGGCTTAACGCCATACTCTGCCACTTCTGAAACGTAGGGCTGCACCGTATTTAGAAGAATACGGTGCAGCCTTGCGTTTCCCTCTGTGCTGGTGCTAATTTAGCTGCCTAGCGCCAATGCAGGCACTCTTGCACCATAGTGCAAGGGTGCGTGCGTTGAGGGAAATTATTGTTTATGTGCAGGAAGGTGTCCCTTCCTGCACATAAACAATCTTTAAATGTGTTTTGTAACTTCTATGTGTGCTGCTTAATGCAGCACACATAGAAGTTGCAACTCGTAATTTTTTTATGATTGTTATGTGCAGGAAGGGACACCTTCCTGCACATAAACAATCAATGGCGTTTTGCTGATTCTATGTGTCCTGCACAACGCAGCACATATGGAAACAGCAAAAACAAGGAGAAATAAAGCAATTCTCCTCGTTTCACCAGGGTAAGACCAGATTTTTTTCTGTCTTAATTTTGGCGCTGCCCCATATTTACGCCACCCTTGTAAATATGGGGCAGTGTCAAAATTAATGGGTGTTGCGGTGGAATGCCCAAGGCAGTGTTAAGCCACGTTAAGTGGCTTAACTCTGCCTTGTAAATAAGGCAAAGCCTGTATCGCCACCACAACATCACAAGTGACATTCTGGTGGCGATAGAGGCTTGTAAATATGCTCCTATAGGAGATGTGGTCACCTCCCAGGGTTACACCCAAAACAGTAGGCGACCTCCTGTAACTGACAGGCTGTGGTGGTACTACTCCTCGGTGCTTATCCTCACCACCCCTGGGTCCCAGGTGGGATCGCGGGCTCCCGCCTATAGGGCCATGACTTCAGAAGCTCGATACACCCTCCAGGTCACACTCACACCTTTTCACTTCTGCTCACCATCAAGAGCGTGGGCTACCCTCTCATCTATGGTGCTTATTCTCCCGATCCACGCCCCAATTAGGACTTGCCTAACTTTGTTTTGTTCTTACTAGGTGAAGGGTGCAGTATGTGTGTGGCGGTGGGAGCGGGTGTGTGGAGGCAGGTGAAGTGGCAATGCGAGCAGGCAAATGTCCCCAACTGTGGGCTGGGGTGTGGCTTGGCAGCAGCGTTTGTAGCGGCATCCAGAGCTGAGCAGGTGGAGATTGCCAGCAGTGTAGCTGCGGGAGGTGTTTGGACCAGGGTTCCTGACACTGGGCACAGCCATATATATGAGTGACAGAGTGCAATGTTGTAGAGTGGAAATCTGTTGAGTGGAGTGGGGTAGACTGTAGTGGCATACAGTGCTATAGCATACTGTGCAGTGGCGTAGAGTGAAGTGTTGTAGTGTGGAGTGTTGTACAATAGAATAGCTATAGTGTAGTGGCGTAGAGAACAGTAGCATGGAGTGACATACAATGGAGAAGTGTGCAGTGGAGGGATGTAGAGTAGAATAACAGAGTTTGCTGGCATACAGTGTAGTGACAGAGTGGAGTGGCATATAGTGAAGAAGCATAGAGTAGAGTGGCATAGAGTGGAGTGTCATACAGTGGAATAGCGTAGAGTGTAGTAGCGTAGAGTGACAGGGTGGACTGGCATAGAGTAGAGTGATCTAGAATGGAGTAGTGTACAATGTTATAGCATATAGTGGATTGCCATAGAGTGGAGTGGCGTATAGTGGAGTGGCATACAGTGGAGTGGCGTACAGTGGAGTGCCATACACTGGAATAGCATATAGCACAGTGGTGTACAGTGAAGTGGTGTACAGTGACGTGGCATTGAGTACAACAGCATAGACTGTAATATTGTAGAGTTGCAATATGTATAGTGGAGTAGAGTACAGTGGAGTAGTGTAGAGTGGAGATGCATACAGTAGAGTGGTGTAGACTGGAGTGTGATAGAATGGAGTGGTGCAGAGTAGAGTATAAGAGCATACAGTGGAGTGGTGTGGAGTGGCATAGAGTGGAGTAGAGTAAAGTGGTGTACAATGGATTAGTGTAGAGTGCAGATTGGAGTGACAGAGTGGAGTGACGTAGAGTGGAGTGGCATAGAGTGGAGTGTGGTAATTGAAACAGACATAGCATGAAAGTGCAAACAAATGTAATGTGTCTGGAATACACTTCGTGAGGTGTAAATGTTAATTTTTGGTAGTATGCGTGAATAGTGTAAGAAGTGTTAAAGTTATACCTTTTATTAAAAATTTGTTATATATTTACCGGGGTACACTGTGGTAAGTTTGTGGTATTCTGCAGCAAGTTTGAGGCATACCACGATGCATACAGATGAGAAGTCAGTATGTGATTGGCTAATGCCTGTGTTTAACAAAGGTAAAAGGCAGCTATGTTGATTTTAGCACAGTTTGGCTGCATTCCTTGTTTCACTGTGTTCTGGGTTACGGTCTTAGATATAGGTAAGTAGTAGGTTTTTTGTTGTTCTCTACCTATTACCACTTTGTTAGAGTGGTAATAGGTAGAGAAATGTATTTATACATTTCTATATATTTTTCCAGTAGTTTAGGGAGCACTGCGCATTGGTTTACATTTTTTATTACAGCGCAGTAATTTGTAGGTATTACCACCGTACTGCTTAGACTTTTTTGCACATATTTAAATATTTCAACAATATAAAATACACTATACACTATATAGTATATTACAGTGTATTTTATATTTTTTAACATTTAAAAAAATTATTTTAAGTACTGCTTCACTCCTGAGGCAGTACCATGGTACCCCGTAAACATTTTTTTAAATATATAGAAATGTATAAATATTTTTCCCTACCTATGGCCACTTTCATAAAGTGGTAATAGGTAGGGGAAAAATGTCAAACCTAATACTTACTTATATCTGAAGGCGTAACACAGACCACAGCCAAAGGGTACCTAAAAACAACATGGCTGCTTTTAACTTTTGTAAAGGCAATCATTAGCCAATCACATAATGATTTGCCATCACTATATACCTCGGCAAAATTTTGCAAAAATACCACAACTACAGATATCACTGAGGTAAAATAGATAACAACTTAAAAAGTACTTACCCTACATACCTGTAGTCCCCAAAAGAATCATCTGTGCACAATAATGTGTAATCCTGGCAAATTTAATTCAAATCCGTCCAGCCATTTTCACGACACTCACAAGTACAAAGTCTATAGAAAATGCATTGGTGCACAAACATGTTTTAAGACCCTCCTTTTTTCTTCGCACCCGATTGATGAATCTCTGCAAAACTTTTCATACTCCGCCAATTGAGAAAGAGGAATATGTCTGCATGTTTTCATGGGGATTCATCAAATGGGTGCAATTATTAGTGTTCAAAATCCAAGAAATTCATATCTCTAGTAGCCCTTCCTATAACTACAAAGTGGATACCGTAATCCATTAGTTACAGTTCTCAAGTAACTGTAACTCATACCCTAAACTAACTATAACTCATGACACCGTCATACACTTCTTCTACCCTCGCATATTCCATCACTGATTACATTTTCAATGATTGCATTGATAACGTTCCTAATGATATCTGAAATGACATCATTGATTACAAAACTGTGCATGACGAGGGTGCAAGTCAGAGTTACTTTAGTGCATGAGTTATAGTAACTTGAGATAACTATAACAGGTGGATTTCAGTGGTTTTTGTTAGTTTAAAATATTTTGTTTTAACTGGCATTGTCACTGGCATTTTCTCCTAACTCACACAAACACATAGGCCAGTAGGTAGTTATAGTTAGGAACAAAGTTTCCATAGCGAAAGCGTTTGTTTTGCCAATAACGTTGGCACCACGTGATAAATCTTAACGGAATTTTCAAAAAACTCCCTTTTTGTAGTTCAGCTGCTGTGTTAAAAGTTTCAGGGGGATCTGGCAAGTGGAAGCAGAGAAAAAATGGGGTCCCAAAACGCGTTTTCCCCATGTTAAGTCTATGGGGATTTTTCATTTTTTGAACACGACTACCACCCGAACCACTGAACGGAATTACACCAAATTTGGCAGAAAGCTAGATGTTGGTCCACAAAACGTACATTTTGTGATTTGGTGTAAATTCGTTCAGTAGTTTTTGAGATAGTTAAGTTTAATAAATATGGATATCTGGGGACGCAAGTCTTTGTAGTGGACATGTGGTTCATGCTGAAATTTGATTGGCTGCCAACACTTCAACCAGAAAGTGTTGGCAGCCATCTTGGGACTCGGCTTGAAGTAGAGTCCCACAAAAATGTTTTTAAAAAAAGAAAAGGGGGCAGGGTAGGAATACCGTGACCCCCAGATATGGTGGTGGGGTGGGACCCACCGGGGGTCAAAAGCATTTTTTATTGAATTTTGCCACAAATTTGCAGGTGGAACCACGAATCTGTGTCACAATGTATTAAAAAATGACGCACGGGCTCCTGCACGTCTTTTTCCTGAAGCTCCCAGGTGGGCCAAATCCCGGGAGCAGTGTTTTATAATGATGCAGGGGGTGCCCATGAGACACCCCTGTGCCCGGGGACTGCCACCTCCCTGGGGCAAGCATAAGTAAACTGATGCAGGGTGCTCAAAACCTACTGAACATATTTGCACCAAATCACAAAAAACACGCTTTCTGGACCAAAATCTAGCTTTCTGCCAAATGTGGGGCTAACTTTAACTACTCAGTAGCGGCCGCCACTGAGTAAAATATATATTACTTTGGCAGCACTAGCACCAGTGTAGTTATAGCTAGGTTTGACTTTCCATAGTGAAAGCATTTTTTGTTTCATTAATAACTCTGGCGACGTTTAACGAATCTGCACGGAACTTTCCAAAAGAAAAGTTCACTCACTTGGACTTCTTGATGAAAAGTTTTGTGCTGCTCCGTCAAGCAGGAACCAAGAAAAGTGGGGTCCCAAAGATTGATTTACCATAGGAATTTTTGATCTCATATACAGATAAAATGGCTGTAAGGAATTATGCCAAATTTGACAGAAAGTTAGAATTTTACTAGTAAAGTGTTCTTTTTATTATTTGATGTAAATCTGTTCAGTAATTTCCAAGGAATATAAGTTTGAAAAAGTGATTGGATGGTCAGAAAGGTGTTAATCTCCAGGAAAGTTTACTGATATCTGTACCATTATGTACAGCTGTACTTTTGTGGTATAGAAACAAATAATTTTTGTTGTAGGTACCAAGAATATCTGGCAAGACCCACCGGTGAGCACCAGTGTACTTCCACAGTCCCCGAGAAGCAAGCTTCTCTGCCATGGTACCACAGTAGTGTGCAATCTTCCTTGGCTAGTACCAGAAACATGGTACTGGTACCTCTACTGCAGTACTGGTAGCAGCAAAGGAATCTTCCATGCTATTGTGGTATCATGGCAGGGAAGGTTGCATCTTGGGTACGGCAGGAGTCCTGCAGTACAGAAGTAAAAAAAAGAAGACCACAATGCAGGTTGTGTGTGCACGGTCACAGAACGCATGTAGCAAGGGTTGGCCTTATATGTTGGGCAGAGCAAAGTGGCCAACCCCTGCTGTGCCCGGGTGAAGGTCATACACAGAGGCAGTTGGCTGCATGTGAAGGGTTGTCTGTTGGTCCAGTTTAGAATATGATAAAAAAAAACTCATAAATTCACATACAAAAACAAAGATTAAAGCGACATTTAGTTAGGTTGTAAGACGTTAACATACATTTAAAAAAAAATAGAAATTCCCTGAACAAGCAAATGTTATAGTAACATTGTAGAATGGTGTCCGAATGAGACATGAGCTAAAGTTAAAACCTCAAAAAACAATGAAATATATGTTATTGTTCAGTCAATTGACTACAACTTGTGCCCCCACAATGCACTGCTTATAACCTCATATTACATCACTTATGACTTTTTTTATTTTTAAAAGGATGAGGAATGTGGGATGGAAGTTTGTGGAGGAATTGGTGCAGGACCTGGCTGAATGCCAATCTTGTTGGTATCCCAGGCATCAAATGGTAGAAGAAGTAAGCATATGCAGGGAACTGGATGCAGTGCCGGCCCTAAGGCTAACCCTCGCTGAGCATAGCCAAAGACTGTGTGCAGCAAGGGTTGCGCATAAACGGTTGGGAGCGTGCTGGTTTGGGGCGTTGGCCACGCATGGTGGGGGTTGGGTACAGGGCCTGGCTGAAAGACATGTGCAGCTGGTGTTAGCTGCACACAGAGTACTGGGAGCAGGGCTGGTTGTATGTTTTTTAGTATGTGCACAATGAAGTGCATTTTAACTGTACTCCATTATATCATGTTGGTATGTATTTTAATTGAGGTCTACAGTTATATTTTTAAACCAATCTGTAGGTCCTGCTAGTATGGCTTTCTAGTTTGCTTTCAGTGCCCATTTATGTTATTATATTTGTAAACAAATTCAATCTGTATGTCCTGCTTATATGGTTTTCTTGTGTGCTTTCATTTCTCTTGTATGACATGCTTCTATAGACATTTAACTTACTATATTACGAATTGAATCTCTGCTATTTATACCAATTTCCTGACGTATCTATCTACCTACCTATCTATCCATCTATCTATCTGCACAACCCTATCTATTTACCTGTATAACCCTATCTGATTATATAAACCTATCTACCTATACAACTCTATATATTGATCTATCTATACAGCCCTATCTAGCTATCTGTCTATACAACTCAATCCATCTATGCAACTCTATCTATGTAACTCTATCTATACAACTCTTTCTATCTATACAACTCTGTCTACCTATACAACCCTATCTTTAAAAAGCTTTCCATTTATACAACTCTATGTGTACAACTCTTTCCATCTATATATTCAAATGTATCTTTCTATTTATCTATCAACCTCTATCTATGCTACTCTATCTATACAATTATATCTTTCTATATAACTCTATCTGTACACCTCTATCTATACAACTCTATCTATACAACTTTATCTATCTATACAACTTTATGTATACAAATCTATCTATCTATATAACACTATCTGTATATGCACAACTCTAACCATACAACCCTATCTTTACAAGTCTATTTATCTATACAATCCTATTTATATATACAACTCTATCACAACTCTATCTATTCAAATCTATCTATCTATCCATCTATCTATCTATACAACTCTATGTACACAACTTTATCTATCTATACAACTCTATCTGTACAAATCTATTTACCAATAAAACTCTTTCTATACAACTCTATCTATACAACCCTATCTATATATACAACCCTATCTATATCAACCGTGACAAAGGTCCTGCCGGGCTGAAACGCGTTGGTTGGAGCCAGAGAAAGCTGAATAAACAAGCTTGAAACCTGGAATTGGTGTGCATCGCATCTTTTAAAAAAAATTAAGTTTGGGCTTGGATTCAGCCCCACTGTGAATGCACCCGTCACTGAGCGCGCTGCTGGAGGAATCCGATTGTGCTTCAACCCTATCTATATATACAACTCTATCTATGTATACAACTCTATCTATACAACTCTATCACAACTCTATCTATGTAACTCTATACAAATCTATACAAATCTATACAAATCTATCTATCTATCTCTGTCTGTCTGTCTATCTATCTATCTATCTATCTATCTATCAATCTATCTGTAGAACCCTATCTACCTGTATAACCCTATCTAATCATATAACCCTATCTATCTATGCAGCTCTATCTATATATTGATCTATCTATCTATACAACCCTATCTATCTATCTTTCTATCTCTACAACTCAATAAATATATATACAATTCAATCTATCTATACAACTCTTTCTATCTATTTATCTATACAACTCTATCTATACAACTCTTTCTAGCTATACAACTTGATCTACTTATACAACTCTATCTTTATAACTCTTTCTATCTATAAAACTGTATGTATACATCTCTGTCCATCTATCTATCTATGCAACTCTATCAATCTATACAACTCCTATCTATCTATCTATCTATCTATCTATCTATCTATCTCTCTATATATAGCTCTATCTGTACACCTCTATCCATATAACTCTATCTAAACAACTCTATCTCTCTATACAACTGTATATACACAACTCCATCTATACAACTCTATCACAACTCTATCTATACAAATCGATACAACTCTATCAGTTCCAATCTATCAGTACAACTCTATACATCTATCTATCAAAGTTATATATCTGTCTTTGCAAGCCTGTCTATATATTTGTCTTTGCAAGCTTCCTTATCTGTCTGTCTTTATAAGCTTCTCTATTTGAAGAAAGTTTTACAAAACCTTTTGAGCTTTCTAAAAGTTTATGTATAACATAGTTACTTATAGGAGGTTTCAACCAGACTTCATCCATTAGTCTGTTGTTGTGCCATTTACATTTTTCATCCAGCTACTAAATTATACATCATGTTGCAATTGGTCCCACACTTCAGCCATTGGCTGGGCTGACTTTACTGTGAGAAACGGCATGATGCCCTTTCACAAGGAACACGTGAACACACAAAGCAATCCCCTTCTGTGTCAGGGGTAACCTTGGGCGAAGTGCTACGCTACGCTCGCGTAGTTTGCGAAGTTTGCGCTACTTCGCACAACGCGAATTGCACGTAGCACAGTGCAAACACGCGTAGCGTAGCGTAGCGTAGTGCCGCGGTCATTTTGCTTGCTCGCGGTCCTCAACGTCAAGTTGGCGACCGCGAGCAAGCAAAATGACATCCCGGCGAGACTTTTTCCTCGTTCGCGATCAGCAACATCAAGTTGCCGATCGCGAGCGTGGAAAATAAACCTCCCGGCGAGATTCTCAACGCGGGGAGGTCAGGTTTCTCATTGCGAGTGGTCGCGTATGCTCGCGACCGCTCGCGATGAGAAACTACCAGTCCGCGTTGAGAAAGCTGCCGCTCGAGTAAAAATCTACTCGAGCGGCAGTAAAAGACAGCTCGCACTGTGCAAGTTGCCGTTTTCAATGATTGCACAGTGCGGACAAGCATCCGGCACTGTGCAATCATTGCGAACAGTGCGCTACGCAGTTCGCGTAGTGCTACGCGAAGCTTGCGTAGTGCGAACTGCACTTTGCGTAGCTTCGCGAAGCATTACTTCGCGAACTACGCCCAGGCTTAGTCAGGGGCTATTATGGTAATTTGTGTTTTTTTAAACCTCCAAAAATTGTTGCCTTTATCAAATGATGTTTATTGATGAGAGCCCGGCTTCTTCCCCAATAATAAAGTTTAGCACAAACCATGACAGAACATAGCAAGAACTGCAAAATCCAAAAGGCTAGCAGCCTATTGTCTTTGCTAATGCTTGCTTGTTTTGAGATTAACTTTGTCCTTTGCTGATAAATCATCACAAACATTTGGCCAAGAAACGAGGTGTCCTAAAACGTGTAAATTCCTATAGGATGTTTTAGGAAGTGATACCGAAAAAAAGGGTGAATTGAATTACACCAAATTTGGCAAAAAGTTAGAACTTTACAGTGAAAGCTTACTTTTATTTATTTAGTATAAATCAGGTCAGCCATTTTATAGAAACTCGAGTTAAAAGAGGTGATCAGAGTGGTCGTAAAGGGGCTAAAGCTATAGTGATACCTGGGCGGTTGATCCTATCCAAAGTAAGAAATTAGGTTATTAGTTGCGAAGGATGTGGGTCCTGCACAAGTAATAATTCCGCAATTACCTGTTAACTGAGAACCAAGTACCCCATTGTAGCACTAGGCTCTATCAGGGTAGTGAAGGGGAGCACTCAAAGGCCTATTTGGGGGAGGTGGTGCAGACTAGTAACAATACCAGCACTCAAATTATTTTCCAGTCAGTTCCTTTTCTTTTAAAAAGGAGCATTTATTGCACACACACTACTAAATACTATGCATTAAATCACAAATATATGCACAAGTTAGATGGAAAGCCCATTTGTGACATCCTCATATCATATCCCACCCTAATGAGACCTGAACCCGATAATTGCAATACCCCAACTTTGCCAGCTGCAATATCTCAATATAAGGGGATGTCATTTTAAATAAGACAGTCCTACTGGCTTTGTTATTGCGTCTCCACATTAATAAATTAAGCCACGTGTCAAGATGTCACCATTAAAATCAAGGGGGACAATAAAGACATTCAAAGGTAATTATCATAAGCATTGCAGCATTCATCAACAATATTACCAACAAAGTATTTATATTCAAAACAACCACAAACTTGTGTCCGAGCCTTTCTTTTATACTCCTCAGGCCACATAATGCAGCCATAGGGACCATAGGCAGTTGGTTCCGTCGGGCCATCAGAGGAGTTTGTCAGTGTTGGAGACAAAGTAGTCTCAGTTGCTGGCATACTGAAGGTGCACTGAACTCTAAATGAGGCGGGCGCACCTTCAGTTTGGAAGAGAGGGTACTCTCGTTCCATTGAGACTGAGTATCCTCTTCGCCAAACTCTAAATTAGCCCCTAAGATTTAGAGAAACAGAGCCTGAGTAGTATGAGGGGAGCAGAGACAAAGATAAAGAGAGATAAAGGCACAAACAGGGAGAGAGACAGCTAGTGATGAATAGACAGATAGAGGTGAAAGACAATAGAGGGGTAGCAATGAATAGACAGATAGCCATGAACAGAGACAGGCAAATAGAATGAATGGTGGACTTAGTGAATTGCGAGGGTGCCTGCCTCGCCTTTTCTTTCCCTTGCATCCTATCTTTTTTGTGTTTCTCTATTATCCTTCTGTGTCTCTGCCCCTCCTCGTGTTTTCCCCTTTCTCTAGGTGTTTTCCTCTTTTCTTACTACCTCCGTCTACATCGCTCTGTGGTTATCATTCTGTATTTGCCTGCTTTCTCAATCAATCAATCAATCAATCATGTCACTTATAAAGCGCACTACATACCCTTGAGGGTCTCAAGGCGCTGGGGGAAGAGGGGGGTGGTGCTGCTACTGATCGAAGAGCCAGGTCTTGAGGAGTCTTCTGAAGGCCAGTAGGTCTTGGGTCTGTCGGAGGTTGGTGGGGAGGGTGTTCCAGGTCTTGGCGGCGAGGTGGGAGAAGGATCTGCCACCGGCGGTCGTTTTCCGGATGCGGGGGACTGTGGCGAGGGCGAGGCTGGTTGAGCGGAGCTGGCGGGTGGGGGTGTAGAAGCTGAGTCGTCTGTTGAGGTAGGCTGGTCTGGAGTTGTGGAGTGCTTTGTGTGCGTGGGTGAGGAGCTTGAAGGTTATCCTCTTGTTGACAGGGAGCCAGTGCAGGTCTCTCAGGTGGGGTGTGATGTGGCTGCGTCGGGGGATGTCGAGGATAAGACGTGCAGAGGCATTCTGGATGCGTTGCAGCCGTCTCAGGAGCTTAGCCGTCGTTCCTGCGTAGAGGGCGTTTCCGTAGTCCAGCCTGCTGGTGACGAGGGCCTGGGTGACTGTTTTTCTTGTTTCGGTGGGGATCCACTTGAAGATCCTGCGGAGCATTCGGAGGATGTTGAAGCAGGATGAGGAAACGGCGTTGACCTGCTTAGTCATGGAGAGGGTGGGGTCGAGGATGACCCCTAGGTTGCGTACGTGGTCGGTGGGTGGCGGGGCTGTTCCCAGTGATGTTGGCCACCAGGAGTCGTCCCAGGCTGAAGGGTTGGAACCAAGGATGAGGACCTCCGTCTTGTCCGAGTTCAGCTTCAGGCGGCTGGTCCTCATCCATTCGGCGACGGCCTTCATTCCTTCGTGGAGGTGGGCTTTGGCGGTGTGAGGGTCTTTGGTGAGGGAGAGGATCAGCTGGGTGTCGTCGGCATAGGAGATGATGTTGAGGTTGTTCTGTCGGGCGACGTGGGCGAGGGGTGCCATGTAGATGTTGAACAGCGTTGGGCTGAGGGAGGAGCCTTGGGGTACGCCGCAGATGATCTTGGTGGCCTTGGATCGGAAGGGGGCGAGGCGGACGCTTTGTGTTCTGCCGGAAAGGAAGGATGTGGTCCAGTCCAGGGCCTTCTCTTGGATCCCGGCGTCGTGAAGGCGTGTTCGTAGTGTGTGGTGGCAGACCGTGTCGAAGGCGGCTGATAGGTCCAGGAGGATGAGGGCTGCTGTTTCTCCGTTGTCTAGCAGGGTCCTGATGTCATCGGTGGCGGCGATGAGGGCGGTTTCGGTGCTGTGGTTGCTGCGGAAGCCGGACTGGGAAGGGTCCATGATGTTGTTCTCCTCGAGGTAGCGGGTCAGTTGTTTGTTGACGATTTTCTCGGTGAGCTTCGCGGGGAACGGGAGCAGAGAGATGGGTCGTAAGTTCTTGAGGTCCTTGGGGTCTGCCTTGGGTTTCTTGAGTAAGGCGGTGATCTCGGCGTGCTTCCAGCTTTCCGGGAAGGTTGCTGTCTCGAAGGAGATGTTGATTATTTTCCGGAGATGGGGCGCGATGGCTGTACTGGCTTTGTTGAAGATGTGGTGAGGGCACGGGTCTAGCGGTGAACCGGAGTGGATGGTGTTCATGATCTCGCTGGTGTCCTCGTCGTTGATGTTGGTCCAGGAGAGCAGGCGGTTGGTGGTTGTGGGGGCAGTGGTCTCGGTGGTTGCCGGGGCGGTCGTGGTGTTGAAGCTGTCGTGGATGTCGGCGATTTTGCGGTGGAAGGAGGTGGCCAGTGAGTCGCACAGGTCTTGCGACGGCTGGATGTCGTTGGTGTTGGAGCTGGGGTTGGAGAGTTCCTTCCCGATGTTGAAGAGCTCTTTGCTGTTGTGTGCGTTGTTGTCTAGGCGGTCTTTGAGTGAGGCCCTTTTGGCGGTTCTGATGAGGTGATGGTGATTGCGGGTGGCGCTCTTGTGGGCGGCGTAGCTGTCCGCTGTCCGTTCGTGGAGCCAGATCTTCTCCAGTTTTCGGCATGTTCGTTTGGAGGCCTGGAGGTCTTCGGTGAACCAGGTGGCTTTCTTGCTGGTGTGGCTGTTGGGCGGATTCTTGAGCGGGGCGAGGGTGTTGGCGCAGTCGTCGATCCACTGTTTGAGGTTGCGGGCGGCGGTGTCGGGGTCGGAGGGTTCGGCGGGTGGGCTCAGGGCGAGGGTTGTGGTTAGCTGGTCTCCCGTGACTCTGCTCCAGCAGCGGCAAGGCATTTGTTCGGTGCGGTGGTGCGTGGTGGGCTTCCTGTAGGTGAAGTGGATGCAGTGGTGGTCAGTCCAGTGGGGTTCGGAGGTGTGGTTGAAGGAGACGTGTGGGCTTGCGGAAAAGATGGAGTCTAGCGTGTGGCCGGCGGCGTGGGTGGGTGTAGTCACGAGCTGTCTGAGTCCGAGGGTGGCGAGGTTGTCGATCAGGGTGGTGGAGTTGGTGTCCTTGTTGTTCTCGAGGTGGAAGTTCAGGTCCCCGAGGAGGATGTAGTCCATGGAGGCGATGGCGTGTGTGCTGACGAAGTCAGCGATGGAATCGCTGAACTGTGGTCGGGGTCCGGGGGTCTGTAGATGAGGGTTCCTCTGAGGGTGGTGTTGGGATCGGTGTGGATCTGGAAGTGCATGTGTTCGGCAGTGCTGAGGGTGTCGTCGGTGTTGGTTGAGACTCTGAGGGTGTTCCTGTGGACGATGGTGATGCCTCCTCCGACTCCGTTGGTGCGGTCCCTGCGGGTGATCTTGTATCCGTCCGGGATGGCAATGGCGATGTCGGGGGCTGAAGCGGGATTCAGCCAGGTCTCCGTCAGGAATGCGACGTCTGGGGAGGTTGAGTCGAGAAGGTCCCAGAGTTCGATGGCGTGTTTGCGGGCGGAGCGGGTGTTGAGGAGGATGCATCTGAGGTAGTTGGGTTCTTTCCTGGGCGGTGGTTTGGCGGGGCGGGTGCTGGCGAAGCTGCAGTTCTGGCAGGTGAAGGGCCCTTGGGTGCGCTTCGGGGTGGCCTGGTAGCAGGCGTGATCTTTTCCGGGGTTGAGTGCGTGGAGGGTGCTGGCGTCGTATCGGCGTCTGTTGATGTGGCGGGCGTGGGGGATGCCCGGACCAGGGGGTCTGGCGCTGGGCGCGGTCACGGCGTGGACAGGCGCAGACGGGCTTGCCTTAGGCGCGCCTTCGGCGCGCCAGCGGCGCAGCCGCACAGCGGCCGCCATAAATGGGGAGGTGGGAGGGAGGAGCAGGGAATGGGGCAGCGAATGGGCAGTGAGGGGGCGGGGCCGCAGGGGCGCAGCGGCGGGAAACAGGTACAGAAAGGAAAAAACGATCACAATCAGGGGCAGCAAGGGGGCACAGAAAGGGGGAAAAAAAAACGATCACAATCAGGGGCAGCAAGGGGGCACAGAAAGGAAAAAACGAGCACAATCAGGGGCAGCAAGGGGGCACAGAAAGGAAAAACGATCACAATCAGGGGCAGCAAGGGGGCACAGAAAGGAAAAAACGATCACAATCAGGGGCAGCAAGGGGGCACAGAAAGGAAAAACGATCACAATCAGGGGCAGCAAGGGGGCACAGAAAGGAAAAAACGAGCACAATCAGGGGCAGCAAGGGGGCACAGAAAGGAAAAACGAGCACAATCAGGGGCAGCAAGGGGGCACAGAAAGGAAAAAACGATCACAATCAGGGGCAGCAAGGGGGCACAGAAAGGAAAAAACGATCACAATCAGGGGCAGCAAGGGGGCACAGAAAGGAAAAAACGAGCACAATCAGGGGCAGCAAGGGGGCACAGAAAGGAAAAAACGAGCACAATCAGGGGCAGCAATGGGGCACAGAAAGGAAAAAACGATCACAATCAGGGGCAGCAAGGGGGCACAGAAAGGAAAAAACGAGCACAATCAGGGGCAGCAAGGGGGCACAGAAAGGAAAAAACGATCACAATCAGGGGCAGCAAGGGGGCACAGAAAGGAAAAAACGATCACAATCAGGGGCAGCAAGGGGGCACAGAAAGGAAAAAAACGAGCACAATCAGGGGCAGCAAGGGGGCACAGAAAGGAAAAAAACGAGCACAAACGAACACACTTTCTCAGACTTTCCCTCACTTTTTCCCACCCTAATGGTCTCTCTTTTCCAGTTTTCTCCCTGTCTTTCTCTTCCACTATCTCTGTGTGTCTCTCTGCCAGTCTTTTTCAATCTTTCTCTGTTTCTCGGTTTTTCTGTGCATATCCATGTCTCTTTCTCTGTTTTTCCAGGCTTTCCATGCCTTTACTTTTCTCTCTTTATTTTTTTCCCCTATCTCTCTATCTATCTTGTGTTTCTGCCTCTCTTTCTGCAATTCTGTCTTTCCATGTCTGCCCATGTCTTTCTCTTTATCTCTTTTCACATCTCTTCTGTGCCTCTCTCCTTTTGTCTTTCTCTGTCTCCCCCTGTCATTTTATCCTGGTCTTTCTCTCTCACTCCCTCTGATTTTTCTCCCCCACCCCTTCTTCTTCTTCCCTGGCTTTGTATGTCTCTCTTTATCTTTGTCTTGTTTCTCTCTCTCCCTGTCTCCTCCCTTTCCTAGGCCTTTCTTATTATGTTGGTCAAATTGTAAATGTTTTGGTACTCTGCACGTTATTTTTTGCAGCTTGCTTTGCAGGTTGAAATGAGTCTTTTTATTATTGCCTTCTGTCTTTGCATCTCTGGGTACAATAGACTCTTCACCCTCTTAAATCTCAAATATGTTTTTCTCACCATTTCTAATTCCTCGTATATTCCACATACCAGACCTCAAATTCCTTCCTTTCTCTGGATTCCACCTCAGCTCTTTCCATTTTCTCCTTCGTGTTCCTTCATTTGACAGGCTCCCTATTTGTGTATCTTCCTCATATTACACTCTCCAAACCTTCCATGCTCTCTGTTTGCAGCCCCTCCCTTCTCCCCTTCTCACCCTTATTGTATTGTATTGTATTGTAATTGCATTTGTATAGCGCTTACTACCCCTGACGAGGCGTCAAAGCGCTTTTTCGGCGAGTAGCACGCTACTCCGGGACCCATAGAGGATTAGTGTTGAATTAGTATAGTGAAACATGCAAGTAAATTTTAAGTGGTGGATATGTTAGTCAGTTATTTGGATTCAGAAGGATAGCGGAGGTATAGAAGAGGGAAAAAGGTTTGCATATATATAGCGCTTCTAACCCCTGATGGGGTGTTGAATTGCTTTTTTTTTTTTTTTTTTTTTGGCGAGTAGCACGCTACTCCGGAAACCCATAAAGGATTAGTGGTGAATTAGTATGGTGAAATATGAAAGTAATTTGAGTGGTGGATATTAGTCAGTTATTTGGAGTGAGAAGAATAGTGGAGGGATAGAAGGGGAAGAAAGGTTTGCATTCATATAGCGCCTGTTACCCCTGGTGGGTGTTGAAGCGCTTTGTTGGCGAGTAGCACGCTACTCTGGAACCCATAAAGGATTAGTGGTGAATTAGTATAGTGGAATATGGAATTAGTGAAGTGAACATGCTAGTCTGTTATTTTGATTGAAAAGGATAGTTGTGGGATAGAAGAGTGAAGGATTTCTTTTTGTAGGTCATAGCAGTAGGAGGAGGCTTTTTGATGAGTAAAAAGGGTTTTTGGAGGGGAAGAGTCAGAGGGAAGAGTTTAGAAAGGTTTGTCTTGGGCATTGGTACAGTAAAGGAGGTGTCAGAAGATGCAAGGAGGGGTAGAGTAGGAGAGAGTCAAGAAAGGGTTATTTTGGGGAACATAGTAGTGGTATGTGGTTTGCGATTAATGAGAGAGTGGGTGTAGAGGATATAGTGATAGATGTATAGGGTGGGAGATAGGGTAGTGCATTGGAAAGAGTAGTCGAAAGAATATGTCCCAGTCTCCATCCCTTCCAATCTGCCTTTCTCTGCATCGGTCCATTTGCAGTGCACATAGTCTCAGAGTGAGAACCTTATGACAATGCTACAAAATATGTCGGTCTCCAGGGTTTGAAGGGATTAGAGGCATTTTTCCCTTTTACTTAAGGCAAACGTCTGAAGCAGCTGTTGGCATGGACAGAAGGAATTCCTTGCGAATGGACATGTACTAGAAGAGCACAGATACATTTAAATGTACTGTGCACCTTAAACTTGCATATGTTGCTTTATGGCTTTTAAAGCAATTCGCTGCGAGCTGGAGGTTACAGTCAGTCTCTTTTTGAACACCTTTCCCCCATCCTTGCTGCAGCCAGGCTCTCCGATCAGTGACACCTGATGCTCCTTGGTTCTCAAAGGTGTTTGCTATGCACAGGGGGGCCCATCCCCCAGTCTGCAGCGTAAAGGATTCCGGCGGCGCACTGGCCTCTTCACATGCTAATGGGGCTTTTGTTATGCACAGGTGTGTGTTTGCATGGGGGCAGCTGCCCATCCCGAAGTCCTGCCTTGAACTTCCTCTCAAGGCAGATAATATCAGCATCTCCAATGGCAGACCGAGGGAAGGATTGTTTAGATGTTGGAGCAAAAAACGGCTTTAACTACCGTTCAAATGCGATGTGAATAAGGATTCCTTCTGTTAAATTCTGCCTTTCATTTGATGTGCGTTCACGTTTGTATTACAGTGATTTATTTTACAGATTTATCTGAAATTGATAATTGGTTAAAGAGGGCACTAAAATAATATCTAAAATATCTCATCTCTTTTTTAAAGATTCAGGGCTTCTATGTGAAGTTTCTTAATGTGTCTTAATGGAAACAGGTGCGCCCAGAGGCGCTACAGTGTGAATGCAGCTTAAGCCCAACATGGAAGACACGTTTTAAAACATAAATGGGATGTGTGGAATGATATAAACGGTTGCAATATATTTGTCAAAGGCAACCCGTTTTACTCTGCCAGGTGGAAAGAACAGCATTAAAAATATGTTCTTCATTTTTCTCCAAGCAAGGAAACCCATTATGTTGCTGGTGAATAATATTTTGAACAGAATTTGCAGAATATTCCTTAAACATGTGCACTTTCTATAAAAATTGTAACATGTGTCACAAAGGCAAACATTGCTAGTAAACACTGTGTGTTTGACTTAATTTCATAACAAGCCTCTTATTTTTTGTTTTCTTTGCCTTTTCATGGCACATAATTTGTTGGACTCTAACCATTTTTTCCTCCACTACACTGTCACGGCAGTGGCCCTGAGTGCATGCTCTTTTCACTGTGGTCATTAATTTAGCCAGCAGTCCTGCCTAATACTGCACTGATGGAGAAGCTCCTTTCTGGACATGGAAAGTGTCACAGAGGGCGCTTACACATCATTTGTATTTCCAAAGCAAACTAAAATCAAACCCTGACTGTTCCCTGAAAACTCGTTTAGCCATGAGGTATGATCATATTATTTTAGAGTAAATACAGGACACAATACAATTTTGTTTTGCAACCGCCATCCTATTTCAAAAAGGGATGCTTGATTAATGAAACGAGTTGCTTAGCAATTTGTTAAAAGTTTGTGAAATTATGGTAAATGTATTTGCAGATTATCTTTGGGAACAGAGGAAAAAGACAATAGGCTCTAAGATACATATATCTCTTTCACTAAGTGCCTTTTCACTGTACAGCTGCCACCTAGACACAAGGAAAACATCGTTTAATTGCAAACTGTAAAGAAATGCCGCTTTTTGCATGATCACTCCATAAGTTTTGAACTGATGCTGCTGGTTATTCCACTCTGAGAGTGCACTGAGGCCTGCTGACCATACCTCAGTGGCAGTGTCCTAACCCCTTACAAAATGAATGTTAAATTGGCTATCCACAATTGGCATCAGCTAACTTATTTATTTTATTTTAAAGGTTTTATATAGCGCTGCTGGACCCAAGGGTATCAGAGCGCTTTACAAGGGTCGCATGAGTAGATATGGAAATAACAAAAAATACAATGAGGTAGCATTCAAGTCCAATTAAAAGATCAGAATTACAGCAAATTGAGATGATCAGCAGCAAATCAAGAGAAGAGAGGTAGTCGTGGAGCAAGGGGGGATAGAGAAGCGGGGGGCAGGATGTAAGAGGGGAGAGAGGCTGTGAGGGGGGTAGGGAAATACCAAGTACATCAAGCAGGGCCTATGAAAGGAATTAGTGAGATAGAGGGCGAAGAAAAGTGAGAGGTGGAAAGGGGCTGGAGAGAGGGCGTCGGGAGGTCAGAAGGGGGATCCTAAAACACGTGTCCACCCACGACACTTAGTACATAGCATTCCCTATGGGGAAAAGCTACGTCTTAAAAGAATTTGTAGTAGCCTAGAAGACCTAGCAAAAGCCCAACAGCAAAGTAAAAGAAGATTTTTATCTAGAGGGTACCCCAATAAAGTGGTACAAGAGGCCATCAACAAAACACAGGATTTGGTCAGAAATGAATTGCTAATCCCCCCAAAAAATAGATCAGTGACACATACAACAAATCAAAACGCTGATGAGCTGAGACTTATTATCACATATAGTGCTCAAGAAAAATCCATAAAGAAAATTATACACAGAAACTGGGCAATTGTTAAAAATGACCCTGTAATAGGTCATGAGCTTTCTATAAAACCCAACATCACCTATAAAAGAGCTCCCTCAATGCACAATAGCTTAGTTTCTAGTAGTCCTGAATCACCTAATACTACTAACTGGTTGAATGTTCCCAATGGATTCACTAAATGTAAGACATGTAAGGCATGCCAGCACGGCATGAACAGAAAAAGCTATTTCACCGCATTTTGTGATAAAGAAGTAAAAATTAACAAACCCCTCCATTGCAAAACTGAATATGCAATTTACGTGCTGGAATGCACATGCCAGCTCAGATATGTTGGTAGCACTAAGCTACCGGTGAGCAAGAGGATTCTGCAACATATAAGGGACATTAACAACTGTGACCCTACTTACCCTGTCGCCAGACATTTTCGAGAAGTCCACAACAACAACTTAAAAGACTTCTCGTACTATGTAATTGATTCCATACCCAAAACCAAAAGAGGCGGCGACAGGGACTATCAGCTCAGAAAACTAGAGACGCGATATATTCTCAATATGGATAGTAAGTCCCCAGGAGGGTTAAACAATACAGAGGATTTATACACTTGCTTATAGAATATGCCCCACTTATCCCTAACCACTCCGCGCCCTTTTTCCTGAAAGAAAAAAAGAGAGAAAAACTACAGCATTTTTACTTTTCATAGATCTGTATAGTTTTATTAACTTCCCTATGTCTTCCCATATTTATTCTATTTAAAAATATATTTTAGAAATAGAATAGTACCACAAGGGAATCATATTAGTGACTTAAATTGGAAGCTGCCAAATCACCAGAACCAGTAAACATAATGGTTTTTTAATAAGCTACACCTAGATGCACTATATTGTTCAGCACTGAAATCTTGTATTCGTTGAAATCTAAATGAGTAAAATGATTGGGGAATTGTTTTAATCACTTTAGGTAGCACATAGCACTTTATATTGATTTTATATACAATGGAGAACCACTGCGTTCAGTTACAATCCAAGATACATTAAAGCGCATTTATGCAAATATTTTAGTAATGTCGAATCAAGGATTGATCCCATAATCTTTTATATAACAATACTATTTTATATGTCTTTTACCGAAAATGCCGTTTTTTAGAAACATTTTAAAATCTGATATGTATTTTTACATTTTACGTATGGTTCAATTAATAATTATATTATTATTATTATATAATTATTAATTTGTTGGCTATTTATTTGAACGTTTCTACAGGCTATTTATATAATAATATCAACTGTGACTATTCCTTTTGATTTTAAATGTATTTAAGACATCTTATTAACAGAGACAGATGGTATTGGTTTCCCTTCTCTGGTCTATAGAAAGTGAAGATTCGACTCATGTATCGAATGTTAGGAGTGTTTCTTTTAGTTCTATTGCACATCATTAATCACGTGTCAGAAGGTAGCACTTTAAATGGTCTTTGATATTCAACAGCGTTGTCATGTGATCAAGGTCCGTTCCGGACTGAAACGCATAATGGCCGACATTAAACCGCAACTTTAAGCACTCAATTGTGGGTCCGTGTCTGCTTTGCTGAGGAAATACCTGCGGGAGGTGAGAAGCAGCCTTTTGGATATTTGGACTGGCGAGGCTTTGACCAGTCAAACGCGGACCCCCAATCAATAAGAGGAGACTGTTAAACAAAGCTACCATCTCCGTGTCTATGACCGGAAGCAAAAAGAATCCGGAAGAAATTATAACAGTCAGCCCCCCCACAGCCAAGGATTGTGCCGCCAGGATCGTCTGCGGTGCTCGCAGTGTCGGAGGACTCTCGGGACACTGAAGAGACATGACAGGTAGGACAAAACGGCATTGTGGGGTGATTGGTGTGCCAACAGCGTACGGGAAAAAAGAGTTATTCAATACGTCTGTTAACCCGGTAAATGCTTGCTATACTACCAAAAATATTTACAAATGTCGGCAGACACGCTGAAAGACCGGGAGGCGGCAGCTTCCGTGATGTTTGACAATGTGCCCTCAACTAGTAACTTGTACAATCAACAAGGGGCCAATGTTACAAGGACAGATGAAGACTTAAAAAGTAAAATGAAAATGTTGGAAAAGTTAAAACGCGGAGAACAGGGAAAGTGGTGGGAACACAAGTCGCTACAACGATATTTGGATGTGGGGAGAATCCCCAGAGGATTGCGTATTTTAACTGCACCTAGCTATGACCAACCGAACCCTGAAATGATGAAGGATTGGGCCCAATGTAATTTGGATTCTTCTAGGCGATTGGTAGAGATATTAGTGAAATACGCGGAGATAGACAGAGTGCGCTACAACTCCGCATTGAAAAATTGACTGATGAAATTACCACTATGGGTCTTATCGAGGAAACAGCTAAATTAACACAAGAGATGACTAATCGACTACGAAAAGAAGAAGACAAGGTTAAAGAACGAAAAGCTTTTAAATTCCACCGGGATCGAGTGGATTACCAAACTAGACGTATCTTTACCTTTTCACGTAAATATGATGCAATGAAATCAACTAAATATGCTGCCACCAATGCACAACAAACTGGTACCTTGTTTAACAAACAAACAACTGCTGACACTTCCAACTCTGATGTTAGTTTGGCGATGGAAAGTGAAGTTGAAGGGGACTCCATTAGACCAATGACAGGCGGAATTCGTGTGGCACCTTCCCCGCAGAAGAATTGAATTTTTAGCGGAGGAACGGAGATCGACTCTCCGACCAAAGCCCCAGAAAAAACCAGCAGACAGAGGAGAAACTACCGGCGGAGGCAGAGGCGGAAAGCCAGAAAACGAGCCAATTCCGCGCATCAACAACAGCAAAAAACGCGGGAGGGGCTGGTGGAACCGCCAATAAATGCACTAGAGGAAAGCAAAAGAACAGTTATCAATTTGTCGGAAACAGTTCTCAATCAAGCAGAAACTCAAATACTGGCCCTTGGCCTATCCTACTGTGCAGATTCTAATTTTGATTATCCTAATACCAGAATGGACATTTATAAATTTGTGCGTAAGTTAAAACTTCAAAAATGTCATGCTTTGAACAAATCAAAAGCAGGGACTGACACCAACCTTCAGAGTAATTCAGAAACAGAGGAACTTTCTCAACCCATGCCTTTAGTTGACCAATCTCTGTTGTGAGTGCTAACTGAATTACAACAGGAGAATTACAATGGGCAAGGCGAAGAACTGTCTCCCACCTTAGCCATGAATACTTCAGCCTCATGGGAAGCCTCTAGGAAGAGTACACCATTCAAAAAGAAATCTAAATTTACTCCTGTATTAGTGAGAGATGGTATTGACATTTTCAGTGAAAACGTGATCAGTGAAATTAAACAATTGAATCACAAAACTTTAAACACCAAGAAGAAAATAAATAACAAAAACAAACAATATTACTCTATGATTAATAAACTACATAAAGACAAAAGCGCTATAGTCAGAAATTCTGACAAAGGAGGAAATGTAGTTTTGTGGGTGAGAAAAGACTATATGGAGGAAGCACCGTCACAGTTGAATGACAGATCTTGTTATAGGCTCAGTAATTCTTTGGCCCTAAGAGAGACATCTAAGGATTTTTATGCTAAATTGGTGGCTTGGAAAAGTGCGGGACTGTTGACAATGGACGAGTACGAGTTCATTAGAAATGATCATCCGACCATCCCAAACATCTATTTTATTCCTAAAATCCATAAAAACGCTTCCAAACCCCCTGGCAGACCCATCATTTCTGCCAGATCTAGCTTATTGGAAAATGCTTCCAAGTATATAGACTTTTTCCTTCAAGAATGGGTCCAAGGATTGCCCTCCTATATAAGGGACACAAGTGATTTTATTTCCAAGTTAAAGGATTTCAAATGGGACAGTAATTTTTATCTTTTAACTTTGGACGTTGCTTCCTTATATACTTGTATTAACCATAAAGATGGTCTACGTGCTGTTGAATTCTATCTGAACAAGAATGAGGCAACTCTGCCCCAACACAATGCTATGTTGTTAGGCATGATCAGCTTTTGTTTAAACAACAATATATTTTTGTTTGACAAAACACACTATCAGCAAATGCGAGGAGTCGCAATGGGAGCCAGCTTCTCCCCAGCTATGCCTGTTTATTCATGGGTTGGTGGGAGGAGCTGGTTCTCAGGGACACATACAAAAATGATATGGATGATCATGTCAAACTATATTACAGGTATATTGATGACCTTTTTATCGTATGGGAGGGAACTAAAGAGCAAGCCATGAACTTTGTTTCAGAGATCAATGAGAACGGTGTCAACCTGAGTTTCACATCCAATATAAGCAACACCAGCATCAACTTTTTAGATGTTGAAATATACTCTAATAGAAACAAACTAGAAACCAGGGTATACAGAAAGGAAACTGCCGGCAATGCCGTGTTACACTTTTCCAGTTTCCACCCACGACACTTAGTACATAGCATTCCCTATGGGGAAAAGCTACGTCTTAAAAGAATTTGTAGTAGCCCAGAAGACCTAGCAAAAGCCCAACAGCAAAGTAAAAGAAGATTTTTATCTAGAGGGTACCCCATTAAAGTGGTACAAGAGGCCATCAACAAAACACAGAATTTGGTCAGAAATGAATTGCTAATCCACGAAAAAAATAGATCAGTGACACATACAACAAATCAAAACCCTGATGAGCTGAGACTTATTATCACATATAGTGCTCAAGAAAAATCCATAAAGAAAATTATACACAGAAACTGGGCAATTGTTAAAAATGACCCTGTAATAGGTCATGAGCTTTCTATAAAACCCAACATCACCTATAAAAGAGCTCCTCAATGCACAATAGCTTAGTTTCTAGTAGTCCTGAATCACCTAATACTACTAACTGGTTGAATGTTCCCAATGGATTCACTAAATGTAAGACATGTAAGGCATGCCAGCACGGCATGAACAGAAAAAGCTATTTCACCGCATTTTGTGATAAAGAAGTAAAAATTAACAAACCCCTCCATTGCAAAACTGAATATGCAATTTACGTGCTGGAATGCACATGCCAGCTCAGATATGTTGGTAGCACTAAGCTACCGGTGAGCAAGAGGATTCTGCAACATATAAGGGCCATTAACAACTGTGACCCTACTTACCCTGTCGCCAGACATTTTCGAGAAGTCCACAACAACAACAAAAGACTTCTCGTACTATGTAATTGATTCCATACCCAAAACCAAAAGAGGCGGCGACAGGGACTATCAGCTCAGAAAACTAGAGACGCGATATATTCTCAATATGGATAGTAAGTCCCCAGAAGGGTTAAACAATACAGAGGATTTATACACTTGCTTATAGAATATGCCCCACTTATCCCTAACCACTCCGCGCCCTTTTTCCTGAAAGAAAAAAAGAGAGAAAAAACTACAGCATTTTTACTTTTCTTAGATCTGTATAGTTTTATTAACTTCCCTATGTCTTCCCATATTTATTCTATTTAAAAATATATTTTAGAAATAGAATAGTACCACAAGGGAATCATATTAGTGACTTAAATTGGAAGCTGCCAAATCACCAGAACCAGTAAACATAATGGTTTTTTAATAAGCTACACATAGATGCACTATATTGTTCAGCACTGAAATCTTGTATTCGTTGAAATCTAAATGAGTAAAATGATTGGGGAATTGTTTTAATCACTTTAGGTAGCACATAGCACTTTATATTGATTTTATATAGAATGGAGAACCACTGCGTTCAGTTACAATCCAAGATACATTAAAGCGCATTTATGCAAATATTTTAGTAATGTCGAATCAAGGATTGATCCCATAATCTTTTATATAACAATACTATTTTATATGTCTTTTACCGAAAATGCCGTTTTTTAGAAACATTTTAAAATCTGATATGTATTTTTACATTTTACGTATGGTTCAATTAATAATTATATTATTATTATTATATAATTATTAATTTGTTGGCTATTTATTTGAACGTTTCTACAGGCTATTTATATAATAATATCAACTGTGACTATTCCTTTTGATTTTAAATGTATTTAAGACATCTTATTAACAGAGACAGATGTTATTGGTTTCCCTTCTCTGGTCTATAGAAAGTGAAGATTCGACTCATGTATCGAATGTTAGGAGTGTTTCTTTTAGTTCTATTGCACATCATTAATCACGTGTCAGAAGGTAGCACTTTAAATGGTCTTTGATATTCAACAGCGTTGTCATGTGATCAAGGTCCGTTCCGGACTGAAACGCATAATGGCCGACATTAAACCGCAACTTTAAGCACTCAATTGTGGGTCCGTGTCTGCTTTGCTGAGGAAATACCTGCGGGAGGTGAGAAGCAGCCTTTTGGATATTTGGACTGGCGAGGCTTTGACCAGTCAAACGCGGACCCCCAATCAATAAGAGGAGACTGTTAAACAAAGCTACCATCTCCGTGTCTATGACCGGAAGCAAAAAGAATCCGGAAGAAATTATAACAGTCAGCCCCCCCACAGCCAAGGATTGTGCCGCCAGGATCGTCTGCGGTGCTCGCAGTGTCGGAGGACTCTCGGGACACTGAAGAGACGTGACAGGTAGGACGAAACGGCATTGTGGGGTGATTGGTGTGCCAACAGCGTACGGGAAAAAAGAGTTATTCAATACGTCTGTTAACCCGGTAAATGCTTGCTATACTACCAAAAATATTTACAAATGTCGGCAGACACGCTGAAAGACCGGGAGGCGGCAGCTTCCGTGATGTTTGACAATGTGCCCTCAACTAGTAACTTGTACAATCAACAAGGGGCCAATGTTACAAGGACAGATGAAGACTTAAAAAGTAAAATGAAAATGCTGGAAAAGTTAAAACGCAGAGAACAGGGAAAGTGGTGGGAACACAAGTCGCTACAACGATATTTGGATGTGGGGAGAATCCCCAGAGGATTGCGTATTTTAACTGCACCTAGCTATGACCAACCGAACCCTGAAATGATGAAGGATTGGGCCCAATGTAATTTGGATTCTTCTAGGCGATTGGTAGAGATATTAGTGAAATACGCGGAGATAGACAGAGTGCGCTACAACTCCGCATTGAAAAATTGACTGATGAAATTACCACTATGGGTCTTATCGAGGAAACAGCTAAATTAACACAAGAGATGACTAATCGACTACGAAAAGAAGAAGACAAGGTTAAAGAACGAAAAGCTTTTAAATTCCACCGGGATCGAGTGGATTACGAAACTGGACGTATCTTTACCTTTTCACGTAAATATGATGCAATGAAATCAACTAAATATGCTGCCACCAATGCACAACAAACTGGTACCTTGTTTAACAAACAAACAACTGCTGACACTTCCAACTCTGATGTTAGTTTGGCGATGGAAAGTGAAGTTGAAGGGGACTCCATTAGACCAATGACAGGCGGAATTCGTGTGGCACCTTCCCCCGCAGAAGAATTGAATTTTTTAGCGGAGGAACGGAGATCGACTCTCCGACCAAAGCCCCAGAAAAAACCAGCAGACAGAGGAGAAACTACCGGCGGAGGCAGAGGCGGAAAGCCAGAAAACGAGCCAATTCCGCGCATCAACAACAGCAAAAAACGCGGGAGGGGCTGGTGGAACCGCCAATAAATGCACTAGAGGAAAGCAAAAGAACAGTTATCAATTTGTCGGAAACAGTTCTCAATCAAGCAGAAACTCAAATACTGGCCCTTGGCCTATCCTACTGTGCAGATTCTAATTTTGATTATCCTAATACCAGAATGGACATTTATAAATTTGTGCGTAAGTTAAAACTTCAAAAATGTCATGCTTTGAACAAATCAAAAGCAGGGACTGACACCAACCTTCAGAGTAATTCAGAAACAGAGGAACTTTCTCAACCCATGCCTTTAGTTGACCAATCTCTGTTGTGAGTGCTAACTGAATTACAACAGGAGAATTACAATGGGCAAGGCGAAGAACTGTCTCCCACCTTAGCCATGAATACTTCAGCCTCATGGGAAGCCTCTAGGAAGAGTACACCATTCAAAAAGAAATCTAAATTTACTCCTGTATTAGTGAGAGATGGTATTGACATTTTCAGTGAAAACGTGATCAGTGAAATTAAACAATTGAATCACAAAACTTTAAACACCAAGAAGAAAATAAATAACAAAAACAAACAATATTACTCTTTGATTAATAAACTACATAAAGACAAAAGCGCTATAGTCAGAAATTCTGACAAAGGAGGAAATGTAGTTTTGTGGGTGAGAAAAGACTATATGGAGGAAGCACTGTTACAGTTGAATGACAGATCTTTTTATAGGCTCAGTAATTCTTTGGCCCTAAGAGAGACATCTAAGGATTTTTATGCTAAATTGGTGGCTTGGAAAAGTGCGGGACTGTTGACAATGGACGAGTACGAGTTCATTAGAAATGATCATCCGACCATCCCAAACATCTATTTTATTCCTAAAATCCATAAAAACGCTTCCAAACCCCCTGGCAGACCCATCATTTCTGCCAGATCTAGCTTATTGGAAAATGCTTCCAAGTATATAGACTTTTTCCTTCAAGAATGGGTCCAAGGATTGCCCTCCTATATAAGGGACACAAGTGATTTTATTTCCAAGTTAAAGGATTTCAAATGGGACAGTAATTTTTATCTTTTAACTTTGGACGTTGCTTCCTTATATACTTGTATTAACCATAAAGATGGTCTACGTGCTGTTGAATTCTATCTGAACAAGAATGAGGCAACTCTGCCCCAACACAATGCTATGTTGTTAGGCATGATCAGCTTTTGTTTAAACAACAATATATTTTTGTTTGACAAAACACACTATCAGCAAATGCGAGGAGTCGCAATGGGAGCCAGCTTCTCCCCAGCTATGCCTGTTTATTCATGGGTTGGTGGGAGGAGCTGGTTCTCAGGGACACATACAAAAATGATATGGATGATCATGTCAAACTATATTACAGGTATATTGATGACCTTTTTATCGTATGGGAGGGAACTAAAGAGCAAGCCATGAACTTTGTTTCAGAGATCAATGAGAACGGTGTCAACCTGAGTTTCACATCCAATATAAGCAACACCAGCATCAACTTTTTAGATGTTGAAATATACTCTAATAGAAACAAACTAGAAACCAAGGTATACAGAAAGGAAACTGCCGGCAATGCCGTGTTACACTTTTCCAGTTTCCACCCACGACACTTAGTACATAGCATTCCCTATGGGGAAAAGCTACGTCTTAAAAGAATTTGTAGTAGCCCAGAAGACCTAGCAAAAGCCCAACAGCAAAGTAAAAGAAGATTTTTATCTAGAGGGTACCCCATTAAAGTGGTACAAGAGGCCATCAACAAAACACAGAATTTGGTCAGAAATGAATTGCTAATCCACGAAAAAAATAGATCAGTGACACATACAACAAATCAAAACCCTGATGAGCTGAGACTTATTATCACATATAGGGGTCGATTCCGATTCGGGCCGGAAATTTCTCCGACCGAGCCGGACCCGGAGAGATTTCCGACCGAATCGGACCCGTGCAGTCCGACCGAACGAGTACGATGCGTCCGTATGTTATCGGACTCGAGTCGGTCGGACTCCCATTGGAGTCAATGGGACCCGGTCGTACAACGCGTACGCGGGCTCCCATTGACTCAATGGGTGCGAGTCGGACAAGGGCGCCCCCTACAGCGGGTACGCGGCGAAGCGACTCGCGCCGTACACGCACAGGTAGGGGGGACCCATGGGTCCCCCCTGTGTGCGACTCGCGCGGCTACGCGTACAGGGGGGTCCGACACGGACCCCCAAAGTACGGCTCCGACAGCTCTTACGAGCCGGAGTGCGCGGCTCGGTCGGACTGCTCGCGGCGCGCGCATCGTACTTACCCGGCCGGGAAACGTCTCCATTGCGCGGTGCGAGTCGAGTCCCGAGCGAGTCGGTCGGAGCGGTTCGAGCCGGGAGCGAGTCGGTCGGAGCGGTCGGGACGCCCGGACGAGTCGGTCGGCGATTTCGCATCGTACTCGCTCGGCCGGACCCGCGTACGGTTCGGTCGGGAAACAGGGCTCCGAATCGGATCCGGTAAAGCCGAATCCGATTCGGAGCCCTACCGGCCGAGATCGGAATCGGCCCCATAGTGCTCAAGAAAAATCCATAAAGAAAATTATACACAGAAACTGGGCAATTGTTAAAAATGACCCTGTAATAGGTCATGAGCTTTCTATAAAACCCAACATCACCTATAAAAGAGCTCCCTCAATGCACAATAGCTTAGTTTCTAGTAGTCCTGAATCACCTAATACTACTAACTGGTTGAATGTTCCCAATGGATTCACTAAATGTAAGACATGTAAGGCATGCCAGCACGGCATGAACAGAAAAAGCTATTTCACCGCATTTTGTGATAAAGAAGTAAAAATTAACAAACCCCTCCATTGCAAAACTGAATATGCAATTTACGTGCTGGAATGCACATGCCAGCTCAGATATGTTGGTAGCACTAAGCTACCGGTGAGCAAGAGGATTCTGCAACATATAAGGGCCATTAACAACTGTGACCCTACTTACCCTGTCGCCAGACATTTTCGAGAAGTCCACAACAACAACTTAAAAGACTTCTCGTACTATGTAATTGATTCCATACCCAAAACCAAAAGAGGCGGCGACAGGGACTATCAGCTCAGAAAACTAGAGACGCAATATATTCTCAATATGGATAGTAAGTCCCCAGGAGGGTTAAACAATACAGAGGATTTATACACTTGCTTATAGAATATGCCCCACTTATCCCTAACCACTCCGCGCCCTTTTTCCTGAAAGAAAAAAAGAAAAAAAGAGAGAAAAAACTACAGCATTTTTACTTTTCATAGATCTGTATAGTTTTATTAACTTCCCTATGTCTTCCCATATTTATTCTATTTAAAAATATATTTTAGAAATAGAATAGTACCACAAGGGAATCATATTAGTGACTTAAATTGGAAGCTGCCAAATCACCAGAACGAGTAAACATAATGGTTTTTGAATAAGCTACACCTAGATGCACTATATTGTTCAGCACTGAAATCTTGTATTTGTTGAAATCTAAATGAGTAAAATGATTGGGGAATTGTTTTAATCACTTTAGGTAGCACATAGCACTTTATATTGATTTTATATAGAACGGAGAACCACTGCATTCAGTTACAATCCAAGATACATTAAAGCGCATTTATGCAAATATTTTAGTAATGTCGAATCAAGGATTGATCCCATAATCTTTTATATAACAATACTATTTTATATGTCTTTTACAGAAAATGCCGTTTTTTAGAAACATTTTAAAATCTGATATGTATTTTTACATTTTACGTACGGTTCAATTAATATAATTATTAATTTGTTGGTTATTTATTTGAACGTTTCTACAGGCTATTTATATAATAATATCAACTGTGACTATTCCTTTTGATTTTAAATGTTTATAAGATATCTTATTAACAGAGACAGATGGTATTGGTTTCCCTTCTCTGGTCTATAGAAAGTGAAGATTCGACTCATGTATCGAATGTTAAGAGTGTTTCTTTTAGTTCTATTGCACATCATTAATCACGTGTCAGAAGGTAGCACTTTCAATGGTCTTTGATATTCAACAGCGTTGTCATGTGATCAAGGTCCGTTCCAGACTGAAACGCGTAATGGCCGACATTAAACCGCAACTTTAAGCACTCAATTGCGGGTCCGTGTCTGCTTTGCTGAGGAAATACCTGCGGGAGGCGAGAAGCAGCCTTTTGTGTGTGTGTATATATATATATATATATATATATATATATATATATATATATATATATATATATATATTCACCACTAGTTTCCCAGATATGAGACCGCACTCCGCAACAGGTAAGTTGAAAACTTTTATTTGACAAAGGCATGCTGCTTCCCATCCCCATGTAAAAGTCCCTGGCCTTACACGTTTCGAAGCGTCTTTGCTTCTCTTCAGAGGCCGTGTCAGCAAGCAGTTCAAACAAAGCTCCCACATTCCCCTGCGCGCTATTTTAGCATTTTCTGGCTTCCGATGTGCCTCTGTGATAGTAAGTCATTGGATAATGCACGCTGGGAATTGTAGTAGTTTTCGCCAAAATTAGAACCTCCCCAATGGGTTTGATTGCTACACACGCAATTTGGGACATCATTTTTCTCAGCCCACCAGTGGGCGCCAGGATGGAACTTCGCATGCCTAAATGGATCGCCTGCTGTGCCCCTACAAAGGTGAATAGTTCACTCTTGCGGGTCCTTGATTAGTTGTAGGCGGTGCATCATCTCCGCGGCCTAGGAGCGCTGCGTTTACATATTCACCACTAGTTTCCCAGATATGAGACCGCACTCCGCAGCAGGTAAGTTGAAAACTTTTATTTGACAAAGGCATGCAGCTTCCCATCCCCATGTAAAAGTCCCTGGCCTTACGCGTTTGAACTGCTTGCTGACACGGCCTCTGAAGAGAAGCAAAGACGCTTCGAAACACGCAAGACCTGGGACTGAGGGCCTGAGGGCCAGGGGGGTCATGCAGGTGTAGTGGTTTAGGGTAGGGAAAGGGCTGGGGGCCAGGGGGTTCGCGCAGGGGTAGGGTGTTAGGGTTTAGGGTAGGGAAAGGGCTGGAGGCCAGGGGTTCGCGCAGGAGTGGGGTTTTAGGGTTTAGGGCAGGGGAAGGGCTGGGGGCCAGGGGGAGTTGTGTTGGGGTAGGGTTTTAGGGTTTAGGGCAGGGGAAGGGTATTTGTTTTAGATGGGTTGGGGCCGGGGTGGGGTGTGCCAGGGACCAGGTTTAGGGTTTAAGGTAGGGGTCAGGGGTCAGGGAAACCTATACCACGCGCATGCTTTTATCATACATGCTTTTACAATGAATCTCGTTGTAAAGGAATACGTGGTAAAGGCATATTTGTTAAAAAAATATGCGTGATAAAGTTTTGAGTTTTAATGGCATTCACGTTGTATCGCTTGCATGGTAAAGGCATGCGTTACAACGGAATGTGATGTAACGCCATACATCCCACAGCAGTAGTCTAAGTAGCAGTTGACAATCTGATGTAGAGTCTATGAAATGCTTCTTCTCATTCTAATCGTTGTAGACTGGTGCATCACTATGAACATGTGATGTTTGGATTTTACACAAAAATTCCATGACTCCTTATCCTAGAGCAGGGGTCTTCAAACTGTGGGGCGCGACCCCCAGGGGGGCCGTGGAGCGATGCAAAGGGGGTCGCGCCTTCCCAGTCACACTTCTGCCGAGGCCCAAGGGCTTCAGCCCCCCTCTTCCCCCGTCCTGCGTCTCAGCCCGGGCTGCTGCAGTGCAACTCGAGCTGCTGGGGGCTCAGCTGGGCAGTGTCTGGAGTCTTATCTCCGGCACGCCCGAGTTTTTCACAGGTCTTTAAAGACCATTTGCATGTTTACATGCCTTTGTAAACTGGTTACAGAGGCTTAGTTTTTTTCCTGGTTCCAGTACCCCCTGGGCCCCCACTCTGTCTATTCCTTACATTTGTATTTTACCTTTACTGCTGCAGTGTGAGAATGCATTTCATGAAAAGGAATATAAAGTAGGGCTGCCAAAAGAAAAATTCCTGCCGTGTTTTGTTTAAAGAGCCTGCAAAGACCTCCTCTTGACACTAAATAGACTTATAAATAAAAAAGTATGTATGCATTCGTTATGTGACTTTTCTGTCTTTGTTCTCTTTAATTATCAGTCATGGATCATTGAGGCAGCCCTAGAACACAATTAAAAGTGCTTTCTATTTATATTTGCTGTTCGAAGTATGCACAGATAAGTGCTTAAAATACAGCTTTAGGTGACTGCTTATTTTTGTACGGACTGGGCCATCAAAAATAATCTGCTGGCAACCCTAACCATAGGACTGGAAGTTTGTTGCAGGATCAGCACATTATTTATTTCCTCGATACCCGATTAATGCCATAATAGCAATAGTTTAACTTAGATCTTAAACCCTACGCCGCCGTCCATAACATGTTGAGTTACTTCAAGTGTCTGGGAATGCACCCTGCATTCAGACAACTCACTCGTCATTCTCGCCCTTCACTTTCACGCTCACCCTGCATTCACAGCGATCACAATGCACTCACACCATTCACCCGCTCACCCTACACTCACAGTGATCACTCTGCACTCACAATGCACTTGCGCTGTTCATCCTATACCTCACCCTGCAGCCACACGAGTACACTACTCATCCTGCACTCATGTGACACTTCACTCATCTGTCCCCCTCACTGCTCAATATGCAACTCACTCAAACAAGCCCATCAGTAATCATACACTCATTCGTCCCATTCTGAACTTGCATCCGCACCTAAATTCATAAGCCACCTCACTCACCCTGCAGTCACTCCTCTTACCCTACTCTCACACTGTTGCATCGCTCACCGTGCACTCACATGGGCACTCTCGTCACCCACAAAGTGCAGAGGGTTAACGTTCCTGCTACATAGAATATGTACCATGCAGATCACATAAATGAGTGTGAGTAAACTATGAGTAGCGCTATAAAAAAATGAAATGTTTGTCAGAAAGGTGCTATAGAGAGATGAGGTGAATTGTTGGTGAGTGGCAGTGAAGGAATTCATGGAGAAGGAGGAAACGGGGGTGGGGCACCAAAAAAGACTGTTGCACCGTGTGCGACCAGTGTTAGGACCAGCCCTGGCTGGGAGTGTTAAAGGTGAAGTGAGAGGTTGAATGGGGAGAGTTCAGAAGTTGTAAAAGGGGTGAAAGAAAATGGCATGCAAAGTGAGAGAGGGCTCCGGGGTTAGGAGAGGACAGAGGGATGGCAGGGAGGGGGTGAGAGGAAAGCTGCATGGGTAAACTGCTTAACTCTGCACAAAACCGCCAGGGTTTTAAGGGACCCCTGCTTCTCCTGGCCAGGGCCAAGTGAGCTTCTAATGTGGCAGCACGTATTCCTGCGGAGTGGAAGGCCCTTCACAAAGGTTGACTAGAAATCTTTCTGATGTTAATTGCTGTATTTTGGTTATACACTGGTACTGATGGGGTGAAATCTTTCCTCATTGTTACTGTGTACGCGGCATCACATAAAATCATTTACCTTTTCTTCCCACACAATTTAGTCAAGCCTGTCACGTAATTTGGTCCTCACCTGCCTCATAATTCCAGTAGCCCTGCCTACAGGTTTAGAATTTTTTGTCAGGAGGGGGTCCTTACGCCTCAAAATGTTGACAGGGGGGGTCTCGGCATCCAAAAGTTTGAAGACCTCTGTCCTAGAGTGACAAAGGTCACATCCCTGGTGGAGAAACAATCTTGTTAGATGCAAGGTGACCATGCCATCTTGTGCTAATTCATACCACCAGGTAATAGCAGAGATGCCCCAGGTGGTAATGGAATTAAGGACAAGTGAAGGACAGTGGAAGGGCATTGGAGTCAGAGCGATCCATACATATATTGCCATTTCGGCTGCAGGATTGAAGGTGGAAAGCCGGGTGTGGGTGATTTGTGTTTTTTCTATAGTGTGTACCGAATGGTGAGCTTTAGATTGGAGGTGTTGGGTTTCTGCAGCTCTTAAATTTAGAATGGAGTTAAACCAGCATGTCTCAGCAGTAGTGCAGTGCTTAATTCAGGAGCCACAGGAGTGGCCTCCCACCTTGGCTGCCAACCGAGGCTAGGCTGTCAACTGAGAAGCCTGAGATGGCCTGCCCAGCAGCAATCAGCTTGGTGTGGCTTGTAATAAACTGTCTAATGGTTGTCAGGTAGATGTATGGAAAGTAGAGAAGTAGCTCTATGAAAAGAAACTCCCACCACTTCACAAACCTTCAGGTTAATAATGATATGGCTTTCTATTTACATACTTCTCTGACACCTTATCGCCTTTGAGGCCCTGCAAATCTGTCTATTCTGCCTCTTCCCATTTTTCCAAACCCATGACCCAGGCCGGCCTGATGTGTTAGTTCCCAACCTTTGGCTGGACCTGCAAGCCGTTGAACATGTGATACACCCCCCAGACACACCATGAGGTTGCAATTTGCTTGGTCTTAGCAGTTCCAGGTGCACTGAATGGAAAGCTGGACACTCTGTTCTTATGGATTAGGATGGCATACAATTTTCTTTCTCTAGTGCCCCTTTGAAGCCTTAATTCTGAAGCCCATGTACCTAGTATTGATGAAAAGGCTTTCACACCAGACCTATAGGCCTTTTTCAATGCATGTTTAAATTATTATTGTGAGACTCTGAAGTGAAACAATTCAAGTTCCGGAAAAATGTGCAAACGGTTTTAATGTATTATTTTTCAACCTCTAATGTGCCAGCATCTTTCCTATCAAGCATAATTATAGATGTGCTGCACCTGTCACATAATCCATCATCTTCTGCATAACCTGAAGGATTTACTAAAAACAAATACGTTTTGGCACGAAATCTTTTGCTGCGCAGTTGCAAGCTATTTTCTGTGCAGTCACCTTTATTTTCTGACTTCTGTATTTGAGTATTAAACTGACACTACTGAGGTGAAACCTTTGCCCACACAGTGTTACAATGTGTAAAAATGATAACATTGTGATTTAATACTGCCACAAAATATGCAACATTATGTCATATAATTTTCCCTTTCTTGCTGTATAATTTAATCAACCTTGCTGCTCAATTTGGCCCTGCCCTGCTGCATTATTCCAGTGGTCCTGGTCACAGATGATGCAAAAGCAATGCAAGCAGGTGTAAACTACAGTGAGGATCAACGTTTGTGTGCAAAAACTGCTTTGCGTGCTACATTTTACAGGAGTTAAACTGTTAAATCCCACTTCTATGATTGCACGTAAAGGCAGACGTACTAAACTAACGTGATCGGGCTTTGGTTGAAATCTTAGCAGCAAATGAAACCCAATGCAAACAATGAGCAAGCAGAATGTAGCGCGACACTCTCTAAACATAACTTGTAATTTGTGCTTTCGATGGCTGTTTGTCTTCACATAGCCATTACTTGATGGTGTACTTTAAGTACGAATTTAATGTCTGACCTCTGTGCGTGACAATGCTTAGCATCCTTGCACGAGCATGGTGGACATGCATTTTATTTTTTACAGTTTTCTCAATGTAGCGCTGCACGCTTTCACGCAGTGCTATGTAGTCCATCTTTTGGTATATTAGGGTTGAAGAGTAATAGAATGATTTGGATAATCAGTTCTCTTTGGGTTTTATCACAACAAATACAAAAAACTGAACTTTTATTAACCTTTAGTACAGACTGTGCGCCTTTTACTCCAGGCATTTCTTACAGACGAGCCTTGCTGTTGACTCCTTCCAGGTTTCCAATTGCTCCAGAATGTATTTGGGACAGCAGGAAATGGGGCTCAGTTTCTTGACTTTAACCTGTCTCCTAGCCCGAACACAAAGAACGCAATCTGCATACATTAACACCTTCAAGTGCACGGCCTAGAAAGCTTTGAGTTGTTAATACAGGGATTCTTCCCTGCCTGAAAAGAGTGGAGGTTTTCATTTCTTTTATTTTGTAAACAACTACATTGCAGTGCCTCTGCTTTCAGCCTGACCTTGCAGGAATCGTATTTTTATAGGGAGCTTCATGCCACAATTTTGCAATTTTTAAATTCTGTAAATAACAGTTCGTGTTAATTTAACGGTGAGAGAGGAAAACGGGGAAACAACATTTAAGGCATCTTTTTTTCCACAGACGATTGCCATCTAATGTCCATTATCCATTTAATAACAGACAGCACTTGTCTGTACTTTCAGAACTGTTGTACTTTTAAAGGTCAGCACGCTTTGGTGCATACTCATGTGTCTCCGCTGTCCGTGTAATGTTACAGAACTTGATGCTCCGTAGTCGTAATACGTGAAACTAAGAGAATTAAAAAATACATTTTACCCAGTGATTGTTAACTGGAATAGGCAGTTTGCCACATTTTGAATTTTTGGTTATTGACAGCATTTGTGACTGCAAGGTAAAACCGAGCACCTTTGTTTCCATTCTTTATGTCTCATTTTCAGTGGAGAAGGCTGAGTGCACTGGACTGAGTGCACTGGACTGAGTGCACTGGACTGAGTGCACTTACTGTGGAAAAACAGCAGCCATTGAATTCTGTGTTGGAGCTTTGCTGTTTGTTCAAACTTCATGCACCATGAATTGCGAGTTTCCTTGCCATCCAATGACAAGGCAGGCTGGCATTAGAGTTATGGGCACTCACAGTTTCATCTTTAAACCACTGGCATTTTTTGTCTACTTCAGGATGCACAGACAATGCTGGTATTGCTTAGCAGCTCTGTAGTAGCTCAGATCATGAAAGGGAGAGGCTAGCCTATGATATATATTATATTATATATATATATATATATATATATATATATATATACACACTAAACTTGTGCTAACCAAACAGTAACTCACACCATTGACAAGCAGCAAATGAATATATATATATATATATATATATATATATATATATATATTCACCACTAGTTTCCCAGATATGAGAACGCACTCCGCAGTAGGTAAGTTGCGTTCCTCCACTTTACGCCACTGTATGCCACTCCACTCTACGTCACTCCACTTTACACCAAGCTACTAAACTGTTTACTACTCTACCCAACTCTATGCCACTCTACTCTACTCTACTTTACTCCACTCCATAACACTCCACTCTACCCCACGCCATGCCACTCCACTCTAGGCCACCCCACTCTACAACACAGCACAACACTTTTCTCCACTCAACGCAACTCCTTCTATGTACTCCACACCACTTTACTCTATGCCAGTCCCCTCTACTGTATGACACACTACTCTGCTCTACTCCGCTACTCCACTCTACATCACTCAACTCCATGCCACCTCACTCTATGACACTCTACTCCCCTCCACTCTACGACCCTAAACTCTATGTGCCTCCACTCTACGTCCTTCTACTCCATAGGTCTTCAAACTGTGGGGCGCACCCCCCTGGGGGGGCGCAGCATCCCCTCAGGGGGGTGCGCACTCCACCCTACCACTTCACCTTTCATTGTTGCTTCCAGGCACGCAACATCTATTAAGCTGAAAGGGCTTCAGTCCCCGCCGTCGTGTGTCTCAGCCGGGCTGCTGCAGCAGCTGGAGCTGCTGGGGGCTCGGCTGGGCAGTGTCTGGGGTCTTATCTCCGGCACGCCCGAGTTTTTCACAGGTCTTTAAAGACCATGTGCATATTTACATACTGTTGTAAACTGGTTACAGAGGCAGTTTGTTTTCTGGTTCCAGTACCCCCCAGTGCCTATTCCTTACGTTTGACGGTAAGGCGGACTTCGGATGCAGAGCTATTGTGCGCATCAGTTTTTACAAGGAAACGGCAAATGCGAGTCTTGGAAATCCACTGCTCTCCTTATTTAATACTGACGTCCGATCAGGTATATTTATTTACAGGGGCGGCGGAGGTGTCAGAATTCTATGTGGGTGCCTACTGCTGGGGTATTTGTTTTTAAAATGAACCTCAAGTTAGTGGAGCCTGGGGCATGCTTGCTATTACTCCTGCCTCAGAAACTAGATACAAGGGTCTCATGTACACTATGCACCATATGTCTCAGGAACAGATCAATGCATGTGCGCATATTTTAGGAGCCCCTTATGGTCTACTCAAGGTGTGAAGACAAGCGCTTCAACGCCTCAGTAGTAAGCGCTATATAAATGCAATTACAACACTACAATACAATTTAAATAATTCTAAAGCTGCTAGATTCATTACAGCTGTCAAAAACGCTTGGTGCACCGAGTCGCCAACTGTGGCGGACAAACAAATCTTTGCTGCCCTCTTGCAGGAGTCCAAGGGGCAGAGCTCTGCACCATCAACCCCTGCATGACACCTGGACTAGATTGGGGGAACAACTGGAGGCAGCTTGAGAGCCAGCATAATAGTTTCTCCATAGAGGTCAGCGTTAAATAAAAACACAGAAACTGCCCATACTTACTTTTTAGCTTCAGTGACTACCCAAATGCCTAAAGCAAAGAGGGACACGAGGGACACAGGTACACAAAGAAGGGGAATTCTGGGAATGTTTGTTTTAACGGAATTCCCACCAGCCATCAGGGTCAAAAAGTTCCTGCAAATGCGCAATATGCCGACACTGAGCAGCATGATGTTCACATGCAGACCTGGGTTCTCACTCGGACATTCACACTGACAGAGACCGACTACAGAAACATTTGCTGTTTGTGAAAAAGGCCTTTGTTTCAGAAGCAAGTTGAGTGCACAAACACAACATCCTTCGGTTTAGACGGACATTCAAAACTGACGTAACTACATCCTAACATGGTCAAACTAGCCCATCTCTTCTCCCCTGATACACCACTCACAGCCATGAGGTTGTAAAATCCGTCTTTTAACATCAACTGCAAAAATATGTCTACCGTTTAGCCTGCTGTTTATTTCCTCAGTCTTGAATTCCTTCCAAATTCCTGTCCAGCCAGACCACGCTAGGCCCACGCTGCACCCTCTTGCTTTTTGTTACGGTCTCTCCTTCACTTTTCTGTTTCTAACCTGCTCCCCCCTCGCTCAGTCTGGGCTCTCTCTTCCCATTTGCCTCTTGTGACAAAACTTAATATGCCAATAACCCCCCCTGCCCAACCAATTTGTAACATAGCCTGCCACTCTGTGCCAGAGTGGGAGTTTGCCTTGGCTCCTCCGAGGGATTGTGAACATCCCTCTGTGTAGGCAAGAGGGCTTTGCTCTGCTGAGGGATTGTGATAATCTATCTGTGCATGTGTGGGCTTCACACACATGCACAGATGTGCATGTGTGAGGGCTCAAAGACACAGACACCTGTGTCTTTGAGCCCTCACATCTCTGTGCTGAAAAGGCCATTCCTTCCCCCTCCAAAAGGGACATACCTTTAGTGAGAACAACTCCAGGCACGTTTGCTGTTTCTAAAACAAGCATTGGCAAAGCCAATAGGTCTCAGCAATCAGTGATAATACATTTGTGTATATCAATAAAAACAGCCCCTGAGCCATACACAAATGCACTTACATTGCCATCGCCTACAGCTATCTGATTGCCGAGACCTATTGACTTTGCCAATGCTTGTTCTTATATCTTGTCTAGGGCAAGGATGTGGCGCAACAGCCAGAGCTAATGACAGTGGAGCTGGGGAACCAGGTTCAATGTCTGCTCAACATCCTGTGATTCTGGGAAAATCACTTTATCGCCTTGTGCTTACAATAAATGAATGTGTGCTTGTGCAATGTAAAAGATGCTCCTGTAAAGCGCTCCAATACCTTTGGGTCATGTTCGCGCGATATAAAACTGCAAAAAATATATTACAAAATTTTGTGAGCACTCCCGTTTCCAGGTACTGCTCAAGACTGGAATTGGAGCTCTTTATTTAATATTATTTGCCCTTACGACCTGGGCTCTGCAGGAGGGAATGGTCATCAATGATGCAGAGTACCAGCTTCCAGAACTTTTTTGTCAGGTGGTGGTGGGGGGCTCGACGTGTAAAAAGGTTTAGATGGGGGGCTCAGCCGACAAAAGTTTGAAGACCTCTGCTCTACTCTATGTCTTTCAGCTCTACGAATCTCTAATATATGACACTCTACTCTACGCGATTCCACACAACTCTACACAACTCTACGCCCCTCCACTCTACCCGTCTCCACTCTACGGCTCTCCTCTTTACCCCCTTCCACTCTACGCTCCTCTATGACACTCCACACTATGAAACTCTATTACACTCTATAAGACTCTACCTCCACATGCCACTCTACAACAGTTTACTCCTCTACTCTGTGTCCCTCCACTTTACGCGACTTTATGCCTCTCCACTCTACTCTATGCCACTCTATGCCAACCCAGTCTATGCAACTCTACTGTACGCCACTCCACTCTACACCAACCTTCTTAACTGTTTACCACTCTACCCTACTCTATGCCACTCTACTCTACTTCACTCTTTGACACTTTACTCTATGACACTTTACTCCACTCTACAAAACTCCACTCTATCCCACTCCATGACACTCCACTCTATGACACTCCACTCTGCAATACAGTACAACACTCTTCTCCACTCTACGCAACTCCCTCTATGTACTCTACCAAAGTCCCTCTATGTACTCTACGCAACTCCACTCTACTGTAGGACACACTACTCCACTCTATGCCGCCTCACTCTATGTCACTCTACTCTACTCGATTCAACTCTATGCCACTCTATTCTATTCTACGCTTCTCTACGCTATGCCACTCTACTCTATGTCACCTCACTCTATGCCACTCTACTCTATGCCACTCTACTCTATGCCACTCTACACCACGCTACTCTACGCCACGCTACGCCACGCTACTCTATGCCACGCTACTCTATGCCATGCTACTCTATGCCACGCTACTCTATGCCACTCTATGCCACCTCACTCTATGCCACTCTGCCATCTCACTCTATGCCACTCTACTCTATGACACTCTAATCTACTCTATTGTACTCCGTCACTCTACACTATGCCACTCTACTCTATGCCACTCTAAACCACCTCACTCTATGCCAATCTACTCTATGCCACCTCACTCTATTCTACTCTATGCCACTCGACTCTACTCCCCTCTACTCTACTCTTTGCCCCTCTACTCTACTCCCATCTACTCTACGTCCCTCTACTCTACCCTACTCTGCTCCCCTCTACTCTACTCTATGCCCCTCTATGCCACTCAACTCTATGCCCTCTACTCTCCTCTCCTCTATTCTACTCTCCCCCTCCACTCTACAACACTCCACTCTACTCTACTCCACTCTACTTTACTCAACTCAACTGTACTCTACCCTACAACAATCCATGACACTCTACTACACCACACTCTACAACATTTCACTCTATGGCACTCCACTGCGTGATGCTCTACGACACTCCACAACATTCCTCTCCACTCTACACCACTCCACTGCCCTCTACTCCACTCTATGCCACTCCACAACACTCTACACCGCTCCACTCTGCTCCACTGTACTCCACTCCACTCTGACACTCCACACCACTCTCCTCTACACCACTAACTTTTCGCCATGCTGAACAGCAGCCACGTTGGTGTACAAGATCGCTAAAACACATTGGCAAAGCATAGACGAAACTTAATGACTTTGCCAATGCTTGTTATAATTGTTCTTCACCCACCCTTGCTTGTGAATGTCAACAAACTATTTTAATTTAGAAAGCTTTAGGAACAGTTTCTACATTAGGCAGTTCAAATGTTTTAAGTGTACTTACATATTATGGCGATATTTGAATATATATTCTAAGAAGTTAACTATTATTATAAGAACATGCCTTTTCTGTAAAAAATAAACTTCCCCATGCTGTGGGCATAACATTGCTTCAGTTCGCTACCTGTGAAAATGTAGCTCTTATCACAAAATAATGCTAGTCTCTCACTCATCTAACCATCATCTAAAAGAACATATTCCATGGTGTATATTAATATTTAAACAAACAATCTAATCAGTTTATATTGTACCGAATTATATTGCACCATCATTCTTTAATTGCAGAAAAAGATCAAATGGCAATAGTGAAGTATTCTGGGATTTGAAACTGACCCAAATTGCTTTTAGCAATGTTATAAAACCACTAACAATTTTTAGACCCCAAAAATATAAATTCACTAGCTTCATGCCAATAAAGTTTTATTTTAATAAATAGAGAAAATGTTAATTTGAATGAAAAATATTTGGATAAACATAGTGCTATGCAGCTTTTACTTTGAAATTGCTGTCCTTTCTGCTTCTAGTGTGTGTTTCTAGTGAGCAAAGTGTGTTTAAATGCAAAGTGTGTTTAAGACTGCAGTACCGCCTCCTGTCTACAGGGACAGAGCGAGCAAAAATATAAACACACTTAATGAAACACAGGTCCCCACAAGGCAATTTTTAAAAAAGTTGTAAAAATCGACACAGATGTTCCTGAAGTCATTTTTTATCATTTAGAAGACATTGCCTTGTGGGGACCTGGCTTCGGGTCCCCACAGTGCAATCAAGTCCCCACAGCGTGAGTGTGTTATCACACTCAAGTCCCCACAAGGATAGTAACACAAACCCACACACACACACACACACACACACACACACACACACGTTCACCAATCAATCAAGAAGCAGATTCACCTACACTCTAGACAGGCCTATTGGCTTTGTCAATTGTTATTTAAAAAGTGATTTATTTGCTAGTCCACACTTTCACTGTTGGCATCTCTATTTCACCTGCTGCCCATTGGCAGGAGACTGGGCCAGCCACTGATCTGTGTTCATTACAGAGGCCACTGGGGACTGAATGCCTGCAGGTCCCTGCCCTTCTGCTGTCAATCTGTGGCTGACACGGAACCAAACTGGAAGAAAGGGACAGATCAGCAATCAATAGGCAAACCACACAATTATAGCTCACCGTGCACTTCCCTCTTAGGCGATGCTAATGGATGCTGCAGTTCGTGGGCCTGAAAAAGGAACCGCAGACTCAGCAGCTGTAATTAAAAATCTTTCAACAGCGTACAGGGCCTATTTTAATGTACCAATTGGCTCTTTTGTGCGCTAAGATTATGGGCTGGATTATGAGTTTGGCGGACACGGTTACTCCGTCACGGTTACTCCGTCTCAAACGTGATGGATATCCTGTCCGCCAAACTACAATTCCATTATATCCTATGGAACTTGTAATACTGCAACGGGACATCTGTCACGGTTGTGACGAGTATCCCATCCACCAAGATCGTAAACAGGCCCTATGTCTCATCGCAGAGACGTAACCCCTTCTGTTCAGGTTTAATTTATTAATGACCAGTCAGGAGCGCTGTATGAGAAATTAACATTTATTGATATGTCTTATCTTAAATTAGAGATTGGGGCTGGAATCGTATACAAGTTATTGAAGCAGTTTAAACCATGTGCTGTTGTCTGTTCTCAACATGGACCAGTGTTTAATTTGTAAATTAATGAGTGTCGGTGCCCAAAACTCTGCTCAGAAGCCCGGTGCAATTGAGTGACCGTGCACTGAATACTGGGGCTATGTAGTCTTAGCTCCACCTCACGCCGGCTCCGCAGTCCAATACCAGACACTCCCTGCCCCTTCATCTCACTCGTGACGGTTCCTGCTTGCCCCTTTTATGGCTGTTTTTCCGTCTTTCTCTTTCCCTTTTGTGTGTTTTCCATCTTTTGCAATCAGTAAATGTCTGATTCAGAAAAATAAGTGGCGTCCCCAAAAATAAGTGCCATTGGTCCCCACAAACAACCATCGGCTCAAACTAAGCCCTGACATAGACCACCTATCAGTAAACGGTACAGGGCATTGCCTAGATTACATAGGCTAACCGCCATCATATAAACTGACACGACGGTTCAATGAGTTACTGCTGATACATTGGGTGACCTACAAATTACGAGTGTGAATCTTGGCAAGTCCAACTCAGCCTTTCATCCCCCTGCCCAGGAAGAGCCTTAAAGCACACACAAAACAAGTAGGGCCTCATTTACGAGGAATAGGCGTAGCGCAGTGCCGCAAGTCTTCTTGCAGCGCTGCCCTACGCCAATGTGAAAGGTCAGGAATGCACTGTATTTATGAAATACGGTGCGTTCCTGCCCTTTCCCCCTGCGCTGGCGCGCAATTTACTGCCTAGCGCCAACATAGGCACCCTTACACCATGGTGTAAGGCTGTCTGCGTTGGAGGCAGGATTGTTTTTGTGCAGGAAGGGGCACCTTCCTGGACAGAAACAATCGTAAGAGGCATTTTCCTCTTCACATGTGTGCTCCAGAATGCAGCACACATGGAAAGAGGAAAAAACGAGGAGAAATACAAATATTTCTCCTCATTACGCCTGCTCTGGGGAGGCGTACGGTTTTGGTGCTGCCCCAGGTTTATGTGATTTTGTAAATCTGGAGCAGCGTCAGAACCCATGGGTGTTGCGTTGGAACATGCGCCGCAACGCCCATGGAACGCCAGAGCCGGACTGGCCGTAGTGGGCACCGGGTAGTTTCACCGGTGGGCCGCCAGGGTGGGGGCTGGTTTTGGACCCCTGGGGGGCGTTTTTGTTACCGGGGGCTAGTTTTGCAGCATAGCTGCAATATCGGCCCCATGTAACAAAAGCAGCTGCAGTGTTTTCCAGGCTCACCCCTGCCCCTCCATCCCCCCGCGGCTGGCCCGACTCAATTGCCAGGACTGGTTTGCTTTCCCAGTCCGGCCCTGTGGAACACCTTCAGGACTCAGATTAAGGCAAAGGAGAGACTTGCACTGCTTTGTCTTACTCCATATCTATGAGGTCATGAGAAGCCTCTTGTAAATAAGCCCCCTAATGTGTGCATTGGAGGTGCTGCAGCGCCCCAGATAACCTTGAAGGATTACACTTTGAAAATTAACACTAGAGATTTTGCATGTTCTTCTTGCAACATGCAATGTTTTTTTCAAAGACAGACTGCTGATAATTCTCTTAACATAGGGGCGTATTTACAAGGAAATGTCGGAGCACGGCACTCTCGTACATTTCCAAAACGAAGGGCTGCGCGTATTTACAACAATACAGCGCACCCCTGTGTTTTCCCTAACACTCGCGCTAAAATTAGCTGCCTAGAGCCAACGCAGGTGGAATGATTGTTTATGTGCAGGAAGGTGTCCATTCCTGCACATAAACAATCAATAATTGTGATTCTGCAGCACACATAGAAGCAGCAAATCGTCATTATTTAAAATTTGTTTATGTGCAGGAAGGGACACCTTCCTGCACATAAACAATCATTAATTGTGTTTTGCTCTTTCTTTGTGTCCTGCAGAATGCAGCACACATAGAAAAAGCAAAAACGAGGAGAAACAAAAAGTATTTCTCCTCATTGCGCTATTCTAATGCCTGCTATTACATGGCGTTAATTTGTGGCACGCCTCAGATTTACACATCGTTGTAAATCTGGGGCAGCGGCAAAAAGCAATGGGTGTTGCAGTGGAATGTCCATAGCAACACCAATTGCACGCCCCTTTCACGCAAAGTGATGCGTGTAAAGGGGCCGTATTTGCAAGGTGGCGGTAAGCCACTCAAAGTGGCTTTGCACCGCTTTGTAAATATGGAGAAGGGCATAGGGCCACCAGAACGTTACTTAAAGTGACGTTCTGGTGGCGCTGTCCCCTTGTAAACATACCCCATAGTATTTCCTTTTCCTGTCTAAACATTAAGGCATTAACTGTGTAACTTGAGCCTAGTGATACTCTTGCCTGGGCACAGGAGAGTGAAAAGAAAAGGCTGAGGTATTGTAAATATAAAGATCATGCATGGTTCACAAACTAAACATTTTCAAGTATTCCCAAAAATATCCTCAGCTTGTAAACACAGCGGAGCTCATTATGAGACTCACAGTATGTGAGGAGGCGGTACCACACCCAGCGGGTACGCCTGTTGAGCGATATTTACCACACCAGGTCTGAGAGGAACTGCCTTAGAATGGATGAGGGACCGCACCCAATCACTCAGGCTGGCACCCTATAGCTCTGCCAGTGTCACCATCACCTGCGGGGTACCGCAGGGCTCCTCCCTGTGCCCCCACCTGTTTACCCTCTATATTCGCCCCTTGATCCATTCCCTCCAACAAAGAAGGGTTAAGATCTACAACTTCGCAGATGACATGCAATTGATTTTTTCACTTGATGAGACGGAGGACTCCAAGAAATTTTTCAAAACACCATGTTATTCATCAAAGACTGGATGAATCACAACCACCTTAAGTTGAACTCTGATAAAACAGAGATAGTAATTTCCAACAATAGACTATACCATTGGACCCCAACACACTGGCCGGATACATTAGGAGCGCCACCTATCCCTAAAAATTCTGTAAGAAGCCTCGGCATTCAAATTGACGCCAACCTCTCTATGCAATCCCAGATAAACACCGTTACGTCATCCTGCTTTTACAAGCTGAGGAACTTCAAGAAGATTAGGAGATTCTTCACTAGGGAAGCAAGTATGGTAATCATGATGGCTATGATTCTGTCTAGGATAGACTACGCCAATAAAAGATTCAATACTGTATGGCGATTTATGGAGAGGCTGCAGACCTTTTCTGAGATGTAGGGTTGGGTCAAAGAAAAAGGGAAAAAGAAAAAAAAAATGTTTGTCTTTCTTTTTGCACTTTAGCACTTTTGCACTTTAAGCACTGCACTTTTTGTAAATTCTAGCTTGGAAAATACTGTGTTTGACGGTACCTCGAGGTACGTTTGGAAGACGTAGATGAATGCTTTTCCTTTTCTCTCTCTCTCCCTGTCAGAGTTTGCTTAGATGGCAAATTATTATATTGCGTTTTATAGGGAGCCAGCACTTTGCACTTTAGCCGCAAATTTACTTATAAAGCACCAGTCCTAATTTGTAGGAATAGTATATATCCGTAAAATCCCGTATCTTGCACTTTATATATGTCTGTTAGTATTGTATTGCACTTGCACTTTGGGTAGTTTTTTTTATAAAGATCAATTGTGATTTTTTATGCTTGGATGTTAAATGGCATATTGCACTGAAATTGTTCTGTAACTGGTAAGCTGTCAATGTTAACTCTATTAAGAACGATATATCCGGGACAAATATGACACATTGCACTTTATACTTGTCTATACTTGTTATGAACGATAATTTATGTGTATACTAAAATGCTTTTTGCCTAAATCGTTTTGCAGTTTCCTCCTTTCTCTGTATCATCCGTGTTTTTCTGCTCAATAAAATGTTTTATTTTAAAAAGGATAGACTACGCCAATGCTATCTACCTAGGTCTCCCCGCAAACCAAATCTACAAGCTTCAGCTGATACAGAATCAAGCTGCCAGAATCATTTACCAACATCCAAGACACTGCCATACTAAGCCACCGATGAAGCAGCTTCATTGGCTTCCCGTGGCACAGCGGTCCATGTTTAAGACAGGCTGCATTATCTTTAAAGCAATTTACGACAGGGGCCCCAAATTTATCTCTACGAAGATCCATCCGTACCTCCCTAAACGGAACCTCAGATCGGCACAAATGAACTTGCTAACGGTTCCAAGATTTAAGCGCGAAAGAATGGGTGGCTCACGATTCTCTATGCTGGAAGTCCTTGCCGATTGAGATCAGGCATACGACTGATTATATGTGCTTCAGGAAAAAATTGAAAACTTGGCTCTTCACTCAGGCCTATTGCTAGATACAACTTCGGGGGGGCTCTTAACCCAGCACCAAGAGACCTTTGGTGTACGTGCGCTTAATAAATTCCCTATAACATATCATACCATAACACCCAGCGGGTACGCCTGTGGTGCGATATTTACCATGTGTGGTATTATCTACTCAGTGCGAGTTCTACACCTCAAAAGGGAGGGTATTGTTAATAACAAGTTTTCCACTGTTCCAAGCTGCAAAACACAAAATATTTCAGCCCCAGACATAATTTGTGGTGGGACCAGTGGAGTATTTTTGTAGCAGCTGAAATCCTGACCCAAGTATAAATTCAGGACAATAATCTCCCCACCACATTTTTGACAAATATTTGTTAACATTTGCTCCAAAATTCACTATTGGACCTTACACTACTCAGCTCTTGCACTAAATGGGAATACTTAATTAAATGCATTTGCTCTTTAAGTAGCATTTGGACCAGGTTTATCAAGGTTTTGCGTCGCCCTTGCAAGCGGGCGCAAGGGCGACACAAAATACAAGTGAAATTTATCAAGCCATGCGAGGCCACCCTGCGTGGCCCGGCGTGGCTTGATACATTTGGAGTAACTCAAGGCTGGGCAAACCGCTGCAGTGCGTTACTCTGCCCCAGGGAGGCATTCCATATGTGGCGCGTGATAGTTCCCACACATCCATCCACGAGCCCCTAACATTTCCAGGGTAGCAGGTGATTTTGGAAATCTCGAACCTGACACTATGATCTGGAAGGGAATTGTGGAAACACATCTTAACCCTTTCGTTGTTTACTCATGCATGCCCTGGAAAATATAAGGAAGATATGGAGTAAGATTTCAATGCATTTATTGAAACAATCGTAATCTTGTATGGAAAGATTGAGCTGCGATTATAAGGCAGATAAAACAAAGTAACCAGCATTATGAATTTGGTGAAAAGAATGAACAGTCCAACCGTATTTATGTCTATATGTCTCTATATCCCTACCTTATATGTCTCTATATCCCTACCTTGTACGACCTCTACTCTGAAGGCATGGGTGTACCCTCTGCTGGATCTCTTAGGTTAGCCTGAGACCCCATACCTGGATGACTTGGTTTGGAGTGGGATTGGCAATCGCTCTCTGCAGGATCAGAATGGAAGATCAGAATTAGAAGAGCTGTATGTCGAACACAGCATTTATTACAGGACCATTGTGGCTGGGGTGCCCCCTCTGACTCGTTAAGTGACAGTGCACTGTTTATATTTGTTGCAAAGTCATCCTGTGCCCTGGGCACCCCCCAACTTTTCGCTGACTGGTACTGGTGGTAACTGACTCTGACTGACCCTGGGCTTTGCCTAACCAGGCCCAGGGCCAGTGCTATGCTGAAAACACTTAGAATACAGTGAAAACACCTACATACACTAGGGTACACCCTGGGTTGGAGTACCCCTGTGATTGGCATGACCTACCCTATAAGTCCCTAGTATATAATAGGGCAGGGGAATTGAAACTACCTATCAGTCCCTAGTATATAGTAGGGCATGGCAGTTTAGAGGCCAGCAGCCTTCTGCACTTGCATGTGTGCACTGCTGAGGCCTGAGGTCAGTTTTAAAAGCAGCCCTGGGTGCCATGACTGCTTTTAAAAAGTAAATTGTGCCCAAACTCGACTTTGGTGTTTGGGGCACTTAAAAATGGATAACCTACAATGTTATGGCATATTAGGATCCCCCAGGGTCTCCCCTAGGTGTCCCAGGGGTGGGGGGTCAGGTATCTATAAGGTAGACCCTTATAAAATGAGTTTTATGTGCCCTGGGTTAGGTGAAATTTCACATTTCACTCCCCACAGTGTGATAAAGTGCTGCCCAAATTCGACTTTGATGCTAGGAGCACTGTGAAGTGAGGATCTGCAATATTTCTACAGATTCAGAACCCCTAAAGTCTCACCTAAGTGTCCCATGGGGTGGGGGTCCTGTAGATATAAGCAACGTACTTATAAAATATGTTTTTGTAAGTCCTGGTGCTGGAAAAATGTCCCAAGTCATTTTTCCCATTGCAAATCCCCTGCTACATAGGTTAACATGGTAGGAAGTTATTAACTAATAACTCTTGATAGGAGAGGGCTAGAAGTACCATTCAAAGACTTCCCGAATGGTATTAATAAATCCCACAATATGATATTGTTGAATTTCTCCTAAAGTGTACATACAAGAAGTTATAAGACTTTCTTGTTTGTAGGTCCAGATTCAGCCTTCCAGTGGTCTGCCCTGATTGGTCAGAGTTAAGTGGATTAGCCAGGCTGCCTTGAAGAGGTGATAAAGAGCCCCTGGGGTTAACCAGCTCTGCTGGCAGGGCAGTGTGCTGTTCCACAGGAATGCCAGGCCAGGGGAGGAGTCGTAAACCATGGTCTTCAAAGAGGAGAGCAGAAACCAGTGTCATTTACAACTCTGAACTTTCCACCTCAGGCAGATGGTAGGATTAAGGAAGGTATGAGCAGATGCAGGGGTGAGAGTCTAAGTAAATTAGCCATCCAAGGGGTGTGTTTAGCCAGCTCTTAACTCCCTGCTGGAAAATCAGCCATTATGAATTTGGAAGATTTGATGCACTATGGGACAAAATAATGCCACACTCTACAGGATGTGGTCATATCTTTGAGGAGTTAACCTACTCCCATTGGTCAGGAGTGACTTCCTGCCTGACCCAGAGAACTTGGAATAAGTATCTGAGAGGGGCAGAGCCCTCCAGATCTGCTGCTTGAAACTTAAGGAAGCAAGACATTGCCATGCTGAGAAGTTGGGGGTGCAAAACTCTAAGGCTTGTCCTCTGAAGACTTCACCAGCTGAAACTACAGCCCTGTGGATTACCTTGCTGCAAAAGAACTAAAGAGTGGACTCCCTGCAAGCTACAGGTTAACAGAGCTCACCTGGAACCTCACCACCAAGGATCATCAACCTGGAGAACTACCAGTGGATTTGTAAGGGTGACGTCCAAGTGGATTGTGGGAACTGAAGTCCTCAACTTTCAAGGACCATCTTGGAGCTTCCAGACCCTTGGAGTGAGTTTGAGACTCTTTGGGACCCTTTGGGGAACTTCAGGAAGAAGTTCCAGGAGTTTGGAGAACTTTTGAGCAACTTTGAAAAAAAGTTCCAGAGGGGGACCGACTCAACCTGGTCAGCCAAGCCGCCTGCCTTCAACCGCGAGCCGGCCAAGCCATCCAGGTTCGTCCCGCTAAAAGCTCCGTCGGTCCGACTTCCAGAGTTTGACCGGGAGTAGAAGAAATCCGAGGCCGGCGAACCCTCACCGAATCCGGCCTGGTGAAGAGCATCGAGGGACCCCGCGAGAAAAAGCTCCAGAAACGTTTCTAAGTCCGAAGGTAAAAACTGTGACCGGGACCTACCGCGAGGTGTAGCCGCCCAGGGCTCCATCGCGGTCGGCCTGAAACTTTGACTTTGGGTCGGTCTATCGCGAGCAGATATCCCAATATGGTGCTATAAGTTTCTAATTGCTATAAAGTTATAAATCTTTAAAAATTCATATCTCCAGTTCCCTACGTTGGATTTTTGTCGTTTTGGTGTCATTTTAAAGATAAAAATATTTCCTATTTTTATCAATTGGTGTTGGACTTTTATTATGCATTGTGTCTTAATTATTTACTGAATTGGTGTTTTTAAATGCTTTACATACCTGTCTTTGAAGTTAAGCCTGTCTGCTCGCAGCCCCGTTACCAAGCGTTGAGCATAGGAATAATTTTCCAAGACCTATGCTGAGTCCTATTATGTGTTAGTGGCCTTATTGCCAGTGGCAGACCAACATTTGCCCCTACCAATAATCCACTTTCCAACATTTGGTGCTCAGCGGTGTGGATGAGGACTTGTGTTTAAAAAGTACACCTTTCAGTAAAGTGAATTAAGATTATAAAAATCCTCTAAATTGCCTCAGAACAAAACTTTTGAGTTTGATTTTTGGAATTTGGACTAAACTGTTTTTAATCCATTGTTTTGATTTTTCCAAATTGTTCTAAGTCTGTTGTGCCTAGTTATTGTGACCCAAAACTATGGAAACATGGAGCTGGACCTGGCTAAACTGTCCCAGTTTAAGATGGCTGATCTTAGGGAACAGTGTAGGCTTAGGGGGCTGCCTGCTACCAAGAAGCTTAGGAAGGCAGGGTTGATTGAGTCCCAAAAGGCCTGGGCTGGGGGAGCTGAGGAGAGTCAAGGGGGGATAGAGGGTGTCCCCCCAACCTCATCCAAAAGGAGGTTGAGGATGATGCCTCTTCCATGTTATCTAGTGTTAGCCATATGAATCCAGATGGTGGGAGTGGGGAAGGGTCCCTTACTCAGGGACCACCACCGTCCCTTGCAAAGAGACAGCTTGAGGGTCAATTAGCTTTGATTGCCTTGGAGAAGGAAAAATTGGAATTGGCTAAGAAAAGATGGGCGAGGGAGGAGGTGTTCAAAACAAATGGTGGCAGTGAAATTGATGAAGATTTTGAGATGTCCAGGGGTGGTGGATTTGATCCCAAACTTCCCAAGGGTATAGTACCCAAGTACACTGAGAGGGATGACATTGACAAATGGCTAGCAGCTTTTGAGAGGGCCCTTAGAATGAGTAGGGTCCACTCTAAGTATTGGGGTCACTCCTGTGGGAGTTGATTCCAGTAGCTGGGAGGGATAGGCTCCTGACCCTGAAGGGAGAGGATGCAGAATCATATCAGCAGATGAAGGCATTTGTCAAACGATTTGGTCTGACTCCAGAGCAGTACAGGGTGAAGTTTAGAGGCACCCAGAAATTGAGTTCAAAGTCTTGGGTAGACTTTGTGGACGTTTCAGTGAAGGCACTGGAAGGCTGGATTGTTGGTAACAAAGTTGACACATATGAGGGATTGTATAATTTGTTTTTGAAAAAACATATTTTGACTCATTGTGCAGAAGAGAAGTTACACCAGTATCTAGTGGACTCTAAGCTGACAGACCCCAGAGAGCTGGGTGAAGCAGCTGATGAGTGGGTGAGAACCCGGGTTTCCATACAGCACCAGGGGGGTGACCAGAAGAAAGGGGGACAGGTCCCTCCCCAGGGGAAAGCCCAAGGGAAAGAAGGTCAAAACCCGAAGGAGTCCTCCAAAGACCCACAAAAACCTGCACAAGGCGGTGGGGGCCCGAGCCAACCCAAATCCAAAGGGAGGTGGAATCAGGGAAAGAATGGTAGGTTCTTTGATCCCTCAAAAGTGGGTAAGTGCTTTGACTGTAACCAGCCAGGGCACAAACAGGGAGATGCTGTCTGTGCCAAGAAGCTCCCCCCTAAGGGGCCATCCACAGGGATTGCCAGTGTAAGTATAGGGGTGGAGAGTGGTGCCCCAGAGAGGGGTAGTCAGGTGGTGGAAGCAACCTTAGTGTCCCTGGGTGGGGCGAATATTGCAACCCTTGCTGCCTTACCTCCAAACATGGACAAGTACAGGCAGAGGCCTAAAGTGAATGGGACTGAGGTTGAGGCTATCAGAGACACTGGGGCTAGTGTAACTACGGTCCTGGATGAGCTGGTGCCTCCAGAAAGGTTGTTATCTGGTGAGTTTCACCAGGTGACTTATGCAGACAGCACTACCAAACTCCGTCCTATGGCTGTGGTGGATTTGGAATGGGGAGGTGTGACAGGCCCTATGAAGGTAGCTGTGTCAAAGGTGCTCCCAGTCCAGTGTTTACTGGGCAATGATCTTGAAGCCTCTGTGTGGTCAGAGGTGGAGAGAGGACTCCATATGAAAATATTGGAGCTCCCTGAGTGGGTATGTGCTATGACTAGGTCACAGACTAGCCAGAAGGGAGGGGCTGGACACTTGAACCCTGGAACAAAGGGCCAAGCATCCAAGGACAAGGGCACTGGGCCTGGTGAGCCAGCCCAGGGAACTCCAGAGGTGCAGGAAGAATCTAACCCTAATGGGGAGGATCTGGCCTCTGAGGGAGGGACTCCATCCCTGACAGAGCTGTCAGATTTGGCAGAACTGACAGGAGCAGGTGGACCCTCCAGAGAGGAGTTCAGTAAGGGACAGCGTGACTGTTCCACCCTTGAGAGCTTGAGGCGGATTGCTTCTAAGCAAGAGGAAGGGGATGACAGTGGGTTTCACAAACTCTACTGGGAAGATGGACTGCTTTATACTGAGGCCAGAAACCTCAAGGAGGGGGCCACCAGGAGGTTGGTGGTGCCCCAGAGGTACAGAGAGTTCATCCTGACTTTGGCTCTCCTGGTCCAACATCAACGACGAGGACACCAGCGAGATCATGAACACCATCCACTCCGGTTCACCGCTAGACCCGTGCCCTCACCACATCTTCAACAAAGCCAGTACAGCCATCGCGCCCCATCTCCGGAAAATAATCAACATCTCCTTCGAGACAGCAACCTTCCCGGAAAGCTGGAAGCACGCCGAGATCACCGCCTTACTCAAGAAACCCAAGGCAGACCCCAAGGACCTCAAGAACTTCCGACCCATCTCTCTGCTCCCGTTCCCCGCGAAGGTCACCGAGAAAATCGTCAACAAACAACTGACCCGCTACCTCGAGGAGAACAACATCCTGGACCCTTCCCAGTCCGGCTTCCGCAGCAACCACAGCACCGAAACCGCCCTCATCGCCGCCACCGATGACATCAGGACCCTGCTAGACAACGGAGAAACAGCAGCCCTCATCCTCCTGGACCTATCAGCCGCCTTCGACACGGTCTGCCACCACACACTACGAACACGCCTTCACGACGCCGGGATCCAAGAGAAGGCCCTGGACTGGACCACATCCTTCCTTTCCGGCAGAACACAAAGCGTCCGCCTCGCCCCCTTCCGATCCAAGGCCACCAAGATCATCTGCGGCGTACCCCAAGGCTCCTCCCTCAGCCCAACGCTGTTCAACATCTACATGGCACCCCTCGCCCACGTCGCCCGACGGCACAACCTCAACATCATCTCCTACGCCGACGACACCCAGCTGATCCTCTCCCTCACCAAAGACCCTCACACCGCCAAAGCCCACCTCCACGAAGGAATGAAGGTCGTCGCCGAATGGATGAGGACCAGCCGCCTGAAGCTGACCTCGGACAAGACGGAGGTCCTCATCCTTGGTTCCAACCCTTCAGCCTGGGACGACTCCTGGTGGCCAACATCACTGGGAACAGCCCCGCCACCCACCGACCACGTACGCAACCTAGGGGTCATCCTCGACCCCACCCTCTCCATGACTAAGCAGGTCAACGCCGTTTCCTCATCCTGCTTCAACATCCTCCGAATGCTCCGCAGGATCTTCAAGTGGATCCCCACCGAAACAAGAAAAACAGTCACCCAGGCCCTCGTCACCAGCAGGCTGGACTACGGAAACGCCCTCTACGCAGGAACGATGGCTAAGCTCCTGAGACGGCTGCAACGCATCCAGAACGCCTCTGCACGTCTTATCCTCGACATCCCCCGACGCAGCCACATCACACCCCACCTGAGAGACCTGCACTGGCTCCCTGTCAACAAGAGGATAACCTTCAAGCTCCTCACCCACGCACACAAAGCACTCCACAACTCCGGACCAGCTTACCTCAACAGACGACTCAGCTTCTACACCCCCACCCGCCAGCTCCGCTCGACCAGCCTCGCCCTCGCCACAGTCCCCCGCATCCGGAAAACGACCGCCGGCGGCAGATCCTTCTCCCACCTCGCCGCCAAGACCTGGAACACCCTCCCCACCAACCTCCGACAGACCCAAGACCTACTGGCCTTCAGAAGACTCCTCAAGACCTGGCTCTTCGATCAGTAGCAGCACCACCCCCCTCTTCCCCCAGCGCCTTGAGACCCTCGCGGGTATGTAGTGCGCTTTATAAGTGACATGATTGATTGATTGATTGATTGGGTCATGATATCCCTTGGCAGGACTATTGGGACAGACAAAGACATGGAACCAGTTTGTGAACCATTTCTACTGGCCCCATATGTCTGAAAAGGTAAAGGAGTTTTGCAGCTCCTGTGTCACCTGTCTGGCCAGTGGCAAGGCAGGGGGCAAGACCAAGGCTCCCCTAATACCGCTGCCAGTGGTTGGGGTCCCTTTTGAAAGGGTGGGGATGGACATTGTTAGGCCCCTGGACCCACCTACTGCATCAGGGAATAGGTATATCTTAGTGGTAGTAGACCATGCCACTAGGTACCCTGAAGCAATCCCTCTTAGAACCATTGATGCTCCTGCAGTGGCTCGAGCCCTGCTTGGTGTGTTCACCAGAGTCGGTTTTCCAAAAGAGGTGGTGTCAGATAGGGGCACGAACTTCCTGTTCAGCTATCTGACTGCTATGTGGGATGAGTGTGGTGTCAACTACAAGTTCACCACCCCCTATCACCCACAAGCAAATGGTCTTGTTGAGAGATTCAACAGAACCCTGAAGGGCATGATAAATGGGTTGTCAGAGAAACTCAGGAGGAGATGGGATGTTCTCCTCCCATGCTTACTGTTTGCCTTCAGGGAGGTGCCACAGAAAGGGGTTGGTTTCAGTCTCTTTGAGTTGTTATTTGGACACCCTGTGAGGGGGCCATTGAGCCTGCTGGGAGAGTCTTTAGAGAAGCCTCTTAAAGAAGCAAAGGACAATGTGCTTGACTATATGCTAGGCCTGAGATCTAGAATGGCAGAGTACATGTACAAGGCAAACAGGAAACTGGAGGCCAGCCAGGAGCTCATGAAGCACTGGTATGATCAAAAGGCTACTATGCCTGAGTATACTCCAGGACAATTGGTGTGGGTGTTGGAGCCTGTGGCTCCCAGGGCCCTTCATGACAAGTGGAGTGGGCCCTATCCAATCTTAGAAAAGAAGGGTGAGGTTACCTATTTGGTTGACCTTGGCACCCCCAGGAACCCTCATAGGGTCCTGCATGTGAATAGATTGAAACCCCACCATGACAGGGCAGACATGGCCATGTTACTGGTCACTGATGAGGGTGTGAAGAAGGAAACTGAGCCTGTGCCCAACCTCCTCTCCACTAATGTGCAAGATGGGTCAGTGGAGGGGGTGATACTCTCTCCCAAGGTGACAGACCAGCAGCACAGAGACTGTAAGCAAGTACTGGAGCAGTTTGCTGGCCTGTTCTCCTTGACCCCAGGCATCACTGAGTTGTATGTGCACCACATTGATACTGGTGACAGCCTACCTGTCAAAAATAAACTGTACAGGTTGTCTGACCATGTCAGAGCCAGCATTAAAGCTGAGGTTGCTAAGATGCTGGAATTGGGGGTAATTGAACCGTCTGAGAGTCCATGGGCCAGTCCAGTGGTGCTGGTGCCTAAGCCTAATCCTCAGGGTGGACCCAAGGAGTTAAGGTTCTGTGTGGACTACAGAGGATTGAATGCAGTCGCAAAGACTGGAGCTCACCCTATACCTAAAGCTGATGAGCTCATTGACAGGTTAGGGGCTGCTAAATACCTGAATACTTTTGATTTGACTTCAATTTACTGGCAGATTGCCCTCACTGATGGAGCAAAGGAGAGGTCAGCATTCTCCACACCAGAGGGACATTATCAGTTCAAGGTAATGGCCTTTGGCTTAAAGAATGCACCTGCCACGTTCCAAAGGTTGGTGAACAGGGTCTTGTCTGGGTTGGAACAGTTCAGTGCAGCTTACCTGGATGATATAGCTGTATACAGTTCTACCTGGGGGGATCACTTAAGCCACCTAAGGGAAGTGCTTCAGGCCATGCAGCAGGCAGGCCTGACTATTAAGGTAAGCAAATGCCAAATAGGGCACAGTTCTGTGGTGTACCTGGGCCACCTTGTAGGTGGGGGCCATGTACAGCCTCTCCAAGCTAAACTCCAAACTATTTTGGATTGGACAGCTCCTGTTACCCAGACTCAGGTCAGGGCATTCCTTGGGCTGACAGGGTACCATAGAAGGTTTGTTCAAAATTATGGGACCATTGTGGGGGCCCTAACAGAACTCACTTCTAAAAAGAGGCCCAAGAAGGTGGATTGGACCCCAGAGTGTCAGAAGGCTTTTGACACTCTGAAAGCTGCTATGTGTTCAGCACCAGTGCTACTAGCCCCTGACTACACAAAAGAATTTGTGGTTCAGACAGATGCTTCAGAGCAAGGGATTGGGACAGTGTTGTCACAGCTAAATGAAGAGGGTCTTGATCAGCCAGTTGCCTTTATTAGCAGGAGGCTTCTTCCCAGAGAGCAGAGGTGGAGTGCCATTGAGAGAGAGGCTTTTGCTGTGGTTTGGCCCCTGAAAAAGTTGAGACCATATTTGTTTGGGACTCACTTTCGTGTTCAAACTGACCACAGGCCTCTCAGATGGCTCATGCAGATGAGAGTGGAGAATCCCAAGCTGTTAAGGTGGTCCATTTCCCACAGGGAATGGACTTTACAGTGGAACACCGACCTGGGGTTGCCCATGCAAATGCAGATGGACTTTCCAGGTTTTTCCACTTAGCTGATGAGGACTACCAGGGTGTAGGTTAGTAACCCATCACCTTTGGTTTGGGGGGGGCTATGTTGCAAAGTCATCCTGTGCCCTGGGCACCCCCCAACTTTTCGCTGACTGGTACTGGTGGTAACTGACTCTGACTGACCCTGGGCTTTGCCTAACCAGGCCCAGGGCCAGTGCTATGCTGAAAACACTTAGAATACAGTGAAAACACCTACATACACTAGGGTACACTATGGGTTGGGGTACCCCTGTGATTGGCATGACCTACCCTATAAGTCCATAGTATATAATAGGGCAGGGGAATTGAAACTACCTATCAGTCCCTAGTATATAGTAGGGCATGGCAGTTTAGAGGCCAGCAGCCTTCTGCACTTGCATGTGTGCTCTGCTGAGGCCTGAGGTCAGTTTTAAAAGCAGCCCTGGGTGCCATGACTGCTTTTAAAAAGTAAATTGTGCCCAAACTCGACTTTGGTGTTTGGGGCACTAACAAATGGATAACCTACAATGTTATGGCATATTAGGAACCCCCAGGGTCTCCCCTAGGTGTCCCAGGGGTGGGGGGCAGGTATCTATAAGGTAGACCCTTATAAAAATGAGTTTTATATGCCCTGGGTTAAGTGAAATTTCACATTTCACTCCCCACATTGTGATTAAGTGCTGCCCAAATTCGACTTTGATGCTAGGAGCACTGTGAAGTGAGGATCTGCAATATTTCTACAGATTCAGAACCCCTAAAGTCTCACCTAAGTGTCCCATGGGGTGGGGGTCCTGTAGATATAAGCAAAGTACTTGTAAAATATGTTTTTGTAAGTCCTGGTGCTGGAAAAATGGCCCAAGTCATTTTTCCCATTGCAAATCCCCTGCTACATAGGTTAACATGGTAGGAAGTTATTAACTAATAACTCTTGATAGGAGAGGGCTAGAAGTACCATTCAAAGACTTCCCTGAATGGTATTAATAAATCCCACAATATAATATTGTTGAATTTCTCCTAAAGTGTACATACAAGAAGTTATAAGACTTTCTTGTTTGTAGGTCCAGATTCAGCCTTCCAGTGGTCTGCCCTGATTGGTCAGAGTTAAGTGGATTAGCCAGGCTGCCTTGAAGAGGTGATAAAGAGCCCCTGGGGTTAACCAGCACTGCTGGCAGGGCAGTGTGCTGTTCCATAGGAATGCCAGGCCAGAGGGAGGAGTCGTAAACCATGGTCTTCAATGAGGAGAGCAGAAACCAGTGTCATTTACAACTCTGAACTTTCCACCTCAGGCAGATGGTAGGATTAAGGAAGGTATGATCAGATGCAGGGGGAAGAGTCTAAGTAAATTAGCCATCCTAGGGGTGTGTTTAGCCAGCTCTTACCTCGCTGCTGGAAAATCAGCCATTATGAATTTGGAAGATTTGATGCACTCTGGGACAAAATAATGTCACACTCTACCGGATGTGGTTATATCTTTGAGGAGTTACCCTGCTCCCATTGGTCAGGGGTGACCTCCTGCCTGACCCAGAGAACTTGGAATAAGTATCTGAGAGGGGCAGAGCCCTCCAGATCTGCTGCTTGAAACTTAAGGAAGCAAGAATTTGCCATGCTGAGAAGTTGGGGGTGCAAAACTCTAAGGCCTGTCCTCTGAAGACTGCACCAGCTGAAACTACAGCCCTGTGGATTACCTTGCTGCAAAAGAACTAAAGAGTGGACTCCCTGCAATCTACAGGTTAACAGAGCTCACCTGGAACCTCACCACCAAGGATCATCAACCTGGAGAACTACCAGTGGATTTGTAAGGGTGACGTCCAAGTGGATTGTGGGAACTGAAGTCTTCAACTTTCAAGGGCCATCTTGGAGCTTCCAGACCCTTGGAGTGAGTTTGAGACACTTTGGGACCCTTTGGGGAACTTCAGAAGAGGTTCCAGGAGTTTGGAGAACTTTGGAGCAACTTTGAAAAAAAGCTCCAGAGGGGGACCGACTCAACCTGGTTAACCAAGCCGCCTGCCTTCAACCGCGAGCCGGCCAAGCCACCCAGGTTCGTCCCGCTAAAAGCTCCGTTGGTCCGACTTCCAGAGTTTGACCGGGAGTAGAAGAAATCCGAGGCCGGCGAACCCTCATCGAATCCGGCCTGGTGAAGAGCATCGAGGGACCCCACGAGAAAAAGCTCCAGAAAAGTTTCTAAGTCCGAAGGTAAAAACTGTGACCGGGACCTACTGCGAGGTGTAGCCGCCCAGGGCTCCATCGCGGTCGGCCTGAAACTTTGACTTTGAGTCGGTCTATCGCGAGCAGATATCCCAATATGGTGGTATAAGTTTCTAATTGCTATAAAGTTATAAATATTTAAAAATTCATATCTCCGGTTCCCTACATTGGATTTTTGTCGTTTTGGTGTCATTTTAAAGATAAAAATATTTCCTATTTCTATCAATTGGTGTTGGATTTGTATTATGCATTGTGTCTTAATTATTTACTGAATTGGTGTTTTTAAATGCTTTACATACCTGTCTTTGAAGTTAAGCCTGTCTGCTCGCAGCCACGTTACCAAGGGTTGAGCATAGGAATAATTTTCTAAGACCTATGCTGAGTCCTATTATGTGTTAGTGGCCTTATTGCCAGTGGCAGACCTACATTTGCCCCTACCAATAATCCAGTTTCCAACAATATTATAATAATACTACTGTGTTAGAGGTAAAACTCTGATATAATAATGTGTCTAGATGTTAGAAACTGTCTTTGAGTGGACAATGCGAGCATTAGGATATCTTTTTTTAACAGTTCTTTTTATTGATTTAAGCAGAAAAAGACAAGTGTCATACAATTAACAATAACATGAGCAGCAAAATAGATGTCTTACAATTGTATATGTCCCTCTAACATGAGAGGGGGAGGGGAAGCCACTTCCATATAGTATGAACAAACTGGAATGATTTTGGACACACCTAACCACTAAACACCTTATAATTATGTTTCTTGAATTCGGGGGGAGTCCTGCAACGGGACTGCACACGTTGCAGTGGGCCCCAAGTCAAGACCTCTGTGTGAGTGCCACTCTGCCCATATTTTCTACTGTTTTCATGGGCCTCCTCTCCCCAAGTATATCGATTTTTCATTTGTCATGCACCAATCCATGTCCCGCTCCCACTCCCTCACTATTGGGGACCCTGTCGCCCCCCCACAGGCGTGCTATGTTTCGTTTGGCAACTACGAGGCCCAACGATAACCAAATTTTTGCATATTTTGGTGGTGGGTTCTCGCCCCATATGTGTAGGAGACATATTTTTGCCATTCCCCGAGGGGCCTCCCCCATCACCTCTCCCATTATTTTTTGTATTTTTGTCCATAAGGTTTGAATTATCGTGGAAGACCATATAGTGTGGAAGAAAGTACTTACATCCCCACAACCCCTGAGGCAGCTGTCCGTGAAGGACCGGCCCATGGCCTGATTTGCTGTGCACGAGTAATAAGAGCGATGCAGTATGCGTAAATAGACCGAGCGGAACCCTGCGTGTATGGCCACATCACAGAACTTACCAAGAGCCTCTTCCCATTCCCCTTCGTCACAGTCCCCAATATCTTCCTCCCACCTAGCCTTGAGCATCATGAGAGTGTTGGGGGAGTTGTTTATTAGTTTTTTGTAGATTAGTGACACCGTTATTTTGAGTAATGGTTCAGCTAGGACTCTATCTTCTAGCGGGGAGGAGTTGGGGTTCAGGGTGCCGCTAGAAATGTGGGTCTGGAGGGCGTGTTGAAGCTGTAAATATCTAAAAACCTCAGTGGGCGCTTGTTCATATTGAGCTTGTAACTCTCCCCAGGTCAGCATGTTTCCCCCCTTCCATACATCGCCTAGCGAAGATATCCCTAGAAGGTCCACGGTTTAAAGCCCTGAAGGCAGCGCAATTGAGAGAGTGTTTTGCTACTCCTTAGGGGAGTCATGTCAGTAAGTTTCTTTTTCCAGCCCAGTAATGACTGATCTCCAAATTCGGGCCACTGTGTGTGTCTGGGACAGTAAATTCTTATCCTGTATGGAGTTGTAAAGTATGCCTTGGTATCCTTCCGGTCTCATTGAAAACCTCTTTAATCTAAAGGTGGGGTCTTCCCAGGGCATAAATGCCCAGTCATTTGCCACTGCTAAGTGTGAGGCCTAGTAGTATTTCTTAATGTCAGGGAGACCAACGCCTCCATCATACACCCCTCTCATCAACTTGGCGAGGGCTATCCGTGACGGGCCTGCGTGTCATTAAAGTGAGTGGAGGAGGGATTCGATGTTGTGGAAAAACTTCTCAGGTATTCGATGGGGGGTATTTTGTAGCGCATGGAGCATGCATGGTAGTGTCATCATTTTAAACATTACTGCTCTCCCCAAGAGGGAAAGGGGAAGTGTTTTCCAATGCTGTACATCAGATTCAAATCACTCAAGAATAGACACTAGATTTAATCGATAGAATAGAAGGGGGTCCATGGTGACGTGGATTGCCAAGTATTTGAAATGCCCCGGGCATAGGGGAGACAGAGGCCCCTGGGGAACGCAGGCATGGGGCCGTTTATCAGATGCATAAGGGACTTATCCCAGCTTACGGTACACCCCGAATATTGGCCAAACGTTCGTAGAATGTGGGTGAGGCGGGTGAACGTCACGGGGGTGTTGGTCACATAGAAGAGGATATCATCTGCATATAGAGATATTCGCTCTTCCCACGAGTCTCCCCAGGAGATCCCCCTTACGAGCGGGTCCTGTCGGACACATGCCGCCAGGGGCTCTAAGGTGAGGGCAAATATCAGTGGAGAGAGTGGGCAGCCCTGCCTAGTCCCCCTGCCCATGGTGAAACTGCGGGATATGGTGCCACTAACTTTGACTTGGGCTAACTGGTCTTTATGTAACAGATGTAGACAGCCTAGAAACTTGGGGCCAAACTCCATGCGTTTGAGGACACTGAACATATAGGGCCATTTCAGGGTGTTGAACGCCATTGAGGCATCCATGGATACCACCATAGTGGAGACCTTGTCGTTCTTGGAGCCTGCCATAACCCCATATAATCTGTGCAGATTAAGACGCGTTGCCCTGTTTGGCATAAAGCCGGATTGGTCAGGATTTACCAGGGAGGTGATTACTTGTCGGAGTCTATTTGTGAGGAGCTTGGCAAGGACCTTAATCTCTACGTTGAGGAGGGAGATAGGACGGTATGAGCTACAGCGCTCCGGCGGCTTTCCAGTCTTGTGTACTATGACTATTGTCGCCACTTGCTGGTCCTCTGGGAGTATATGGTTCTTCCGAGCTTCTCTCCATATTTCAAGCATTGGGGGGCTAGTTTGGAGGCAAGATGTTTATAGATTTTGACAGGGAGACCGTTGGGTCCAATGGCCTTGCCGGAGCTCAATGCTCTCAACTCCTGTTCTACTTTGTGCGGCTCAATGTCCGCTTCCAGTAAAGTGCGCTGTTCCTCCGTGAGAATGGGGAGTTTGATATCTCTTAAAAAATTACTAATCTCTGAGGGTGACCAATTTGTTTTGGGGAGTAAAGCTTCTCATAGTATTGCGCAAACATTTCCGCTATGCCCTTGGGTCTGAGAAGGCCTCGCCCAGGTCGCTAGTGTTGTGCAATACCCATCCCCTTGCTCGGTCTTTCTTTTCGAGCCATTTATTTTATTTTTATTTATTTATTTATTAAATTTATAATGCGCGACAGCTACCCAAAAAGGGTTGCCCGGCGCTGAAGCAGATCAGAGACTGTGTTTGAAAAGTGGCTTACAGGTTATTGGTTAAAAAGCCAAGTCTTCAATGATTTGCGAAATTGGACGTATTCTGTTTCGTTTCGGAGAGCTATGGGCAGGGCATTCCAAAGTGAGGGGCCTAAATATGTAAATGACCTTCCACCCATCAGAGATAGTTTAATTTTAGGAACGAAAAAAATTCCCCTGAGTGGATGAGCGGAGGTTACGAGGAGGGACGTATGGATGGACCAGAGATTGAAGGTATTGAGGGGCAACTCCTATTTTGATTTTAAACATGCAGCTCAGGGCTTTGAACTTGATTCGGTTCTCCACCCTGAGCCAGTGCAGGTCTCGTAGATGGCCGGAGATAGAGGTGGCTCTAGGAACCCAGCACAGAAGCCTTGCAGCGGAGTTCTGGACCATCTGCAGCCTGCGAGTCACTTCCTTGTTTGAGCCCAAATAGAGAACATTGCCGTAGTCCAGCCTTGAAGTTATCAAAGCATGGACTACAGTTTTCTGAGTGGGCTCGGGTAGCATCCAGATGACCTTTTTTAGCCACTTCAGGATGGTAAAACATGTGGCAGCTACCTTGACAGCTTGGGAGTGCATACTAAGCGAGTTATCAATGGTGACGCCCAAGTTGCAAACTTGGCGGGAGAGTATGGGAAGAGCACCCATCTCGCAGGGCCAGTGTTGACGGCCCCAGAGTTCCTTGTTTTTCCCATGTATAAGGACCTCGGATTTCTCACCGTTGAGTTTGAGGTAATTTGATTGCATCCACGATGCGATTTTGCTCAGACCCAACTGAAGGGGAGAAGGCCTGGCTGTGCTCTTCATGGAGAGAGAGAAAATTATTTGGGAGTCGTCTGCATAGGAAAACAGGGTCAGCCCGGACTCTTCTGCAACATCAGCTCAGGGTCTTAAGTATAGGTTAAAAAGTAAAGGGCTAAGGATGGAGCTTTGAGGTACCCCATGGGCAAATGAGTGGATATCGGAACTAGCTGTGGGGGAAAAGACTTGAAAAGTGCGATTCGTGAGAAAAGAGATTAGCCATTTCAAAGCTGAACCGCAGATGCCCAACGATCTTAAAGTTTTAATTAACACGGTGTGAGACACCGTGTCAAATGCTGCGCTTAAATCCAGCAAAATGAGGGCCACAGTGTCTCCTGCGTCCAAATGACGGCGCAGTCTTTCCGTTACCCCCAACAGGGTGGTTTCTGTTGAGAAGCCAGCTCTAAAACCCGATTGGGAAGGATGAAGAAACCTTTGTGTTTCAACGAACAGAGAGAGCTGTGCATGGATATGTTTCTCTAAGATCTTTGAGAAAGCCGGTAGCAGCGAGATGGGCCGATAGTTAGAGGGTAAATCGGGGTCAGCATTGGCCTTTTTGAGGAGAGGGAGTATCATGGCATGTTTCCAGTCAGGCGGGACAGTAGCTTCCTGCAAGGAGACATTTAGGAGATCCATGACCACAAACAAAGATGGCGGTTCCAGCTGCTGGAGCACGGAGATGGGCAGAGGATCCCTAGGTGATCCAGATTTAATACTGTCTAAAAGTTTTTTTAGGGTAGTTGCGTTTAACTGGGGCCATGTGTCCAAATAATTAGCAGGTATGTTGGACGTCCTATCCTGGTTAGGAAGCATGTTATCCATAGAGGATGGTGCAGGTATTACTGGAGAGGAAGAGTGGTTATCATACTGCACGCGCACTATGTCCAGGTATATTCTCTCAACCTTCTGAACAAAGAAGGTAGCCAAATCCTCACGTTGCTGTTTATTCAGTGAAGGGGGCCTAGATTGGGTTTTGGAGCCAGCGAGTTCCTTGACCATGTTAAAAAGTGTTTTAGAACAGTTGAGGGCATCAGAGATGGTGGATGAAACATAGTCCGCACGGGCAGTTCTGCAAAGATTGTGATACATTTTTTTGGCTGCTTTGTAACTATTTTTAGATTCGGGGGTATAATTCCTTCTCCACCTGCGTTCCATTGCTTTGCATTTGGCCTTCTCTGTTTTCAGAGTTTCAGTGAACCAAGGTGCGGGGGGCCGGTGATTGTTAGCCCTTTTTTTCGAGAGAGGTAAGTAGATGTCAATGGCATTAACCCCTTCGCTGCTAGGCCTTTTCCCCTCCTGTGCTAAGCCTTTTTTTGGCTATTTGGGGTAGTGCGCGCTTAGGCCCCTGTAACTTTTTGACCACATAAGGTATCCATGCCAAATTTTTGTCCTTTTTTTCCAACATCATGGGGATTCTAAAGGGACCCAGGGTTTGTGGATTCCCCTGGAGGGGACCCAGAAATTAGCCAAAATACAGCTAAATTTTGTTTTTTTTGGGAAAAATGCGAAAAAAGGGCTACAGATGAAAGCATTTGCTTTTTCCCTGCAAATGGCATCAAAAAAGGGGTTGTGGTGCTGAAATCACCATCTTCCCAGCTTTCAGGGACAAGCAGACTTTTGTCAGAAAACCAAACTTTTGTACACAGTGTTGCCATTTTTCTGGGACATAGCCTATTTTTGCTATTTTTTGTGCTTTCAACCTCCTTCCAGTTAATGGTAGAAATGGGTATGAAAGCAATAATGGATCCTGGAAAGCTATACATTTCTGAAAAGTAGACAAAATTCTGAATTCAGCAAAGGGTCATTTGTGTAGATCCTTCAAGTTTTCTTCATAGAAACAAACAGTTAAATATAGGAAAAATTGAAAATTAGTTGAAAAAAATAGCCATTTGTGTCAACGTTTTCACCTGTAACTTCTTCTAATTATGACAGCTATTTGAAAGCAATATATACCGTTACATCCGCTGGACCTTTCTGGTTGTGGGGATATATAGGACTTGTAGGTTCACCAAGAACCCGACGAACCCAGAGCCAATAACTGAGCAGCATCTTGCAATGGTTTTTTATTATGTACCGGGTATATAGCAATTAATTTGGGAAAATCTATACACGGAAAAATCAGTATGAAAGACACCTATGTATTTCTGAAATGGGAACAAAATATAGAGTTTAGAAACAGTAGATATTTGCACATTTCCGAAATTGGGAGTACCCATGAGTATTATAGGGGTATATAGTAGTTGTAGGTTCACCAAGAACCGGACGAACCCAGAGCCAATAACTGAGCAGCATCTTGCAATGTTTTTTTTAATTGTGTACCGGGTATATAGCAATTAATTTTGAAAATATATACAGTGAAAAATTGGGATGAAAGACACCTATGTATTTCTGAAATTGGAACAAAATATAGAGTTTAGAAACAGCAGCTATTTGCACATTTCCGAAATTGGGAGTACCCATACTAGCATGAGCATTATAGGACATTTTTCAAAGTCACTTATTTTTTACACATTGTCTTTCATTTGGAAGGCAGAGATGCATCGAAAGTCAATAGATAATAACAGTTGCTCTACAATTTTGTATTACCCTAAGTCTCCCGATAAAAATGGTACCTCACTGGTGTGGGTAGGCCTTGTGCCCGCGACAGGAAACGGCCCAAAACGCAACGTGGACACACCACATTTTCACAGTGAAAAATGACCCTTTTTTTGCAAAGTGCCTAGCTGTAGTTTTTTAACCCTAGCTCTTCCGGCACCTAGGGAAACCTAGCAAAACTATACATTTTTGAAAACTAGACACCCAGGGGAATCCAGAACAGGGTGTCTTGACTGGCTCTCACCTGGTTCTGTTACCCAGAATCCCTTGCAAACCTAAACAAGTGTCAAAATAACCACATTTTCCTCACATTTCTGTGGTGGAAAGTTCTGGAATCTGCGTGGATCCACAAAATTCCACCCACCCCGCATTCCCCAAAGTCTTCCGAGAAAAATGGTACCTCACTTGTGTGGGTAAGCCTAGTGCCCACGACAGGAAACAGCGCAAAACGCAACATGGACACACCACATTTTCACAGTGCAAAATGACCCTTTTTTTGCAAAGTGCCTAGCTGTAGTTTTTGAACCCTAGCTCTGCCGGCACCTAGGGAAACCTAGCAAACCTATACATTTTTGAAAACTAGACACCCAGGGAAATCCAGGATGGGGTGACTTGGCTGGCTCTCACCAGGTTCTGGTACCCAGAATCCCTTGCAAACCTAAAAGATTGTCAAAAAAACCACATTTTCCTCACTTTTCTGTGGTGGAAAGTTCTGGAATCTGCGTGGATCCATAAAATTCCACCCACCCTGCGTTCCCCAAAGTCTTCCGAGAAAAATGGTACCTCACTTGTGTGGGTAGGCCTAGTGCCCGCGACAGTAAACAGCGCAAAACGCAACGTGGACACATCACATTTTCACAGTGAAAAATGACCCAATTTTTGCAAAGTGCCTAACTGTAGTTTTTGAACCCTAGCTCTGCCGGCACCTAGGGAAACCTAGCAAACCTACACATTTTTGAAAACTAGACACCCAGGGGAATCCAGGATGTGGTGACTTGACTGGCTCTCACCAGGTTCTGGTACCCAGAATCCCTTGCAAACCTAAAAAATTGTGAAAACAAACACATTTTCCTCACTTTTCTGTGGTGGAAAGTTCTGGAATCTGCGTGGATCCACAAAATTCCACCCACCCCGCGTTCCCAAAAGTCTTCCGAGAAAAATGGTACCTCACTTGTGTGGGTAGGCCTAGTGCCCGCGACAGGAAAAAGCGCAAAACGCAACGTGGACACACCACATTTTCACAGTGAAAAATGACCCTTTTTTTGCAAAGTGCCTAGCTGTAGTTTTTGAACCCTAGCTCTGCTGGCACCTAGGGAAACCTAGCAAACCTATACATTTTTGAAAACTAGACACCCAGAGGAATCCAGGATGGGGTGACTTGACTGGCTCTCACCAGGTTCTGGTACCCAGAATCCCTTGCAAACCTAAACAATTGTCAAACAAAACACAGTTTCCTCTCTTTTCTGTGGTGGAAAATTCTGGAATCTGCGTGGATTCATAAAATTCCACCCACCCTGCGTTCCCCAAAGTCTTCCGAGAAAAATGGTACCTCACTTGTGTGGGTAGGCCTAGTGCCCGCGACAGGAAACAGCGCAAAACGCAACGTGGACACATCACATTTTCACAGTGAAAAATGACCCTTTTTTGCAAAGTGCCTAACTGTAGTTTTTTAACCCTAGCTCTGCCGGCACCTAGGGAAACCTAGCAAACCTATACATTTTTTAAAACTAGACACCCAGGGGAATCCAGGATGTGGTGACTTGACTGGCTCTCACCAGGTTCTGGTACCCAGAATCCCTTGCAAACCTAAAAAATTGTGAAAACAAACACATTTTCCTCACTTTTCTGTGGTGGAAAGTTCTGGAATCTGCGTGGATCCACAAAATTATACCCACCCCGCGTTCCCCAAAGTCTTCCGAGAAAAATGGTACCTCACTTGTGTGGGTAGGCCTAGTGCCCGCGACAGGAAACAGCGCAAAACGCAACGTGGACACACCACATTTTCACAGTGAAAAATGGCCCTTTTTTGCAAAGTGCCTAGCTGTAGTTTTTGAACCCTAGCTCTGCCGGCACCTAGGGAAACCTAGAAAACCTATACATTTTTGAAAACTAGACACCCAGGGGAATCCAGGATGGGGTGACTTTACTGGCTCTCACCAGGTTCTGGTACCCAGAATCCCTTGCAAACCTAAAACATTGTCCAAAAAACCACATTTTCTTCACTTTTCTGTGGTGGAAAGTTCTGGAATCTGCGTGGATCCACAAAATTCCACCCACCCCGCGTTGACCAAAGTCTTCCGAGAAAAATGGTACTTCACTTGTGTGGGTAGGCCTAGTGCCCGCGACAGGAAACAGCGCAAAACGCAACGTGGACACACCACATTTTCACAGTGAAAAATGACCCTTTTTTTGCAAAGTGCCTAGCTGTAGTTTTTGAACCTTAGCTCTGCCGGCACCTAGGGAAACCAAGCAAACCTATACATTTTTGAAAACTAGACACCCAGGGGAATCCAGGATGGGGTGACTTGACTGGCTCTCACCAGGTTCTGGTACCCAGAATCCCTTGCAAACCTAAAAGATTGTCAAAAAAAACACATTTTCCTCACTTTTCTGTGGTAGAAAGTTCTGGAATCTGCGTGGATCCACAAAATTGCACCCACCCTGCATTCCCCAAAGTCTTCCGAGAAAAATGGTACCTCACTTGTGTGGGTAGGCCTAGTGTCCGCGACAGGAAACAGTGCAAAACACAACGTGGACACACCACATTTTCACAGTGAAAAATGACCCTTTTTTTGCAAAGTGCCTAACTGTAGTTTTTGAACCCTAGCTCTGCCGGCACCTAGGGAAACCTAGCAAACCCATACATTTTTGAAAACTAGATACCCAGGGGAATCCAGGATGGGGTGACTTGACTGGCTCTCACCAGGTTCTGGTACCCAGAATCCCTTGCAAACCTAAAAAAGTGTGAAAACAAACACATTTTCCTCACTTTTCTGTGGTGGAAAGTTCTGGAATCTGCGTGGATCCACAAAATTCTACCCACCCTGCGTTCCCCAAAGTCTTCCGAGAAAAATGGTACCTCACTTGTGTGGGTAGGCCTAGTGCCCGCGACAGGAAACAGCGCAAAACGCAACGTGGACACACCACATTTTCACAGTGAAAAATTGCCCTTTTTTTGCAAAGTGCCTAGCTGTAGTTTTTGAACCCTAGCTCTGCCGGCACCTAGGGAAACCAAGCAAACCTATACATTTTTGAAAACTAGACACACAGGGGAATCCTGGATGGGGTGACTTGACTGGCTCTCCCCAGTTTCTGGTACCCAGAATCCCTTGCAAACCTAAAAAATTGTCCAAAAAAACACATTTTCCTCACTTTTCTGTGGTAGAAAGTTCTGGAATCTGCGTGGATCCACAAAATTCCACCCACCCCGCATTCCCCAAAGTCTTCAGAGAAAAATGGTACCTCACTTGTGTGGGTAGGCCTAGTGCCCGCGACAGGAAACAGCGCAAAACGCAACGTGGACACATCACATTTTCACAGTGAAAAATGACCCTTTTTTTGCAAAGTGCCTAACTGTAGTTTCTGAACCCTAGCTCTGCCGGCACCTAGGGAAACCTAGCAAACCTATACATTTTTGAAAACTAGACACCCAGGAGAATCCAGGATGTGGTGACTTGACTGGCTCTCACCAGGTTCTGGTACCCAGAATCCCTTGCAAACCTAAAAAATTGTGAAAACAAACACATTTTCCTCACTTTTCTGTGGTGGAAAGTTCTGGAATCTGCGTGGATCCACAAAATTCCACCCACCCCGCGTTCCCAAAAGTCTTCCGAGAAAAATGGTACCTCACTTGTGTGGGTAGGCCTAGTGCCCACGACAGGAAAAAGCGCAAAACGCAACGTGGACGCACCACATTTTCACAGTGAAAAATGACCCTTTTTTTGCAAAGTGCCTATCTGTAGTTTTTTAACCCTAGCTCTGCCGGCACCTAGGGAAACGTAGCAAACCTATACATTTTTGAAAACTAGACACCCAGAGGAATCCAGGATGGGGTGACTTGACTGGCTCTCACCAGGTTCTGGTACCCAGAATCCCTTGCAAACCTAATAAATTGTCAAAAAAAACAAATTTTCCTCACTTTTCTGTGGTGGAAAGTTCTGGAATCTGCATGGATCCATAAAATTCTACCCACCCTGCATTTCCCAAAGTCTTCCGAGAAAAATGGTACCTCACTTGTGTGGGTAGGCCTAGTGTCCGTGACAGGAAACAGCGCAAAACGCAACGTGGACACATCACATTTTCATAGTTAAAAATGACCCTTTTTTTGCAAAGTGCCTAACTGTAGTTTTTGAACCCTAGCTCTGCCGGCACCTAGGGAAACCTAGCAAACCTATACATTTTTGAAAACTAGACACCGAGGGGAATCCAGGATGTGGTGACTTGACTGGCTCTCACCAGGTTCTGGTACCCAGAATCCCTTGCAAACCTAAAAAATTGTGAAAACAAACACATTTTCCTCACTTTTCTGTGGTGGAAAGTTCTGGAATCTGCGTGGATCCACAAAATTCCACCCACCCCGCGTTCCCAAAAGTCTTCCGAGAAAAATGGTACCTCACTTGTGTGGGTAGGCCTAGTGCCCACGACAGGAAAAAGCGCAAAACGCAACGTGGACGCACCACATTTTCACAGTGAAAAATGACCCTTTTTTTGCAAAGTGCCTAGCTGTCGTTTTTGAACCCTAGCTCTGCCGGCACCTAGGGAAACCTAGCAAACCTATACATTTTTGAAAACTAGACACCCAGAGGAATCCAGGATGGGGTGACTTGACTGGCTCTCACCAGGTTCTGGTACCCAGAATCCCTTGCAAACCTAATAAATTGTCAAAATAAACACATTTTCCTCACTTTTCTGTGGTGAAAAGTTCTGGAATCTGCATGGATCCATAAAATTCTACCCACCCTGCGTTCCCCAAAGTCTTCCGAGAAAAATGGTACCTCACTTGTGTGGGTAGGCCTAGTGTCCGCGACAGGAAACAGCGCAAAACGCAACGTGGACACATCACATTTTCACAGTTAAAAATGACCCTTTTTTTGCAAAGTGCCTAACTGTAGTTTTTGAACCCTAGCTCTGCCGGCACCTAGGGAAACCTAGCAAACCTATACATTTTTGAAAACTAGACACCCAGGGGAATCCAGGATGTGGTGACTCGACTGGCTCTCACCAGGTTCTGGTACCCAGAATCCCTTGCAAACCTAAAAAATTGTGAAAACAAACACATTTTCCTCACTTTTCTGTGGTGGAAAGTTCTGGAATCTCCGTGGATCCACAAAATTCTACCCACCCTGCGTTCCCCAAAGTCTTCCAAGAAAAATGGTACCTCACTTGTGTGGGTAGGCCTAGTGCCCGCGACAGGAAACAGCGCAAAACGCAACGTGGACACACCACATTTTCACAGTGAAAAATGGCCCTTTTTTTGCAAAGTGCCTAGCTGTAGATTTTGAACCCTAGGTCTGCCGGCACCTAGGGAAACCTAGCAAACCTATACATTTTTGAAAACTAGACACCCAGGGGAATCCAGAATGGGGTGACTTGACTGGCTCTCACCAAGTTCTGGTACCCAGAATCCCTTGCAAACCTAAAACATTGTCCAAAAAAACACATTTTCCTCACTTTTCTGTGGTGGAAAGTTCTGGAATCTGCGTGGATCCACAAAATTCTACCCACCCCGCTTTGACCAAAGTCTTCCGAGAAAAATGGTCCTTCACTTGTGTGGGTAGGCCTAGTGCCCGCGACAGGAAACAGCGCAAAACGCAACGTGGACACACCACATTTTCACAGTGAAAAATGACCCTTTTTTTGCAAAGTGCCTAGCTGTAGTTTTTGAACACTAGCTCTGCCGGCACCTAGGGAAACCAAGCAAACCTATACATTTTTGAAAACTAGACACCCAGGGGAATCCAGGATGGGGTGACTTGACTGGCTCTCACCAGTTTGTGGTACCCAGAATCACTTGCAGAACCTAAAAAATTGTCAATAAAACCACATTTTCCTCACTTTTCTGTGGTAGTAAGTTCTGGAATCTGCGTGGATCCACAAAATTCCACCCACCCCGCATTCCCCAAAGTCTTCCGAGAAAAATGGTACCTCACTTGTGTGGGTAGGCCTAGTGCCCGCGACAGGAAACAGTGCAAAACGCAACGTGGACACATCACATTTTCACAGTGAAAAATGACCCTTTTTTTGCAAAGTGCCTAACTGTAGTTTTTGAACCCTAGCTCTGCCGGCACCTAGGGAAACCTAGCAAACCTATACATTTTTGAAAACTAGACACCCAGAGGAATCCAGGATGGGGTGACTTGACTGGCTCTCACCAGGTTCTGGTACCCAGAATCCCTTGCAAACCTAAACAATTGTCAAAAAAAACACATTTTCCTCACTTTTTTGTGGTGGAAAGTTCTGGAATCTGCATGGATCCATAAAATTCTACCCACCCTGCGTTCCCCAAAGTCTTCCGAGAAAAATGGTACCTCACTTGTGTGGGTAGGCCTAGTGCCCGCGACAGGAAACAGCGCAAAACGCAACGTGGACACATCACATTTTCACAGTTAAAAATGACCCTTTTTTTGCAAAGTGCCTAACTGTAGTTTTTGAACCCTAGCTCTGCCGGCACCTAGGGAAACCTAGCAAACCTATACATTTTTGAAAACTAGACACCCAGGGGAATCCAGTATGTGGTGACTTGACTGGCTCTCACCAGGTTCTGGTACCCAGAAACCCTTGCAAACCTAAAAAATTGTGAAAACAAACACATTTTCCTCACTTTTCTATGGTGGAAAGTTCTCGAATCTGCGTGGATCCACAAAATTCCACTCACCCCGCGTTACCCAAAGTCTTCCGAGAAAAATGGTACCTAACTTGTGTGGGTAGGTCTAGTGCCCGCGACAGGAAAAAGCGCAAAACGCAACGTGGACACACCACATTTTCACAGTGAAAAATGACCCTTTTTTTGCAAAGTGCCTAGCTGTAGTTTTTGAACCCTAGCTCTGCCGGCACCTAGGGAAACCTAGCAAACCTATACATTTTTGAAAACTAGACACCCAGGGAATCCAGGATGGGGTGACTTGACTGGCTCTCACTAGGTTCTGGTACCCAGAATCCCTTGCAAACCTAAAAAATTGTCAAAAAAAACACATTTTTCTCACTTTTCTGTGGTAGAAAGTTCTGGAATCTGCGTGGATCCACCAAATTCAACCCACCCCGCGTTCCCCAAAGTCTTCCGAGAAAAATGGTACCTCACTTGTGTGGGTAGGCCTAGTGCCCGCGACAGGAAACAGCGCAAAACGCAACGTGGACAAACCACATTTTCACAGTGAAAAATGACCCTTTTTTTGCAAAGTGCCTAGCTGTAGTTTTTGAACCCTAGCTCTGCCGGCACCTAGGGAAACCTAGCAAACCTATATATTTTTGAAAACTAGACACCCAGGGGAATCCAGGATGGGGTGACTTGACTGGCTCTCACCAGGTTCTGGTACCCAGAATCCCTTGCAAACCTAAACAATTGTGAAAACAAACACATTTTCCTCACTTTTCTGTGGTGGAAAGTTCTGGAATCTGCGTGGATCCACAAAATTCCACCCACCCCGCGTTCCCCAAAGTCTTCCGAGAAAAATGGTACCTCACTTGTGTGGGTAGGCCTAGTGCCCGCGACAGGAAACAGCGCAAAACGAAACGTGGACACACCACATTTTCACAGTGAAAAATGACCCTTTTTTTGCAAAGTGCCTAGCTGTAGTTTTGAACCCTAGCTCTGCCGGCACCTAGGGAAACCTAGCAAACCCGCGACAGGCAAGGGCCCAAAACATTTTGTGATAGGCAATTTTGATGTCGCCTCAATACGTTTTGGGCCCTTGCCTGTCGCGGGTTCTTGGGCCTCCCACCCGAGTGAGGCACCATTTTTATCGGGAGACCTGGGTGAACGCTGGGTGGTAGGAAATTTGTGTCAGCCCGGTGATGCCACAACTTTCCCACACACAAATGTGTGAAAAAAGTGATTTTTTCAGCACAATTTCAGGTTTGCAGGGGATTCTGGGTAAGAAAACGTTGGGGGATCCATGCAAGCCTACACCTCCCTGGAATCCCCCGGGTGTCTACTTTTCAGAAATGTGTGGGTTTGATAGGTTTCCCTAGGTGGCCGCCAAGCCCCGGGCCAAAAAGTCATGGGACCCCCCTTGCAAAACCAGGTCGTTTTGTGATAGGCAATTTTGATGTCTCCTCAATACGTTTTGGGCCCTTGCCTGTCGTGGGTACTTGGGCCTCCCACCCGAGTGAGGCACCATTTTTATCGGGAAACCTGGGCGAACGCTGGGTGGTAGGAAATTTGTGTCAGCCCGGTGATGCCACAACTTTCCCACACACAAATGTGTGAAAAAAGTGATTTTTTCAGCAAAATTTCAGGTTTGCAGGGGATTCTGGGTAAGAAAACGTTGGGGGATCCACGGAAGCCATACCTCCCTGGAATCCCCCGGGTGTCTACTTTTCAGAAATGTGTGAATTTGGTAGGTTTCCCTAGGTGGCCGCCGAGCACGGGCCAAAAACCCAGGAGACCCCCCTTGCAAAACCAGTTTGTTTTGTGATAGGCAATTTTGATGTCGCCTCAATACGATTTTGGCCTTTGCCTGTCGCGGGTACTTGTGCCTCCCACACGAGTGAGGCACCATTTTTATCGGGAGTCCTGGGGGAATGGTGGGTGGTAGGAAATTTGTGTCAGCCCAGTGATGCCACAACTTTCCCACACAAAAATGTGTGGAAAAAGTGATTTTTTTCTGCTAAATTTGAGGTTTGCAGGGGATTCTGGGTAAGAAAACATTGGGGGATCCACGCAAGCCATACCTCCCTGGAATCCCCCGAGTGTCTAGTTTTCATAAATGTGTGGGTTTGGTAGGTTTCCCTAGATGGCCGCCGACCCCGGGGCCAAAAACCCAGGTAACCCCCGTGCAAAACCAGGTTGGTTTGTGATAGGTAATTTTGATGTCGCCTCACTAGGTTTTGGGCCCTTGCCAGTCGCGGGTACTTGACCCACCCACACAAGTGAGGTACCATTTTTCTCGGAAGACTTTGGGGAATGCGGGGTGAGTGGAATTTTGTGGATCCACACAGATTCCAGAACTTTCCACCACAGAAATGTGAGGAAAATGTGTTTTTTATACACATTTTGAGGTTTGCAAGGGATTCTGGGTAACAGAACCTGGTGAGAGCCAGTCAAGTCACCCCATCCTGGATTCCCCTGGGTGTCTAGTTTTCAAAAATGTACAGGTTTGCTAGGTTTCCCTATGTGCCGGCTGCGCTAGGGCCCAAAATCCACAGGTAGGCATATTGCTAAAAACAAATCCGTGCCTAGTCGGCTTTCTGCTGCCCTTGGGGGATATCGGGGGTGGGGTTGCCCCGATATGCCCCCAAGGGGGGCAGAAACACTGTGGCTATTTTTTTGGGGGGTAGGGGCATTGGTATGCCCATTCTGGGCAGCCCCCACCCCTACACATAAAAAAGCCAGCATAATCGTTGGCGTCTAGTGGGCTTTTTGCCCCCCCGGGGGGGCAGATTGGGGGCTACTGCCCCATCTTTCCCCCAGGGGGGGCAGAAAGGCTGTACTTGTTGCGGGTGGGGGGTGGGGCATTGGCATGCCCGTTTTGGGCAGCCCCCACCCTAATTAAAATTTGCCCCAAAAAAATCCCTGGCGTCTAGTGGGCTTTTTGCCCCCCCGGGGGGGGCAGATTGGGGGCTACTGCCCCATCTGCCCCCCAGGGGGGGCAGGAAGGCTGTAATTTTTGCGTGGGAGGGGGTGGAGGCATGGGCATGCCCGTTTTGGGCAGCCCCCACCCGAATTCAAATTTGCCCCCAAAAAATCCCTGGCGTCTAGTGGGCTTTTTGCCCCCCTGGGGGGGCAGATTTGGGGGCTACTGCCCCCATCTTCCCCCCAGGGGGGGCAGAAAAGCTGTAATTGTTGCGGGTGGGGGTGGGGGCATTGACATGCCCGTTTTGGGCAGCCCCCACCCTAATTAAAATTTGCCCCAAAAAAATCCCTGGCGTCTTGTGGGCTTTTTGCCCCCCGGGGGGCAAATTGGGGGCTACTGTCCCATCTGCCCCCCAGGGGGCAGGAAGGCTGTAATTTTGCGGGGAGGGGGTGGGGGCATGGGCATGCCCGTTTTGGGCAGCCCCCACCCTAATTCAAATTTGCCCAAAACAAATCCCTGGCGTCTAGTGGGCTTTTTGCCCCCCGGGGGGGGGCAGAAAATCCACTAGACACCAGGAGTTTTGGGCAAATTTTAATTAGGGTGAGGGCTGCCCAAAATGGGCATGCCAATGCCCCCACCCTAATTAAAATTTGCCCCAAAAATTCCTGGCGTCTAGTGGGCTTTTTCCCCCCCAGGGGGGGGCAGATTGGGGGCTACTGCCCCATCTGCCCCCCAGTGGGGCAGGAAGGCTCTTATTTTTGCGGGGAGGGGGTGGGGGCATGTGCATGCCCGTTTTGGGAGCCCCCACCCTAATTCAAATTAGCCCCAAAAAAATCCCTGGCGTCTAGTGGGCTTTTTGCCCCCCCCCGGCGGGGCAGATTGGGGGCTAATGCCCCCATCTGCCCCCCAGGGGGGGCAAAAAGCCCACTAGACGCCAGGGAGTTTTTTGGGCAAATTTTAATTAGGGTGGGGGCTGCCCAAAACGGGCATGCCAATGCCCCCACCCTAATTAAAATTTGCCCCAAAAAATCCCTGGCGTCTAGTGGGCTTTTTGCCCCCCCCCGGGGGGCAGATTGGGGGCTACTGCCCCATCTGCCCCCCAGGGGGGGCAGGAAGGCTGTAATTTTTGCGAGGAGGGGGTGGGGGCATGGGCATGCCCTTTTTGGGCAGCCCCCACCCTAATTCAAATTTGCCCCAAAAAAATCCCTGGCGACTAGTGGGCTTTTTGCCTTCCCCAGCGGGGCAGATTGGGGGCTAATGCCCCATCTGCCCCCAGGGGGGGCAAAAAGCCCACTAGATGCCAGGGAGTTTTTTGGGCAAATTTTAATTAGGGTGGGGGCTACCCAAACGGGCATGCCAATGCCCCACCCTAATTAAAATTTGACCCAAAAAATCCCTGGCGTCTAGTGGGCTTTTTGCCCCCCCGGGGGGGCAGATTGGGGGCTACTGCCCCATCTGCCCCCCAGGAGGGGCAGGAAGGCTGTAAGTTTTGCGGGGAGGGGGTGGGGGCATGGGCATGCCCATTTGGGCAGCCCCCACCCTAATTAAAATTTGCCCCAAAAAAATCCCTGGCGACTAGTGGGCTATTTGCCTCCCCCGGCGGGGCAGATTGGGGGCTAATGCCCCCAGCTGCCCCCCCCAGGGGGGGCAGAAAGGCTGTCATTTTTGCGGGGGGTGGGTGGGGGCATGGGCATGCCCATATTGGGCAGCCCCCACCACAAATTATAATTTAAAAAAAAATCCCTGGCGTATAGTGGGCTTTTTGCCCCCCCGGGGGGGCAGAAAGGCTGTAAATTTTGCGGGGTGGGGGCATGGACATGCCCTTTATGGGCAGCCCCCACCCTAATAAATTATGCGGCAAAAAAAAATATCCCTGGGGTCTAGTGGGCTTTTTGCCCCCCCGGGGGGGCAAAAAGACTAAATCACACCCAAAAAAATTGGGGGGAGCAAAAGCCCTTGCCCAAGGTGCCGCTCCCCCCATCTGGTGTCTAGTGGGTGGATCCCTGCTTGGGGATCGCCCTCCTGGGGTGATCCCCAAGCAGGGATCCACTGGGGAGGGGTACCATTGGAAAGGGGAGATTCTCCCCTTTCCAATGATACCTCTCCGTCTTTCTACGTGCCCGGGGGGCTGAGATAGCCCCCTGAGCACATAGAAAGTGAAACTGAAATGAGCCTAAAGGCTCATTTCAGTTTCGGTTTCTGTGCAATGAGGACAGCGCGACGTGCGCGCTGATCCTCATGGCACAGAAACCAGGGAGGGGGCCTCGGGAGCTGGGGAAGCTCTTCCCCAGCTCCCAAGGTCACAGGGGTGAAATAGAAATCCCTCTGCTGTCTGCAGCAGAGGGATTTCGTGCCCCTGGCCTCATGACGGAATGGTTCCGTCATGAGCACAGGGGCACCGATGCTCATGATGGAACCATTCCGTCATGAGCATCGAAGGGGTTAAGAAGCCATTTCTGCACCGAGGTACAAAGCAAGTTCACCATTTGTTTGGAAATGGGCATGTGGGAGCACAAAATCCTGTTTAAAGCAGTAACGTCTAATTTTTTCCAGTCCTTAGTTAAAGTTCCTGAGACTGAAATAGTGGGTGCAGAGTTCTCAGGGAGTTTCAGATAGAATTTAGTAAGAAAATGATCCGATCAGCATATAGGGAGTGCCGGGGAACAGTGAATCCCAGAGAGATTCGAAAAAATGGGGTCCAACAAATGACCTGCCTCATGCGTGGGGCCCGAGTTAGTTAGGCTAACATTTATGGCTGCCAAATCAGAAATGAGATTCGTACTAATTTTGCATGTGGGATCTTCTAAATGTAGATTGAAGTCACCCAAAATTGAAAAATTGGCTGATTTCATAATCAGAGGAGTTATCAGTTCAGGGAAGGAAGAGGCATGCAAGTAACTTGCCCATTTTGTTGCCCACGTCATTGAGACGTTGTTGGGATTAGGCCTGGGCGGTAAATTCCGTTCCGCTCGCGGAATTTGCGGAATTTGGGTAATTTCACGTTCCGCGGAGAACGCGAAATTGCCAAAACCGCGATCCGGGGCTTCGCGGAATTTTTTGCTTGTTCGCGCGTTCAAAATGCGTGTTCGCAAGATATTTCTCCCCGAGCACGCAAACAGTGTTCGCGAACAGGAAAAAAGCATTGCGAACGGGAGGAACAAGCAATTCCGCATGTTCGCGGAACTTTTGCGTGCTCGCGGTAATTTTCTACCGTTTCGCGGAGCTTTGCGTAGCGCGACTACGCAAATTCCGCCCACCCCTAGTTGGGATAATGTGTAAGATGTTATGGCTCTGTCCTCCACTAGGTCTCTGTACTCTTTTTGTTTGAGGCGGAGCGCGTGTAGACTACCCTCATCTGTATCTTGGCCTCCCTCCATCTCTAACTTGCTCATTCCATTCTCCAATGCGAGAAGTTGTTTTTGCTTTTCGTGTTTTTCCCCCACTATTGCTGAATATGCTCGACCCCGGATAACCGCCTTGTATGCTTCCCAAAGCGTAAGGTGGGAGGCAACCCATCCCTCATTACGTTCGAAGTAGGAGCTTGTGGCTTGGGCCAAATCACTGGCGAACTTGGTATCTTGAAGGTGCCAAGCGTTTATTGCCGTGGGCCACGTGGGGTGCGGGCACAGCCCCGTATCTCAAGCCACACCGGCAAATGATCTGAGATTCCCCTGGCCAGATGGCAAATCTCAGCCACCTGGACCATATAGACGGTGGAGTAAAAATATAGTCTAATCTGGAGAGGCTGCGATGGGCCCCTGAAAGGAAGGTGTACTGGAGTTCTGTCGGGTGTCGTGCTTGCCAAATGTCGACGAGACCTAGGGCAGTAATAAAATTGAATAGCGTGGGGTCGCGGTGGGTCGTTTGGGCTTGGGAGTGTTTGTCTGGTTCGGGCGATAGTGGTGCATTAAAGCCACCCCCCAGGTATGTTGCCCCTTCCAGTGGCTGGAGCACCATTCCCTCAGTCTTGTGAGTGTAAGGCGATGGAGCCGTGGTGGAATGTAAATCGAGCAAAGGTTAATCGGGGTCCCTTCCCAAGTGCCTGTCTGTGCCACGTAGTAGTCCTGGGGGTCTACCCATGCCTTATGTAGAATATAGTGAGTTGAGTTCTTGATAAGTATGCCCACCCCCAGCTAATCAAACGTGTAGCCCAAGTGTGCCACCATCGTGTAGCCTCCACGAGACATGGCTCTACAGGTGTTACCCAGCAAATGTGTCTCTTGCACTAATAAGACATTGGGTGCGTGCTTACGGATATATTGGTGTACCATGCCTCGTTTAATTTAGTTGCCAAGGCCATTCATGTTCCAGGCTAGGATAGTCAAGCGAGAACGGGAGCTAGAAGGTAATGACATGTCGTGTATTGAGGGTTAAGGGGTTGGCCCACTGAAGGAAGGGAGGACCTCGTGGGGAGGTGCCGAATGATACTTTGCTGCTCCATAACAAACTAAATATAACTTTAACTAACACCAATAATCTAGGGAAACCCCCCACCCTGAACTGCCCATCCAACCCCAATTGGCAAGGCACCTGTCTCCCCTGTAAAGGAGAAAAAACATGTTAGTTAAATTTTAACTGGGGGGGGTGAAAATGACCAGGACAGCCCCACACCACCCCACAACCCCGATAACTTAGTCTTTGGGTAGACAAACTTTTCAGTGTCTGCAGAAATATAGGGCGCCTGCATTGGTCGCCACAACCCTCCCCGACCATCAATAGGGCTGCGCGCCGATGCTCCCCACACAAGAAAGATGCAAGCGATCCCCACCTACCCCCGCACATCACAGGTCACCACCACTCACATGCTAGTTGTGGGCCCCAGTTGGTGTAGTCAGTGGATCTATGTGGCTCACTCCGGCCCGTTCCAGGAGCCTGACAGACATTTCGATCGTTCGTCTCCCACCGTCTTTGACATTGTTGACATCTGATATACCAGATCCCTAATAAAACACAGCAGTGAGTTTCATTTATTTATGGAAACATATCGACCTGCATTAGCTGCATTAGCTTTTCTTACTGAAACCTGGGTCGATCCCACCTGCAACATAAATATACAGGAAGCAGTACCACAGGGTTTTAACATTTATGGATGTGATAGGGACTTCAAGCGTGGAGGAGGAGTAGCAGTTATTGTTAGAGATGATATGGCATCTAGCTGCCAGTCTTCTATTCTCCCTTTTGGGGAACTAATTTCATTTGTCATAGAAATCAACAAGCAACAATCATTTATGGGCATGGTCTTATACAAAACCGCCTAGCTCCAAAAAAGATTTCCCCCAGGAAATAGCTAGTCTTTTAGAGCATTTTATCTCATTTTAACTACCAGCTAGAGGAGATTATAAACCCTAAAACAGCAGAGGAGATTATAAACCCTAAAACAGCAGAGGAGATTATAAACCCTAAAACAGCAGAGGAGATTATAAACCCTAAAACAGCAGAGGAGATTATAAACCCTAAAACAGCAGAGGAGATTATAAACCCTAAAACAGCAGAGGAGATTATAAACCCTAAAACAGCAGAGGAGATTATAAACCCTAAAACAGCAGAGGAGATTATAAACCCTAAAACAGCAGAGGAGATTATAAACCCTAAAACAGCAGAGGAGATTATAAACCCTAAAACAGCAGAGGAGATTATAAACCCTAAAACAGCAGAGGAGATTATAAACCCTAAAACAGCAGAGGAGATTATAAACCCTAAAACAGCAGAGGAGATTATAAACCCTAAAACAGCAGAGGAGATTATAAACCCTAAAACAGCAGAGGAGATTATAAACCCTAAAACAGCAGAGGAGATTATAAACCCTAAAACAGCAGAGGAGACTATAAACTCTAAAACAGCAGAGGAGACTATAAACCCTAAAACAGCAGAGGAGATTATAAACCATAAAACAGCAGAGGAGATTATAAACCCTAAAACAGCAGAGGAGATTATAAACCCTAAAACAGCAGAGGAGATTATAAACCCTAAAACAGCAGAGGAGATTATAAACCCTAAGACAGCAGAGGAGATTATAAACCCTAAAACAGCAGAGGAGATTATAAACCCTAAAACAGCAGAGGAGATTATAAACCCTAAAACAGCAGAGGAGATTATAAACCCTAAAACAGCAGTACTACTGCAAACATTTTCGGCATTAGGATTACATCAAACAGTTCGAGAGCCTACACACCAGTCGGGTCATACTCTTGTTGGGATTTTTTCTAATAATCCTTATATAATTAATGTAAAGACATCTCAAGTTGAATGGTCTGACCATAGAGCAGTTTTCTTTGAACTATCCCTTTCACAAATTAACACTACGGTAAATAAAATGTCATCTACCGTTCTGTCAAGAGTCTGGTGAAATGTCCAGCCTGAACACCTAAAAGAAGCACTGGAGAATATATCTCCGGTTTTTGCAAAAGATGCTGAGGCAGCAGCTATACAATATAGCAAATGGCTGGAGAACGCATCACATATAGTAGCCCCTGTCAAGACAGTTAAAATAAAACGTCAAAGTCCCTCGGCACCATGGTTTTCAATGGAAATGTAAGCAAGAATGTAGAAAACAAGAAAGAAAATGGAGAACGACCTATATAGAGGAAGAATAGACAAAATATAAACAATCTATAGCTGCATACAAAGATCTTATTCTGAAAACCAAGACATTATATTTTACTAAGAAGATTGATGAAGCTAAAGACTCCACTGAGGAGCTCTTTAGGACAATCACTCAATTAACCAGCTACGGCAACAAAAAATCCTCGATTGCCCATCAATCTTTTTGTGATGATTTGGAAAAGCACATTTCAGAAAAGGTGGAAACAATCTATAATGAATTCTCTAAATCCAAACCGATTCCTATTATAACACCCAGCAATATAGGCAGCCAGCCTTTAGAGGCAACTAAAATTCTGACAGAATTTACTGCTCCTTCAAATGAGGATATGATACTGAAAAATGTTACCTCAGGTTCCCTATACGACCCCTGCCCACCCAATATACGTAAACTAGTAGCAGAAGTCTCCGTGCCCAAACTAACGCCTATTCTTCAAGCCACGTGCAAAGCAGGCATTTTCCCATGTACTTGTAAGAAAGCGGTATTGATCCCCTAACTAAAAAAAGCCTCACTGGACCAAAGGACCCAACAAACTATCGCCCAATCTCCCGTCTTCCACTACCAGCCAAAATAGCTGAAAAATTCCTGATTGATCAGCTGATGACAATGATTGGGTCAAACAAATTGCTGGACACTACTCAATTCGGCTTTCGGAAATGCCATAGCACTGAGACAGCGTTGATCAAGGCAACCGAAGAGATCAGGCAGACCTTAGATCAAGGAAAGGGGCGCCCTTCTTCTGCTTGCTCTCTCGGCTGCCTTTGATACGGTCAGTCATTAATTACTGATAGCGTGGCTAGCAACCTGCGTGGTCACTGATCTAGCATGGGACCTGTGAAAACCCTATTTAACGGATCGGGAGCAAACAGTAAAACTGGAGAATGTTGTCCCTTCCATGTGGAGTTCCGCAGGAGTCCTCACTGAGCCCCACCCTCTTTAATATCTATCTTCTCCCACTAGGACATTTGATAAGAAGCTTTGGATTCTCTCTTATATCCTATGCTGACGACACTCAAATTGTCGTTGCTATAGGAAAAAACGATATAGGCACAGAGTCTAGATTTCATGACTGCATGGTGGCTGTCCATAACTGGATGGACAGTAACTGCCTTATATTAAACGCAGGAAAAATAGAAGTCCTACTTTTTGGACCACAATTGTCTTTCTGGGGTCCAACAGTCTGGCCAGCTATTATGTCCCCTGTCCTCCCCACCCCCCAGTGGAAAAGGCTCGAAACCTGGGCATGATCATTGATAACAAACTCAACTTTACAGACCATTTAAATCAGCTAATTCAGCTACTTTTTACACTCAGAATAATTAAAAGGTTTTTGCTCTTTATACCACCTAAACTACAAAAGACACTAGTCACGTCGCTAATTATGTCCAAGATGGACTACTGCATTAGCCTGCTTCTGACAACTCACAAGTATAATATCACAAAACCTCAGGTTTTGCAAAATGCTGCAGCCAGACTTGTGTTAAAAATTCCCAAAAACTGCTCAGTGTCTCAAGAATTCAAAAGTTTGCACTGGCTTCCTGTTAAACAGAGAATAACTTTTAAGGAGCTATGTCTAGTTTATAAAGCACGCCATAATCTTGGCCCCGAATCCCTGAACCAGAGTTTCAAACGATATCTCCTTGTCAGAAATCTTCGATCAGGTTCTGCTAATTTATTAATACTACCAAGGTACAAACAAGCACGTTTGGGGGGAAAGAGCATAGTGCTGGAAGTATCTAAAGCATGGGGCACCCTGCCGCTCTCCATAAAAACAGCATCCAGTCTTCTAGCTTTCAGGAAAGCGGTAAAGACCTGGCTGTTCAGATCCTGATAACCCTGGCGGACCTGTAGCATGCCTAGCCTGAATTGAATAGTGCTTAGACGCCTCCGGGCAGTAACGCGCTATAGAAATATTGTTAACATAACAACAAAACATGGAGACCGATCGCTGGCCAGTCTCCCCTCTCCATTGCCGCATCAAGGTCGTGAGATTTTTGGTCTTTTCCTGCCATTCACAGGGTGCCATCCCTCCGGCCATTCCGTAGCTAGATCGGGGGAGTCGAAGAACAATGATTTCCCTTCTGCTATCACCTTGAGTTTGGCCGGGAAGAGCATCATGTACTTAATCTCACGCTTTCGTAGCTCGCGCTTTACTTCAGTGAAGCTCCTCCGGCATTAGGATATCTTACTCTGCTCCTTAGCCTTGAACGAAGTGACCGAACATGTCGCAGGAAAGGCTTTCTAAAATCAAGCAGCATCTACAGCGTTTCTTAGAATAATATAGTGTAAGCAAAATATGTAAAGAATAACCAAACTAAAAACGGAGTCTGATAAAAAAGTGTGAAATACAAAACTAAAATGGAGAACCAAAGTGGGCCCAAGAGGGCCTCACCACACCCTTGCACCATGGCGCAAGGGTGCTGCGTTGGTGCTAGGCAGCCAAAGGTGCGCCATCACTAGGAAAGAACAGGAATGTGCCGTATAATGTTAAATATAGAAGGGAAAGGGCATATTGCTGCCCTTTCCCTTTCTTGCAGTGTAGTGCAGGAAGGTGGCTTGCTGCGTTGCGCTACATGAAAAAATGATGGCTATGGGCCTATGTCTTTAGGGAGTTGGTGTTGCTGGCCGCACTCCACACTCAAAACTGTTCCAGCGCCATTGAACGTGTCTATCCAACGTCTCTAACCAACCTCCGACACTTCACGAGACGGATCTCCTTGAAGCCCTGGGAGCAAACAGGAAACTCAAGTCATTTGTTCAAAGCTCTTTAGTTTTTTGTGACCCAATAAATAGGGCACCACTGTGCACAGTCAAGACCCAAGCTGTTGTACCCCAAGGATTATGCGTTTGTTTTTCGTAACGTCCCCTCTGACGATCCCCTGGGAGCGTCCACAGTGGCTCATGTCGACGTCACGCACAAGTGTAGACAAATCCTCTCTCGTCCTCTCCCACTCCCTCCCCTCGTCATTCCAGCCATGCCCAAAGGTTTATGTACTACAGTAATACTTCCCATTCTTTCTTGATTTGTTCGCTAGGGGGCAGGATAACCACAGGTAAGATAATATAGTGCATCGTATATACATGAATATAGAAACACACCTAGAAGTGGAAAGAAAGCCCTTTCAGTTCGTTCACGCTTCCAAGCTGAGCCCTACTCAGCGGCCCCAAATGAGGTTCATTTCCTCTATTCCTCACCTGTGAGCTTTACCCTGACCAACCACCCCGCACCAAGATGCCTTTCCCATCTCTTCCAATCTGCACCAATGAGGCTTTCACACAGCACTCAGTCCCTACAGCCTTTCCCATCTCTTTCAATCTGCACCAATGAGGCTTTCACATAGCACTCAGTCCTAAAAAGGAGCCTTTCCCATATCTTCCAATCTGTACCAACGAGGCTTTCACACAGCGCTCAGTACCTACAGTCTTTCCCATCTCTTTCAATCTGCACCAATGAGGCTTTCACATAGCACTCAGTCCTAACAAGGAGCCTTTCCCATATCTTCCAATCTGTACCAACGAGGCTTTCACACAGCACTCAGTCCTAAAAAGAAGAGTTTCCTATATGATCCAATCTGCACCAACGAGGCTTTCACATAGCACTCAGTCCTAAAAAGAAGTGTTTCCTATATGATCCAATCTGCACCAACGAGGCTTTCACACAGCACTCAGTCCCTACAAGCAGCCTTTCCCATCTCTTTCAATCTGCACCAATGAGCCTTTCCCATAATCTTGAAGATGCACCAGTGAGCCCTTTCCACAAACCCCAATGTGCATCATAGGGTCTTTCACATACCACCAATCCGCAGCAAGTAACTTTTTGCATTCCCTCCAGTTTTGCACCAAAGGCGGCTTACACACACCATCCAAACCGCACCAGGGTCCCTTCCTTACACCATCCAACCCGCAGCAAGGAGGCTTTCTCATACTCTTGAAGCTGCACCAGAGGGCCCTCTCCATGCTCTTGACACTGCACCAGGGAGCCGCTCCTGCACTCTTGAAGCTGCATCAGGGAGCCACTCCTGCACTCTTAAAGCTGCACCAGGGAGCCACTACTGCACTCTTGAAGGTGCACCAGTAAGTCTTTTCCATGCTCTTGACATTGCACCAGGGAGCCGCTCCTGCACTCTTGAAGCTGCACCAGTGGGTCTTTTCCATGTACTTGACACTGCGCCAGGGAGCCGCTCCTGCACTCTTGAAGCTGCATCAGTGGGTCTTTTCCATGCTCTTGACACTGCACCAGGGAGCCGCTCCTGCACTCTTGAAGCTGCACCAGTGAGTCTTTTCCATGCTCTTGACACTGCACCAGGGAGCCGCTCCTGCACTCTTGAAGCTGCACCAGTGAGTCTTTTCTATGCTCTTGACACTGCACCAGGGAGCCGCTCATGCACTCTTGAATCTGCACCAGTGGGTCTTTGCCATGCTCTTGACACTGCGCCAGGGAGCCGCTCCTGCACTATTGAAGCTGCACCAGTGGGTCTTTTCCATGCGCTTGACACTGCACCAGGGAGCCACTCCTGCACTCTTGAAGCTGCACCAGGGAGCCGCTCCTGCGCTCTTGAAGCTGCACCAAGGAGCCACTCCTCTTGCACCAGTGAGTCTTTTCCATGCTGTTGACACTGCACCAGGGAGCCGCTCCTGCACTCTTTACACTGCACCAGGGGGCCTTTTACATGCTCTTGACACTGCACCAGTTAGCCGTTCCTACACTCTTGAAGTTCCACCAGGGAGCTGCTCCTGCACTCTTGATAATGCACCAGAGGGCCTTTTCCATGCTCTTGACACTGCACCAGGGAGCCGCTCCTGCACCCTTGAAGCTGCACCAGTGAGTCTTTTCCATGCTCTTGATACAGCACTAGGGAGCCGCTCCTGCACTTTTGAAGCTTTACCAGGGAGCCGCTTCTGCACTCTTGAAGCTTCGCCAGGGAGCCGCTCCTGCATTCTTAACACTGCACCAGGGAGCCACTCCTGCACTCTTGAAGCTTCACCAGGGAGCCGCTCCTGCACTCTTAACACTGCACCAGGGAGCCGCTCCTGCACTCTTGACACTGCACCAGAGGGCCTTTTCCATGCTCTTGACACTGCACCAGGGAGCTGCTCCTGCACTCTTGAAGCTGCACCAGTGAGACTTTTCCATGCTCTTCACACTGCACCAGGGAGCCACTCCTGCACCCTTGAAGCTGCACCAGGGAGCCGCTCCTGCACTCTTGAAGCTGCACCAGTAAGTGTTTTCCATGCTCTTAACACTGCACCGGGGACTCGCTCCTGCACTCTTGAAGCTCCACCAGCTAGTCTTTTCCATGCTCTTCACACTTCACCAGGGAGTTGCTCCTGCACTCTTGAAAATGGACCAGGGAGCCGCTCCTGTACTCTTGAAGCTGCACCAGTGAGCCTTTGTCAATGCTCTTCACTCTGCACCAGGGAGCCACTCCTGCACTCTTGAAGCTGCACCAGGGAGCTGCTCCTGCACTCCTGAAGCTGCACCAGTGAGTCTTTTCCATGCTCTTGACACTGCACCAGGGAGCCGCTCCTGCACTCTTGAAGCTGCACCAGGGAGCCGCTCCTGCACTCTTGAAGGTGCACCAATGGGTCTTTTCCATGCTCTTGACACTGCACCAGGGAGCCGCTCCTGCACTCTTAGAGTTGCACCAGGGAGCCGCTCCTGCACTCTTGAATCTGTGCCAGGGAGCCACTCCTGCACTCTTGAAGCTGCACCAGTGAGTCTTTTCCATGCTCTTGACGCTGCACCAGGGAGCCCCTCCTGCACTCTTGACACTGCATCAGAGGGCAATTACATGCTCTTGACACTGCACCAGGGAGCCGTTCCTGCACTCTTGACACTGCACCAGAGGGTCATTTCCATGCTCCTGACACTTCACCAGGGAGCCGCTCCGGCACTCTTGAAGCTGCACCCTTGAGTCTTTTCCATGCTCATGACACTGCACCAGGGAGCTGCTCCTGCACTCTTAGAGCTGCACCAGGGAGCCGCTCCTGCACTCTTGAATCTGGGCCAGGGAGCCACTCCTGCACTCTTGAAGCTGCACCAGTGAGTCTTTTCCATGCTCTTGACGCTGCACCAGGGAGCCGCTCCTGCACTCTTGACACTGCATCAGAGGGCATTTACATGCTCTTGACACTGCACCAGGGAGCCGTTCCTGCACTCTTGACACTGCACCAGAGGGTCATTTCAATGCTCCTGACACTTCACCAGGGAGCCGCTCCTGCACTCTTGAAGCTGCACCCTTGAGTCTTTTCCATGCTCATGACACTGCACCAGGGAGCTGCTCCTGCACTCTTGAAGCTGCACCAGGGAGCCGCTCCTGCACTTTTGAAGCTGCACCAGAGGGTCGTTTTCATGCTCTTGACACTGCACCAGGGAGCTACTCCTGCACTCTTGAAGCTGCACCAGTGAGACTTTTCCATGCTCTTAACACAGCACCTGGGAGCCACTCCTGCACTCTTGAAGCTGCACCAGTGGGTCTTTTCCATGCTCTTGACACTGCACCAGGGAGCCGCTCCTGCACTCTTGAAGCTGCACCAGGGAGCCACTCCTGCACTCTTGAAGCTGTACCAGTTAGTCTTTTCCATGCTCTTGACGCTGCACCAGGGAGCCGCTCCTGCACTCTTGACACTGCATCAGAGGGCATTTACATGCTCTTGACACTGCACCAGGGAGCCGTTCCTGCACTCTTGACACTGCACCAGAGGGTCATTTCCATGATCCTGACACTGCACCAGGGAGCCGCTCCTGCACTCTTGAAGCTGCACCCTTGAGTCTTTTCCATGCTCATGACACTGCACCAGGGAGCTGCTCCTGCACTCTTGAAGCTGCACCAGGGAGCCGCTCCTGCACTTTTGAAGCTGCACCAGAGGGTCGTTTTCATGCTCTTGACACTGCACCAGGGAGCTACTCCTGCACTCTTGAAGCTGCACCAGTGAGACTTTTCCATGCTCTTAACACAGCACCTGGGAGCCACTCCTGCACTCTTGAAGCTGCACCAGGGAGCCGCTTCTGCACTCTTGAAGCTGCACCAGTGGGTCTTTTCCATGCTCTTGACACTGCACCAGGGAGCCGCTCCTGCACTCTTGAAGCTGCACCAGGGAGCCACTACTGCACTCTTGAAGCTGCACCAGTAAGTCTTTTCCATGCTCTTGACACTGCACCAGGGAGCCGCTCCTGCACTCTTGAAGCTGCACCAGTGGGTCTTTTCCATGTACTTGACACTGCGCCAGGGAGCCGCTCCTGCACTCTTGAAGCTGCATCAGTGGGTCTTTTCCATGCTCTTGACACTGCACCAGGGAGCCGCTCCTGCACTCTTGAAGCTGCACCAGTGAGTCTTTTCTATGCTCTTGACACTGCACCACGGAGCCACTCATGCACTCTTGAAGCTGCACCAGTGGGTCTTTTCCATGCTCTTGACACTGCACCAGGGAGCCGCTCCTGCACTCTTGAAGCTGCACCAGTGGGTCTTTTCCATGTGCTTGACACTGCACCAGGAAGCCACTCCTGCACTCTTGAAGCTGCACCAGGGAGCCGCTCCTGCGCTCTTGAAGCTGCACCAAGGAGCCACTCCTGCTGCACCAGTGAGTCTTTTCCATGCTGTTGACACTGCACCAGGGAGCCGCTCCTGCACTCTTGACACTGCACCAGGGGCCTCTTACATGCTCTTGACACTGCACCAGAGGGTCGTTCCTGCACTCTTGACACTGCACCAAAGGGTCGTTTCCATGCTCTTCACACTGCTCCAGGAGCCGCACCTGCACTCCTGAAGCTGCACCCTTGAGTCTTTACCATGCTCCTGACACTGCACCAGGGAGCTGCTCCTGCACTCTTGAAGCTGCATCAGTGAGACTTTTCCATGCTCTTAACACTGCACCAGGGAGCCGCTCCTGCACTGTTGAAGCTGCACCAGGGAGCCGCTTCTGCACTCTTGAAGCTGCACCAGTGGGTCTTTACCATGCTCTTGACACTGCACCAGGGAGCCGCTCATACATTCTTGAAGCTGCACCAGTGGGTCTTTGCCATGCTCTTGACACTGCGCCAGGGAGCCGCTCCTGCACTCTTGAAGCTGCACCAGTGGGTCTTTTCCATGCTCTTGACACTGCGCCAGGGAGCCGCTAATGCACTCTTGAAGCTGCACCAGTGGGTCTTTTCCATGCGCTTGACACTGCACCAGGGAGCCTCTCCTGCACTCTTGAAGCTGCACCAGGGAGGCGCTCCTGCGCTCTTGAAGCTGCACCAAGGAGCCACTCCTGCTGCACCAGTGAGTCTTTTCCATGCTGTTGACACTGCACCAGGGAGCTGCTCCTGCACTCTTGACACTGCACCAGGGGGCCTTTTACATGCTCTTGACACTGCACCAGTTAGCCGTTCCTACACTCTTGAAGTTCCACCAGGGAGCTGCTCCTGCCCTCTTGATACTGCACTAGAGGGCCTTTTCCATTCTCTTGACACTGCACCAGGGAGCCGCTCCTGCACCCTTGAAGCTGCACCAGTGAGTCTTTTCCATGCTCTTGATACAGCACTAGGGAGCCGCTCCTGCACTTTTGAAGCTGCACCCTTGAGTCTTTTCCATGCTCATGACACTGCACCAGGGAGCTGCTCCTGCACTCTTGAAGCTGTGCCAGGGAGCCACTCCTGCACTCTTGAAGCTGCACCAGTGAGTCTTTTCCATGCTCTTGACGCTGCACCAGGGAGCCGCTCCTGCACTCTTGACACTGCATCAGAGGGCATTTACATGCTCTTGACACTGCACCAGGGAGCCGTTCCTGCACTCTTGACACTGCACCAGAGGGTCATTTCAATGCTCCTGACACTTCACCAGGGAGCCGCTCCTGCACTCTTGAAGCTGCACCCTTGAGTCTTTTCCATGCTCATGACACTGCACCAGGGAGCTGCTCCTGCACTCTTGAAGCTGCACCAGGGAGCCGCTCCTGCACTTTTGAAGCTGCACCAGAGGGTCGTTTTCATGCTCTTGACACTGCACCAGGGAGCTACTCCTGCACTCTTGAAGCTGCACCAGTGAGACTTTTCCATGCTCTTAACACAGCACCTGGGAGCCACTCCTGCACTCTTGAAGCTGCACCAGTGGGTCTTTTCCGTGCTCTTGACACTGCACCAGGGAGCCGCTCCTGCACTCTTGAAGCTGCACCAGGGAGCCACTCCTGCACTCTTGAAGCTGTACCAGTTAGTCTTTTCCATGCTCTTGACGCTGCACCAGGGAGCCGCTCCTGCACTCTTGACACTGCATCAGAGGGCATTTACATGCTCTTGACTCTGCACCAGGGAGCCGTTCCTGCACTCTTGACACTGCACCAGAGGGTCGTTTCCATGATCCTGACACTGCACCAGGGAGCCGCTCCTGCACTCTTGAAGCTGCACCCTTGAGTCTTTTCCATGCTCATGACACTGCACCAGGGAGCTGCTCCTGCACTCTTGAAGCTGCACCAGGGAGCCGCTCCTGCACTTTTGAAGCTGCACCAGAGGGTCGTTTTCATGCTCTTGACACTGCACCAGTGAGCTACTCCTGCACTCTTGAAGCTGCACCAGTGAGACTTTTCCATGCTCTTAACACAGCACCTGGGAGCCACTCCTGCACTCTTGAAGCTGCACCAGAAAGCCGCTTCTGCACTCTTGAAGCTGCACCAGTGGGTCTTTTCCATGCTCTTGACACTGCACCAGGGAGCCGCTCCTGCACTCTTGAAGCTGCACCAGGGAGCCACTACTGCACTCTTGAAGCTGCACCAGTAAGTCTTTTCCATACTCTTGACACTGCACCAGGGAGCCGCTCCTGCACTCTTGAAGCTGCACCAGTGGGTCTTTTCCATGTACTTGACACTGCACCAGGGAGCCGCTCCTGCACTCTTGAAGCTGCACCAGTGAGTCTTTTCTATGCTCTTGACACTGCACCACGGAGCCACTCATGCACTCTTGAAGCTGCACCAGTGGGTCTTTTCCATGCTCTTGACACTGCACCAGGGAGCCGCTCCTGCACTCTTGAAGCTGCACCAGTGGGTCTTTTCCATGTGCTTGACACTGCACCAGGAAGCCACTCCTGCACTCTTGAAGCTGCACCAGGGAGCCGCTCCTGCGCTCTTGAAGCTGCACCAAGGAGCCACTCCTGCTGCACCAGTGAGTCTTTTCCATGCTGTTGACACTGCACCAGGGAGCCGCTCCTGCACTCTTGACACTGCACCAGGGGGCCTCTTACATGCTCTTGACACTGCACCAGAGGGACGTTCCTGCACTCTTGACACTGCACCAAAGGGTCGTTTCCATGCTCTTCACACTGCTCCAGGGAGCCGCACCTGCACTCCTGAAGCTGCACCCTTGAGTCTTTACCATGCTCCTGACACTGCACCAGGGAGCTGCTCCTGCACTCTTGAAGCTGCATCAGTGAGACTTTTCCATGCTCTTAACACTGCACCAGGGAGCCGCTCCTGCACTGTTGAAGCTGCACCAGGGAGCCGTTTCTGCACTCTTGAAGCTGCACCAGTGGGTCTTTACCATGCTCTTGACACTGCACCAGGGAGCCGCTCATGCACTCTTGAAGCTGCACCAGTGGGTCTTTGCCATGCTCTTGACACTGCGCCAGGGAGCCGCTCCTGCACTCTTGAAGCTGCACCAGTGGGTCTTTTCCATGCTCTTGACACTGCGCCAGGGAGCCGCTAATGCACTCTTGAAGCTGCACCAGTGGGTCTTTTCCATGCGCTTGACACTGCACCAGGGAGCCTCTCCTGCACTCTTGAAGCTGCACCAGGGAGGCGCTCCTGCGCTCTTGAAGCTGCACCAAGGAGCCACTCCTGCTGCACCAGTGAGTCTTTTCCATGCTGTTGACACTGCACCAGGGAGCTGCTCCTGCACTCTTGACACTGCACCAGGGGGCCTTTTACATGCTCTTGACACTGCACCAGTTAGCCGTTCCTACACTCTTGAAGTTCCACCAGGGAGCTGCTCCTGCCCTCTTGATACTGCACTAGAGGGCCTTATCCATGCTCTTGACACTGCACCAGGGAGCCGCTCCTGCACCCTTGAAGCTGCACCAGTGAGTCTTTTCCATGCTCTTGATACAGCACTAGGGAGCCGCTCCTGCACTTTTGAAGCTTTACCAGGGAGCCGCTCCTGCACTCTTGAAGCTTCACCAGGGAGCCACTCCTGCACTCTTGAAGCTTCACCAGGGAGCCGCTCCTGCACTCTTGAAGCTGCACCAGTGAGTCTTTTCCATGCTCTTCACACTGCACCAGGGAGCCACTCCTGCACCCTTGAAGCTGCACCAGGGAGCCGCTCCTGCACTCTTGAAGCTGCATCAGTGAGTCTTTTCCATGCTCTTAACACTGCACCGGGGACCCGCTCCTGCACTCTTGAAGCTCCACCAGCTAGTCTTTTCCATGCTCTTCACACTGCACCAGGGAGCAGCTCCTGCACTCTTGAAACTGGACCAGGGAGAAGCTCCTGCACTCTTGAAGCTGCACCAGTGAGCCTTTGTCAATGCTCTTCACTCTGCACCAGGGAGCCACTCCTGCACTCTTGAAGCTGCACCAGGGAGCCGCTCCTGCACTCCTGAAGCTGCACCAGTGAGTCTTTTCCATGCTCTTGACACTGCACCAGGGAGCCGCTCCTGCACTCTTGAAGCTGCACCAGGGAGCCGCTCCTGCACTCTTGAAGGTGCACCAGTGGGTCTTTTCCATGCTCTGGACACTGCACCAGGGAGCCGCTCCTGCACTCTTAGAGCTGCACCAGGGAGCCGCTCCTGAACTCTTCAATCTGTGCCAGGGAGCCACTCCTGCACTCTTGAAGCTGCACCAGTGAGTCTTTTCCATGCTCTTGACACTGCACCAGGGAGCCGCTCCTGCACTCTTGACACTGCACCAGAGGGCATTTACATGCTCTTGACACTGCACCAGGGAGCCGTTCCTGCACTCTTGACACTGCACCAGAGGGTCGTTTCAATGCTCCTGACACTGCACCAGGGAGCCGCTTCTGCACTCTTGAAGCTGCACCAGAGGGTCATTTTCATGCTCTTGACACTGCAGCAGGGAGCTACTCCTGCACTCTTGAAGCTGCACCAGTGAGACTTTTCCATGCTCTTAACACAGCACCTGGGAGCCACTCCTGCACTCTTGAAGCTGCACCAGGGAGCCGCTTCTGCACTCTTGAAGCTGCACCAGTGGGGCTTTTCCATGCTCTTGACACTGCACCAGGGAGCCGCTCCTGCACTCTTGAAGCTGCATCAGGGAGCCGCTCCTGCACTCTTAAAACTGCACCAGGGAGCCACTACTGCACTCTTGAAGCTGCACCAGTAAGTCTTTTCCATGCTCTTGACACTGCACCAGGGAGCCGCTCCTGCACTCTTGAAGCTGCACCAGTGGGTCTTTTACATGTACTTGACACTGCGCCAGGGAGCCGCTCCTGCACTCTTGAAGCTGCACCAGTGGGTCTTTTACATGTACTTGACACTGCGCCAGGGAGCCGCTCCTGCACTCTTGAAGCTGCATCAGTGGGTCTTTTCCATGCTCTTGACACTGCGCCAGGGAGCCGCTCCTGCACTCTTGAAGCTGCACCAGTGGGTCTTTTCCATGCGCTTGACACTGCACCAGGAAGCCACTCCTGCACTCTTGAAGCTGCACCAAGGAGCCACTCCTGCTGCACCAGTGAGTCTTTTCCATGCTGTTGACACTGCACCAGGGAGTTGCTCCTGCACTCTTGACACTGCACCAGGGGGCCTTTTACATGCTCTTGACACTGCACCAGAGGGTCGTTCCTGCACTCTTGGCACTGCACCAGAGGTTCGTTTCCATGCTCTTCACACTGCTCCAGGGAGCCGCACCTGCACTCCTGAAGCTGCACCCTTGAGTCTTTACCATGCTCCTGACACTGCACCAGGGAGCTGCTCCTGCACTATTGAAGCTGCATCAGTGAGACTTTTCCATGCTCTTAACACTGCATCAGGGAGCCTCTTCTGCACTCTTGAAGCTGCACCAGTGGGTCTTTACCATGCTCTTGACACTGCACCAGGGAGCCGCTCCTGCACTCTTAGAGCTGCACCAGGGAGCCACTCCTGCACTCTTGAATCTTTGCCATGAGCCACCCCTGCACTCTTGAATCTGCACCAGTGAGTCTTTTCCATGCTCTTGACACTGCACCAGGGAGCCGCGCCTGCACTCTTGAAGCTGCACCAGAGGGTCTTTTCCATGCTATTGACACTGCATCAGGGAGCCGCTCATGCACTCTTGAAGCTGCACCAGTGGGTCTTTGCCATGCTCTTGACACTGCGCCAGGGAGCCGCTCCTGCACTCTTGAAGCTGCACCAGTGGGTCTTTTCCATGCTCTTGACACTGCGCCAGGGAGCCGCTAATGCACTCTTGAAGCTGCACCAGTGGGTCTTTTCCATGCGCTTGACACTGCACCAGGGAGCCTCTCCTGCAGTCTTGAAGCTGCACCAGGGAGCCGCTCCTGCGCTCTTGAAGCTGCACCAAGGAGCCACTCCTGCTGCACCAGGGGGCCTTTTACATGCTCTTGACACTGCACCAGTTAGCCGTTCCTACACTCTTGACGTTCCACCAGGGAGCTGCTCCTGCCCTCTTGATACTGCACTAGAGGGCCTTTTCCATGCTCTTGACACTGCACCAGGGATCCGCTCCTGCACCCTTGAAGCTGCAGCAGTGAGTCTTTTCCATGCTCTTGATACAGCACTAGGGAGCCGCTCCTGCACTTTTGAAGCTTTACCAGGGAGCCGCTCCTGCACTCTTGAAGCTTCACCAGGGAGCCGCTCCTGCACTTTTAACACTGCACCAGGGAGCCACTCCTGCACTCTTGAAGCTTCACCAGGGAGCCGCTCCTGCACTCTTAACACTGCACCAGAGGGCCTTTTCCATGCTCTTGACACTGCACCAGGGAGCTGCTCCTGCACTCTTGAAGCTGCACTAGTGAGTCTTTTCCATGCTCTTCACACTGCACCAGGGAGCCACTCCTGCACCCTTGAAGCTGCACCAGGGAGCCGCTCCTGCACTCTTGAAGCTGCATCAGTGAGTCTTTTCCATGCTCTTAACACTGCACCGGGGACCCGCTCCTGCACTCTTGAAGCTCTACCAGCTAGTCTTTTCCATGCTCTTCACACTGCACCAGGGAGCTGCTCCTGCACTCTTGAAACTGGACCAGGGAGCCGCTCCTGCACTCTTGAAGCTGCACCAGTGAGCCTTTGTCAATGCTCTTCACTCTGCACCAGGGAGCCACTCCTGCACTCTTGAAGCTGCACCAGGGAGCCGCTCCTGCACTCCTGAAGCTGCACCAGTGAGTCTTTTCCATGCTCTTGACACTGCACCAGGGAGCCGCTCCTGCACTCTTGAAGCTGCACCAGGGAGCCGCTCCTGCACTCTTGAAGGTGCACCAGTGGATCTTTTCCATGCTCTTGACACTGCACCAGGGAGCCGCTCCTGCACTCTTAGAGCTGCACCAGGGAGCCGCTCCTGAACTCTTCAATCTGTGCCAGGGAGCCACTCCTGCACTCTTGAAGCTGCACCAGTGAGTCTTTTCCATGCTCTTGACACTGCACCAGGGAGCCGCTCCTGCACTCTTGACACTGCACCAGAGGGCATTTACATGCTCTTGACACTGCACCAGGGAGCCGTTCCTGCACTCTTGACACTGCACCAGAGGGTCGTTTCCATGCTCCTGACACTGCACCAGGGAGCCGCTCCTGCACTTTTGAAGCTGCACCAGAGGGTCATTTTCATGCTCTTGACACTGCAGCAGGGAGCTACTCCTGCACTCTTGAAGCTGCACCAGTGAGACTTTTCCATGCTCTTAACACAGCACCTGGGAGCCACTCCTGCACTCTTGAAGCTGCACCAGGGAGCCGCTTCTGCATTCTTGAAGCTGCACCAGTGGGGCTTTTCCATGCTCTTGACACTGCACCAGGGAGCCGCTCCTGCACTCTTGAAGCTGCATCAGGGAGCCGCTCCTGCACTCTTAAAGCTGCACCAGGGAGCCACTACTGCACTCTTGAAGCTGCACCAGTAAGTCTTTTCCATGCTCTTGACACTGCACCAGGGAGCCGCTCCTGCACTCTTGAAGCTGCACCAGTGGGTCTTTTACATGTACTTGACACTGCGCCAGGGAGCCGCTCCTGCACTCTTGAAGCTGCATCAGTGGGTCTTTTCCATGCTCTTGACACTGCACCAGGGAGCCGCTCATGCACTCTTGAAGCTGCACCAGTGGGTCTTTTCCATGCTCTTGACACTGCACCAGGGAGCCGCTCCTGCACTCTTGAAGCTGCACCAGTGGGTCTTTTCCATGCGCTTGACACTGCACCAGGAAGCCACTCCTGCACTCTTGAAGCTGCACCAAGGAGCCACTCCTGCTGCACCAGTGAGTCTTTTCCATGCTGTTGACACTGCACCAGGGAGCCGCTCCTGCACTCTTGACACTGCACCAGGGGGCCTTTTGCATGCTCTTGACACTGCACCAGAGGGTCGTTCCTGCACTCTTGACACTGCACCAGAGGGTCGTTTCCATGCTCTTCACACTGCTCCAGGGAGCCGCACCTGCACTCCTGAAGCTGCACCCTTGAGTCTTTTCCATGCTCTTAACACTGCACCAGGGAGCCGCTTCTGCACTCTTGAAGCTGCACCAGTGGGTCTTCAAGACCCAGCACCAAACGTGGGACCTGGTGGCCTGCGGAGCGGGGCTGCATGATCTGGAGGGTGCCATGTCCGCGGGCCCCGGGCTTGTGGCTTGCAGCGGCATGTGGTGGGACCTCCTGTCTACGCGCCGGTGGCGGAAGGTGAGCATTGAGGCCTGGGTGTGCATGGGCGGGCATGCTCCGATGGGCGGCGGGTGAGGTTGGGGTGCCTCTGCCTGGGTGTGCATGGGCAGGCAGGCGATGTTGTCTTGTGCAAGTGTGTATACTGTGTCAGTCATGTATCTGGGCTCTGTTTCAGCTGACGGCTCTGAATGAGATGAGTGACCTGGTGAACTGCACTACATAACGGCACGTGGTTGGAGACACACCGGTGGCAGCAGGTGAGCAGTGTGGCCTGGGTGCGCAGGGGCGGCACTCTCTCTTTCTCTCCCTCTCTTCCTCTCTCTCTCCCTCTCTTCCTCTCTCTCTCCTCTTCTCTCTCTCTCTCCCTCTCTTCCTCTCTCTCTCCCTCCCTCTCTTCCTCTCTCTCTCCTTCACTCTCTCTCTGTCCTCTGATGTGCGCAGGACACACCTTCTCATCATCTTTTTTGTCTTACAGGCTGTGACCTACGTATTGTCTGGAGGGGAGCGGCCATGTGTCTTCATTTCATTTCGTTGTTCTATTTTAATAAAGTTTCATTTGTTGCTTCGCATGTGAATGTGTGCTGGTCATTTCTGTGACGACACATCCATGTCACCAGTTGTGATCGTGCGGCATCAAGCGGAATATTTTGTACATGTTTAGGTGTGGCTGATGTGGCATGTCTTTGGTCGGGGGGTGCCAGGGAGGGGTGGTCCTGGGGGTGGTGGCTGTGGGTGTTGTGGCCCTCTTGGGTGTCCGGGCCGCATGATGGGTGGCTCCATGGCATCTGTTGCCCTTCCGATGTAGCCCTGGGCTGTGCTCCCTTTTGGTTTGCAGGCTGCCGTCGGACTTTACACCAGGTCAGAGCAGGTGTAGATTTCCTGGTGCTAACGCACCTTATCGCCTGTTTTGTGTTTTTATCGCGGATGTGGCTGGTCGTTGTGAATGTTGAGGTGTGCTGTTGTCTCGACTTTTGTCACGGGAACGCCTACTCTGCATCTCATTAGCAATATTTGCGGGGGTCCTCTGTGGCGATGTTTTTTGCGGCTGCTATCACGGGTAAACTGGTGCTGTGGGCTGTTAACACCGGCTTGTGAATGGGGAGGTAAATTTATCACGACTTTGGCTGCGATAAAGTGCCGTTAATTCGGCAATGGCTCCTTGTGAATATGCCCCCTAGATTCTTACTTCTCTACTTTTTTAGGAACAGTTACCCCCCCTCCCTTATTTGTAGAATACAGACACTTGGAGCAAGGGCACTGGACCTTCATCAGCTCTAAGTCCCCCTCTCTCTTTTTACGATCTGAAGTTCCAGAACCACAGGTTGTGGAACTGTTCTTTAATGGACAAAATGTCCATTCAGTAGCAGTAGAACAACGATCATTGTTGTCATCCACATGAAACACTCCTCTAGTGATCCAAACATAGGACCAATGTCGTATCAAGTACTTTTCACAAAACCAATGATAAGCAAGAAGAAATCTTTGGTGTAAAGTGACTTTGGAGTGTGGTGAAAAGTCCTCTGTATAGAATTCAGATTCGTTCTCATAGATCATTGTTCCTAGAAAAGGCATCATCTCCCTTCATGTTGACTCACCTGGTGGCTCATAATGAACCATGGGTTTGCGTTGAACATTTGCAACTTTAATGATGGCAGCATCAGATTCATCCATGGAATCCATTGCTCTGTGTAAAGTTGGTGACGCAGTGCACTCAAATATCCCCTACTGGATACTCAAGCTAGTGATGTTTCTGTGCTCTTTTACGCTTAGTTCGTTCAGAGTAGAGAGAGGCTGAGAGTTTCTGCTCTGAATTCTTCTTGGTGTCCAGGATGGTCTTGTTAATATTGGAAAATATTATATCAATGCACATCATGATATATGTACGTATAAAAACAAATATACATCACTATTGCAGAATTCACCAGAGTTGACCTCAACCCTGATTCAGAAGTATGTGATCAGGCAGGCACTGTGATATAGGCCTGAAGCAAACTGATTGATAGATCACAGGTGGGGTGATACGAAACCCTTAGAGGAACGCACAGCAAAAGCAACCAGATCGATCCCACAGATAGGCAGTGACACCACAATGGTCTTAGGCGATTGGCCCCAGTAAAACACGTTTGATCTGAGGGGCGTGCGTTCCCAAAATACCATAAAGTCCGATGCCACACTAAGGGGCCGATTCCGATCTCGGCCGGTAGGGCACCGAATCGGATTCGGCTGAACCGGATCCGATTCGGAGCCCTCTTTCCCGACCGATTCGTACGTGCGTCCGGCCGAGCGAGTACGATGCGAGCGCACGCGAAATCGCCGACCGACTTGTTCGCGGGTCCGACGCGCTCCGACCGACTCACACGGACACGACTCGCACCGCGCGATGGAGACGTTCCCCGGCCGGGCAAGTACGATGCGCGCCGCGTGCAGTCCGACCGACTCGCGCCGTCCGGCTCGAAAGAGCTGTCCGAGCCGCACTTTGGGGGTCCGTGTCGGACCCCCCTGTACGCCTAGCCGCGCGAGTCGCACACAGGGGGGACCCATGGGTCCCCCCTACCTGTGCATGTACGCCGCGAGTCGCTTCGAGGCGTACCCGCTGTAGGGGGCACCCTTGTTCGCCTCGCACCCATTGAGTCAATGGGAGCCCGCGTACGCCTTGTACGTCCGGCTCCCATTGACTTCAATGGGAGTCCGACCGACTCGATTCCGATTGCATGCGTGCGCATCGTACTCGTTCGGTCGGACTGCCAGGGTCCGATTCAGTCGGAAATCTCTCCGGGTCCGGCTCGGTCGGAGTGATTTCCGGCTCGAATCGGAATCGGCCCCATAGTTGGGAACCCTTGGCCAATCAGAGCACAGCATGCACATTATACGCAGTGATCACACGCTCCCAATGCCGGACATTTGGACACGTATCCACTGGTCCCACATTGTGTCCAAACAAGGTCGACACCCACCTGCACTTCTTATCAAAGGACCAGATTTATGGCCTTGTGACTAGGCCCAGATTTCTGTCTCCAAAGGAATATACAAATTACTTTTTGACGCTTTATGTAATGTATAAAATGATGGCCGAAAGCAGTGTGCTTGAGACAGTCTTCAGACCCCGACTCTGTTGCCTGCTCTCCCGGCCGCTGTGTTTGATTAAACCAACTGTTCCTGTTTTGCCAAACGCCTCTTGTCTTTTATTTTTTCAAGGTAAATTCACATTCTTCGAGCCCGACTGCAGCCGAAGGAACAGGACCCCGCCCATAAGGATTCACATCTGTGCAGCTAGAACGGTGAGCAGACACCACAATTGATTGGAAGTTCTGCTGAATCCGCAGGTGGAGGTCTGTCCTGAAACGCCGTCAGTGGGTAAGAGACTACATCTAATCCTTAGTCCCAGCATTTGGCGGAAGACAAACTAGGAAAAGCGCAAAAACCTAACCTGAGCACCCTGTCACTAACAGATACCTGACTTATTGCCTATTTTATGTTTCTGAGCTGAGTAGTCGCAGGGCGACCACAGAGGTCACCTTTTTTCGATAGCATACGAGGAAAGGTGAGTGTAGTTTAGTCGCTTGGACCGCTGGGCGTGACACAGATGGTACGCTTGTCTCAGGGTGTGATACAGGGACCGCTTGGACCGCTGGGCGAGACACAGATGGTAGGCTTGATCCCTGGGTGTGATACTGGGGTGGGGACTCAGAGCTTGGACCACTGAACGTGACAGAAATGGTACGTATAGGCTCTGGATGTGATATAGAGCCAGCATCTGGAGCTTGGGGCCTCATTCATGAGGCCCCTTGTGCCACCGGAACATCACTTTTTGTGACATTCTGTGGCGCAGGATCCTGCTCTATATTTACGAGGCACTTTTTTTGGCTTAATGCTGACTTGTAAATATCGTTCCTTTTAACACTGTTTTTTGCATTAAAGGTCGTGCAATGGGTGTTGCTGGGGGCTTTCCCAGCAACATCCATGGCTGTTTGACACTGCTCCAGATTTAGGAGAAATCGTAACTCTGAGGCAATGCCATAACCTTACGCCTCCCCAGAGGAGGCGTAAGGGACGCACAACGAGGAGAAATATCTTTATTTCGCCTTGTTTTTCATTTTTCTAAATGTAAATGTAAATGTAAATCCAGTACTTGTATAGCGCACGAATCACCCCCGAAGGGGTATCTCGGCGCTGGGGGCCGTTGGGAAGATTGAGTGAGCTATTGCCCAGAGTCGCATGGTGCTGGGCAGACCCCTGCCGCTGGAGCCATGGATCGAACCGTGATCCCCAGCATCTAGCGTCAGTCGCCCTGGCCGCGGCGCCAGGGCGACACATTCTGCAGCACACATAGAAAGAGGAAAAAGCCTCTCCTGATTGTTTTTGTGCAGGAAGGTTTCCCTTCCTGCATAAAAATAGTCATCCCTGCAACGCCGGCACCAATGCACTATGGTGCAAAGGTGCCAGCATTGCTGCATGGCAGCCCATTGTGCGCCAGCGCAGGGGAAAAGGACAGGAATGTGCCTTATCTAATAGATACGGCGCATTCCTGCCCTTTTCTTTTGCTGCAGGGTAGCGCAGCAGGAAGGCCTGCGGTGATGCCCTACGGCAAAACCTTATAAATGAGGCCCTTAATCTTTTAGTCTAAAGGAGTTTTCTTAGGGCGATCGATTTCTTCAAACTGGTGGTGTCTGAAAGTAGTGAGATGTGTTATTTGCTTGGACCGTTGGGCATGACACAGATGGTACACATGACCCTTAGGTGTGACATAGGGTGTAACTCGGACGTTAGGGAAAAAATGTGGAACTTGGAGATTAAGGTTGTGCTTGGCCAAGGAGGGCCTGTAGTTGTTGAATTATTCCTTCTTATCCACATACATTGTTGCTATCTTTATCCTAGAGCCCATAGTGACAGATTATCGGGCTCACTTAGAGCCCATAGTGACAGATTATCGGGCTCACTTAGTCCTGTGTACCGCGCAGAGCCTCCCCTCTTCATTGGGCAGCATGCGCTCGGAGTGGGATAATATTTTTTTACAAAGTAATTTTTTCTTTCTGTCAATTTTTCTCTTTTATTTCCATTGCGGTTTCTCAATTAATGCATTTTTTCTTGATGTTGATGTAAATTATTGCAACTTTGTTCTATGTTGAATGTTATGTCCAGTTAACGATTCTATGTGCGTGTGAAAAAGTAATTTGTTCACATTTTGCTGCTCCGTTGCTTAAAAACAATTCATAATGTTTTGAATTAACCATTGCACTTTGTTACAGGTTGTTATTTTTCATATGTGTTATTTTATGTACTAAGCTGTTTGATGCATCTTTTTCCTAAGCTGAGCTCATAGTAAAAGTAGTTATTGTCGGCATAACCCTGTGTACATAGTCTTTCCCCACGAACCGAGTAGTATTAAAATGTATTTAAAAAACCTGTGAAGTCTAAGAGTGCACTAAATCCCTTAAAAACGTGTCCAACACCATCATGAAGTTGCCTTTAAACCACATGCAAACTAGATTCCCCATGTAGGCTAAAAAGCAAGATAAATTTAATCATGAATGGAAGACACACACTATGACACACGCTTCCCCCTGGCCCGAGGAGGGAACCTTCTACACCAACAAAATCAAACACACAAGGACGAACATTCAGATCAAATACGTAGGACAGAAAAAGACTAAAAGAGAGGCACAGTTCGAACTGTGGGCCATCTTCGAGGTGGCCCCGGCCTACAATTCTGTCCCATAATCCATTACCAAGGCATCTGCACCTACCCCACCATACACAGGCACGAAGGTGCTCTCTCTGATGCCGGCCATCCCAGCCATTCCTACATGAGGTTACATCAACCTGCCAGTCGAGGGAGCCAGAGGGTCCCCCACCGGGCAGCGAGCCACCAGATCTAAGATTGGAAGTGTTAGACCTGTCAGCCCGAGGGTGGTCTTACCCCGTTTTTTTCTCTTTGCGCCTCATTTTTGCCACTACCTTTTTGTTGGACCTAGGTCTCTGGGCGCCTTACCACTGCCAAACAGTGCTGAGGTGCAGGTGCTCTCTCCCAACAAGATGGCTGCCACAGGTCCCTGCTACTGCGGAGTGGCCATTGTACATGCACGCACCAGTAGTCAGAATCAGGCTGGGACATGATACTGTATCCATGCCGTCCCGCCTCTGGGCCTCATAGACAGACATGACGGACGCTTCTGGAACCTTCCAGCCCAGGGAGGAGTTATGTTTTGCCGCCTTTCAGGAGGGTCACCTGACCTAGGGGTATAAGAGGTTTGGAGGGAAACCTAGTTAGTCAGTTGGGGCACCACTGGACCTGGGGGAACCTCTGCCGGAGTACAGGCTGGAGCGCTGTGCCTGAAAAGCGCTCCATCGCTGAATCAGCCTCCTTGCCCCCAAGCGCCGCGTGCTCCCCGGCGCTGCCTTGCCTGAAGTTGTGCCCATCAGATCGCCCCCACGAGCTCTGAGCGCTGTACCGGAGGAGAGCGCCGACTAATACCTGTAATCCCCTGTTGCGGGCCGGGGCACTGTGCCGGAGAAGAGCGCTGCCATGCGCCGAAGATCACCGCCGCGGCCCTGCCGAGGCCGCGCCAGGCCTGGGAGCGTGAGGAGAAGGCGTCGCTAAGCAACCGGGGCGCTGCTGCATCAGAGGCCGCGCCCCCGCGAAGCCGCACACTAATTGGCTCCCTGACCGGAGCTGAGAACGGAGCCGGAGACCCACGGCCGCACGGAGTCACCCGCATCGGGGCCCGGAGTGAAGCCTTGCCGGCTCCCGTCTTCCCACCAACCAAGGCCTACCTTTCTGGGGGTACGTCGCCGATTTGCCTCCCCCGTTCGGTCCCCGCATTAGGGAGGAGCGGACCGGCCGGGGAGGAGGTTCCTGGCGCTGCGCTCGTTCCGGGAGACTGGACAGAACCCAGGTGAGCCCGAGAGGCCTGAACGGCAGGGGGGGTGAGCTACCACACGGGGGCCTCGCCTAAGCGGCGCCTCCCTCCGCCTGACATCCCGAGTGGACGGGGAGGGGCGGCACCCCTCCTCCTTCTGTGGAGACTGCTTCCCCGACGCCTGAGGCTGGGCCCTGAAGTAGAGACTGGGCCGGGCCTGCCAATACCTTGCGTCCCCCTGCCCCATTGAGCCATAATACACGGGTGTGGGGATCGCTGGGCCCAGAGGAGCCATTATTCGTCTCTGCTGTTACCGGCCTGCTGTAAGGTCGCCTGTGCCTTGAAATGTACCGTGATGGGGGACATATCTAGCCATGGTTATATGCTGAAGTACCTGCATTAAGTCCCTTAGTGAGGAAATGTTTCCAACGTTGTGTGCTTATCTCCCTTACGGCCTTCAATGAATTGAATGTACCTACATGTATTGAGCCTGTGTTCACCTGCCAAGAGTTGAAATGTTCCTATGTTGTAGGCCTACCTGCTTTGCGACGCCCACTGTACTGAATGTGGTTGCGCCCAGGTTGATACAGGTTCCTCCTCATCTACAGTGTTATGTGCATCTAATTTCGTGCTAATTGAATGTCGCTACATGCATTGAAATCTATGTTTTGACCTGCAATCTATGACCTACAGTGTTATCTGTTTTTCTAGGAGGTTATTGCTACTGCCTATTTACTGGCGTAACGTTTTACTGTTATGATGTGCTTAAATGAATTACGCACTGGTTTTAAGAAGCTAAATGAATTGAAATGTTGCCTGAGATTATCTGCCTCATCAACTGCTGATCCAAATTAGATAAAGGATCTTGTTTTTATACAAAAGCCTGGTGTGGTGTCTCCTTTATTGTTGTGCATTACTGAGTCAGTGTGAGTGTGTGCTGCACAAGTGCTTAACACATTGCCTTCGGGTGCCTTCCTGCCTCGCGCCAAGCTACCGTGTCGGAATCGGTGACTCCGGTTCTAACATTGGTGTTCAGCGGTGGGATAAGGACTTGTGCTTGTGCAGCACCCTACAGGGATTCAGTGTGCACCGCAATTGGACACCTATTTGTAAGCAAGCCTAACAATTCGCCCTTCATTGCCTGACTGTACATGCTCCTGTGTTAACCTGTTGCCTACGTCCTAGGAGTTTTCCCTTAAGTTGTCTGGGGCCCCACCTGTCAGGATGGAGTTCGAGCTGGCCAACCTAGAAATGTATACAGTGGCGCAGCTGAGGGAGTTCTGTTGGGGGATGGGGGTGCCCGTCAAGCGAGGCGCCAAGAGAGAGGAGCTTCTGAAAGTCTTGAGGGCATGGGTATTGGCCCACCCAGAAGGGAGAGTGGTCGAGGAACAGGGGGAGCTGGACGCTCCAAGAGAGCTAGACCTACTGCACATAGACATCAGTGAGAATGTGTTGCCAGGGAGACGTTCCAGGGCAGGCAGTAGTGTGTCAGCGAGCAGTGTGTCTGTGGAGGAGTACGAGGACAGGAGGGAGGAGAGGCAATTGAGGCTAGAGCTTGCTAGGATGGAGAAGGAGCGAGAAGAGACGAGGCTAGCCATGGAAGAGAGGAAGCTTGCGCATGAGCTTAGCCTGAAAGAATTAGAGCTCCGAGCATTGCAGATGGGGGCGCAGGGCAACTTGAATGGTGGCAGCGTACCCGCTGGGGCTCCACGAGAGCCTAAGTTTTACCTACCTAAGGAGGTGATGACCAGTTTCAGTGTAGGGGATGACATTGCTAAGTGGTTGGCGGCGTATGAGGTGTCTTTGGTAGCCCATGGGGTGCCTGAGAAGTACTGGGGGGGAGGACTGTATAGGTACATACCTCCATTGGCAAGGGACACACTCTTGACGTTAGACAAAGGTGATCAGACAAATTACCCTGTCATGAAAGAGGCACTGCTTAAAAAGTTTGGCCTCACTCCAGAGAAGTATCGCCAGAAATTCCGCAACAGCCACAAGCTTCCCACACAGAACTGGGTGGATTTTTTTGATTATGCCCGTAAGGCATTGGAGGGTTGGGTGCGTGGCAGCGAAGTGAGTGATTACGAAGGGTTGTACAATCTATTTTTAAGAGAGCACCTTCTTGATAAGAGTTTTCCAGAGCTGCGCCAACACCTGGTGGACCGCAAGCTGACCGATCCTCGGGAACTTGCGGAGGAGGCGGATACCTGGGTTAGCACTCGGGTGTCCCACAAGGTGTGAGAAGTTGGCCTGGCATATGCTGTCCACTAATTATAGTGGGCACCTTGCACCAGTCCAAACAACCCCTTATTGGAGATAGGTTAAAGACAACCTTATTGAAAGCTATCCTAGTGGTAGCTATGGAGAGCAGCCTTCAGGCTAAGTCTTGAAGGAATGTAAAGCAGCTTGTTTTACCAGTCTATAATCTCTTGAGTGACCAAATGAAAGAGCACCACACCAGGTATATATTCAAAATATATGTATTTATTGCTAAACACACCCCTCTAGTCTCTTTATGAGGCTAGAGTTCGAAGTACATAAGTTAGAAGTTATTTAAACACAGTAATAGCACAAATACACGTTTGGGCCCTAGGGGCGTACCAAACCATATACCAATAAAGTGGTATGCGAACCACGACTGAACTAGACACTAGGCCTAGAGCCTCTAGAAGTGCTTGGACCACAAGGAACCACCCAAGGTAGTGACACAGGGGACCTACGGGAGACGCGTGCAGTGTAAATACACAACCGCGATACGCCGTTGACTTCTATGGAGAAAGTCGGGATCGGGAAATTATAGAAAAGGGACACTTAAAAGAGGACTAGGACAAAACCCTTTGAGATCTAGGACTTTGAAGAGTCTCTACCCACGGGAGCACCGGAGTACTCGTGTTACCTCACCCAGGGAAGCCGGGTGCATAGGTGCCTTTCGGGGTCGGGTTTCGTCGTCGATTCGAATGGCGATCTGCTTCAAAGTGCTGCTGGCGGCCAAGAGAAAAGTGTCCGGGTGGATCCAAGAGTGGATCGGAGTTCTGAAGAACCTGAAAGCAGAGGGGACAGAGTCTGGGTCACTAGCCAGTGACCAGGAAGGCGATGGACAGATGCCCACCGATGTCGAGTGCTTCAGGTGCATTGATGGTCGTCTTGACTCTTCAGCCACGAGGTCCAGGAGGCGTTGTCGGCGACCAGGAGCAGGATTCGGGCTGGTACACGATGTCTGTCGAGTGCTGAGGTGTCGGCGACCGGATTGGACCCAACAAGCCTTGGCAACGGCAAGTCTCGGTGAAGATGTAGATCGTCGATGGTGCAGACCAGCAAGGTCTGTGGAACTCACCCAGTGAAGGTAAGTGAGGGCAGGCCTGGAGCAACCAGGATGCCCAGTAAGAAAAGGATTGGCCTTCGTTAAGGGCTACTAGCCAACGGGCTAGCGACCGCGAAGGAGCCTCGTGACGCCGCACGTGGAGCTGGCTTACAGGACACTCGTGGAGTGGGGGCCAGTGATCTTCGGTGCAGGTGGTGCTGGAGGCTAGGGCTACTCGTAGCCCAAAGCACGACTTCTTGGGAGACCCAGAAGATGGTGCACTTGCAAATGTGCTCGGTGTCCAGGGGTCACGGTCTCAAGTCACCCACGATAGCCACGGGCCTCAGCTTTGCTGGGGACTCAGGGTAGCCTCGGGAAGTCTGAGAATCCACCTCTGGTGATGCGATGACTTCGGCGTCCGACGGGAGCTTCAGAAATGCGAACCGGACAGATGCTTCTTTGGTGCCTGCCAAGCAGGGGAGTCACTCCTTGACCCCAAGGGAGATTCTTCAGTCCTCTAATCTTGTCATAGAGCGTCGAAGGTCCAGGATTTAGTTTCAGAGTTTCGTCCAGGTATAATCTAAAGTCCTAAGGACTGGGTTCCTACCTTTATTCTAAAGATAGGGGTTGGACTACTCTGTGGCCCCACCTATGGGTGGGTCAGGGCAGAGGGGTGGCTACACCCTTTCCCTTTGTCCAGTTCGCGCCAAAGCAGGGGCTGCAAGCCCCTGATCCGGTTTGAACTGGGGTATGCACAGGGACACCAAATGTGCCCCCAGTGCAGGACTTCAAAGCACCCGAAAGTGCTCCCGCCCAGCCCCAATACACATTATCCTGTCTGGGGAGGTGGTCACACCTCCCTGGGACAGAAACCTATTGTCCAGGCCTCCCCTGCCGGAGTTTCGTCCAGCAGCAGGAGGCCAGACTCGTGTCTGTGGCAGCAGCATCCATTTTGTGATGCCAGGGCTCTGGAAAGAAGTTACCGGACTAGTCAGAGTTAACATGTCTTTCCCTCTAGAAGGGTGGAATGCTACCCCCGCCGCCAGGATTGGCGGGGGGGTAGTATTCCAAGATGTTTGACACCAAACACGACATGTTTAGGTGCAGCCATTCCAAAGTTAGCATTTTCCCGCGGATATAATGCGCTTAAGAGTATATGGTCAGGCTGCACTACAAACAGCATCAGAGATGGTCTCCGAACGCTGCAGAGGGGCCCTGCTCATGCAGGGGCACCCTCTCACATAGGAACCACGCACTCTGCCTTTAGGATTGATAAGGCCTGCCTTAGGAGTGACTTATAGGTTTATATGTGTGTATGTATTTCGTGATATAGGTAACCTATATCACAGTAAGGGAGTGCATGCACCACCTTACCCAGGCTGCAGTAGCAGACCTGTGGTGTCACTTTGGGTGGCCTTCCAGGGGTGGCATAATACATGCTGCAGCCCCTGGCAGGCCTCTGAGGTACCTATGCCCTTGGTACATAGTATACCATATACTAGGGACTTATAAGGGCACTCCAGATCCCAATCAGTGATGTGCCTAAGGCACATGGAAACCTTTTACAGAGAAAGCAGATAGACTGGGGCCCTGAATAGCAGGATCCCAGTCCAACTAAGTCATAAACCAGCAAAACACCATAAAAAAAGTGGGGGCAACCATATAGTCAGATTCCACCTTCCTACACAAGGTATCTGGGGGAGACCCCCCGAAGGGTGTACAGGGTTTTCCCCAGAAGAGAGAGGGGGGAGATAAAAAGAAGGAGTTCTTTAAAGGCCCCCAAAATAGACTGCAAGGGAGAGGGGTAGGTTCCCCACCCCAATCTGGATTCCAGAAACCCACTTACCCTGACAAGAGTCAGCAGCCCAGAACTGTCCGGTGGTACGAGTGCAGGGAGGTTGGACACTACAAGGGGGATCCTCAGTGTCGCAAGAGAACCCCAGCCCCCACAGGAGGTAAGAGCCCCGGGGTGGCCAGTGTAGCGCTTGGGGAGGAGTTGTCCCTAGGTAGGGGAGGTGAGTGGACAGGCTTGACCTTAGTTTCCCTGGGGGATAGAGAGATGATCCCACGGGTTCAGATACCCTCGAACACTGCCAAGAACCGGCAGAGGGTCCTGGTGAACGGGGAGGAGGTGGAGGCTCTGAGGGACACGGGTGCCAGCATGACGATGGTAAGACGTCAGCTGGTGTCCCCAGAGCAGGTGATTCCTGAAGTATTCCACCCGGTTGTCATGGCTGATAATAGCCTGGGTCATTACCCCGTGGCCCAAGTTCCCTTTGAGTGGGGAGGAGTCTCAGGCCTGTTGAGAGTTGCGGTGAGCCCTGCCATGCCAGTTGACTGTCTGCTCGGGAACGATTTGGAACATACTGCCTGGAAGGAGGTGGAGTTCAACGCCCACGCTGAGATGCTGGGGTTACCAGGGTGGACTTGCGTGGTCACGCGGTCCATGGCTGCCCGGCAAAGAACTCAACCCGGGTTGGAGCCTGAAACAATGGCCCAGCCCACTGCTGGACAAGAGGACATCTCTGAGGATGCACCCGGCGAGATGGATGGGAGCCCGCGGAGGTGACCCCGGAGTCCGCTGAGGTGGATGTTGTTCCCGTGGGGGACTTGCCGACCCCTGCAGAGTGGCAGGTGGAAGGAGGGCCTACCCGGGAGGAATTCTGTCGGGCGCAAAGAGAGTGCCCAACGCTTGAAGGCATGCGGCAGCAGGCCGAAGCCCAAGCAACTGGTAAAGAGACCGGTAATTACCATGTCTACTGGGAGGATGGTCTTCTCTACAGTGAGCCTAAGGCTCCGGTGCATGGGTCATCAAGGGCCTTAGTGGTCCCCCAATGCTACCGAGCCTTCCTGCTGGAATTGGCGCACGAGATACCACTGGCAGGACACCTGGGCCAGGACAAGACATTTGCTCGTTTGGTCCCACACTTTTACTGGCCCAGAATGCGAGTTGCCTCTGACACCTTTTGCAAGACCTGTACGACTTGCCAGGCGAGTGGCAAGACTGGGACTAAGTTGAAGGTCCCTCTGGAACCGCTCCCGGTTGTCGGTACCCCTTTTGAGCGGGTAGGAATTGACATTGTCGGGCCAATGGACCCGCCGACTTCTTCGGGACATAGGTTCATCTTGGTGTTGGTGGACCACGCCACCCGGTACCCGGAGGCAATCCCTCTGAGGACCATCACTGCACCTGCGGTGGCGCGTGCCTTGATGGGGATTTTTACCCGTGTGGGATTCCCCAAGGTCGTGGTGTCAGATAGGGGCACGAATTTCATGTCGGCCTACATGCAGGCCATGTGGAAGGAGTGCGGAGTGACCTACAGGTTCTCCACTCCTTACCACCCCCAGACTAACGGGCTCGTGGAGCGCTTCAATAGGACCCTGAAGGGGATGATCCGGCGCCTACCTGAGGACTTGAGAAGGAAGTGGGACGTCCTCTTACCCTGTCTGCTCTTCTCCTACCGAGAGGTGCCGCAGAAGGGGGTCGGGTTCAGCCCCTTTGAGCTGCTCTATGGACACCCCGTTAGAGGGCCCCTCAGTCTTGTGAAGGAGGGTGGGAGAAGTCTTCCCAGAAGCTTCCCCGTGATGTGGTCAGCTACATGCTGGCATTCCGCAGCCAGATAGCCAAGTTGTGGAAGGAAGCCTCAGACAATCTGGAGGCTAGTCAAGCCGTCATGAAGGAGTGGTACGACCTGAATGCTCGGACGGTGGAGTTGGACGCTGGACAGAAGGTGTGGGTCATGGAGCCCGGAGAGCTTAGCGCCCTCCAGGACCGGTGGACTGGACCGTATGAAATTTTGGAGAGAAGAGGCCAGACCACTTATGTAGTAGACCTCAAGACCCCCCGTCAACCCCACAGGGTGCTCCACGTCAACCGCCTTAAGCCACACCAGGAGCGGTCAGAACTTACCCTCCTGATGGTGACGGATGGAAGTGAAGAGGAGGAGAGCGCGCCTCTTCCGGACCTTCTGGCGGCCCACGAGAAGGATGGATCGGTGGAGGGAGTGGTCCTCTCCCCATCCTTGACCCTTGAGCAACAGGGGGACTGCCGCCAGGTATTGGAGCGGTACTCCTCGTTGTTTTCCCTCACTCCTGGGATTACGCACCTGTGTACCCATGATGTGGACACAGGGGACAGCCCGCCTGTGAAAACCAAGTCTTACCGGCTGTCCGACAAAGTCAGAACCAGCATCCAGAGTGAGGAAGCCAAAATGTTGGAGCTGGGGGTGATTGAGCCTTCCAGCAGCCCTTGGGCTAGTCCGGTGGTGTTGGTGCCGAAAGCGGCCCCACCGGGCACCACACCAGAACTTCGGTTCTGTGTGGACTACCGTGGTCTGAACTCCGTGACCAAGACCGATGCTCACCCGATCCCTCGGGTGGGTGAGCTCATTGACCGACTGGGAGCAGCTCGGTACTTAAGCACAATTGACCTGACGTCAGGATATTGGCAGATTGCCATGACGGACGGAGCGAAGGAGAGGACTGCGTTCTCCACCCCCGAGGGCCACTTTCAATTTCGGGTGATGCCCTTCGGGCTGAAAAATGCTCCGGCCACTTTCCAGCGGTTGGTTAACCATGTTCTGTCTGGCCCAGAGGCCTTCTCTGCTGCCTACCTGGATGACATAGCTGTCTTCAGCAGCAGCTGGGAGGACCATCTGGAGCATCTCCAGGAGGTGCTACAGGCTCTACAGCGGGCTGGCCTAACCATCAAGGCTAGCAAGTGCCAGATTGGACAGGGATCTGTCGTCTACCTGGGACACCTGGTGGGCGGGGGTAAGGTGCAACCCCTCCAGGCCAAAATTGAGACCATCTTGGCCTGGAAGCCCCCCAAAACCCAAACGGAGGTCCGGGCCTTCCTTGGCCTCATCGGTTACTACCGCCGGTTTGTCAAGGGCTATGGGACCATCGTAGCCCCCCTGACTGAATTGACATCCAAGAAGCAGCCACGCAAAGTCACCTGGACGGCTGCCTGTCAAGAAGCGTTTGACACTCTGAAGCACGCGATGTGCACCGCTCCGGTGCTCAGGACTCCGGACTTTGGAAAAGAATTCATTGTACAGACAGACGCCTCTGAGCATGGCATTGGAGCTGTGCTCTCTCAACTGAATGATAACGGCCAAGAACAGCCAGTGGCCTTTATTTCTCGAAGGCTACTCCCCCGGGAACAGCGGTGGAGTACGATAGAGCGAGAAGCCTTCGCAGTGGTTTGGGCTTTGAAGAAGCTGAGGCCATACCTCTTTGGCTCTCACTTCCTTATTCAAACCGACCACCGACCCCTTCGCTGGCTCATGCAGATGAGAGGCGAAAACCCCAAATTGTTGAGGTGGTCCATTTCCCTCCAAGGGATGGACTTTCGGGTGGAACATTGACCTGGAGTAGACCACGCCAACGCTGACGGTCTCTCCCGGTTTTTCCGCCTTAGCGATGAGAACTCCCTAGAGGTTGGGAAGCTCTCCCCACTTTCGGCTGGGGGGGACGCATGTTAGACTTGTCAGCCCTAGGGTGGTCTTACCCCATTTTTTTCTCTTTGCGCCTCATTTTTGCCACCACCTTTTTGTTGGACCTATGTCTCTGGGCGCCTTACCACTGCCAAACAGTGCTGAGGTGCAGGTGCTCTCTCCTACCAAGATGGCTGCCACAGGCCCCTGCTACTGCGGAGTGGCCATTGTACATGCACGCACCAGTAGTCAGAATCAGGCTGGGACATAATGATACTGTATCCATGCCGTCCCGCCTCTGGGCCTCATAGACAGACATGACGGAAGCTTCTGGAACCTTCCAGCCCAGGGAGGAGTTATGTTTTGCCGCCTTTCAGGAGGGTCACCTGACCTAGGGGTATAAGAGGTTTGGAGGGAAACCTAGTTAGTCAGTTGGGGCACCACTGGACCTGGGGGAACCTCTGCCGGAGTACAGGCTGTTGGGCCTAGGAGGGAGACCTACACTACTGGTACTGACTGGACTGAGGCACTGCTGTGCTAAGATAGATGAGGAACACCTTCCGCCTGCTGACCTTGCCCAGCGTGAGGGGACCCAGGGAACCACCTCCAGTGTGCCTGAAGGGCACCTACCTGCCTCTTGTGCCCACCAACTCAACCCCCCTTTCCCCCCAAGTTACTACAACCAAGCAACTCAGCTTATCTACACCACTGCTGGGGATCACCAGGTAAAGCGCTGTATGCTGTGCCCTGAAGAAGTGCTGTGACCTTGGAGTGCTGGGACTGTAAAGCGCTGTATGCTGTGCCCTGAAGAAGCGCTGTGACCTTGGAGTGCTGTGCGCTATAGAAGTGCTGGCCGTCGACTCCCTGCCAGCCCGTGCTGGCGCTGATCCCCCAAGTACTGTTGTTGCCTGCTGGAGCGCTGTGCCTGAAAAGCGCTCCAGCGCTGAATCAGCCTCCTTGCCCCCAAGCGCCGCGTGCTCCCTGGCGCTGCCTTGCCTCAAGTTGTGCCCATCAGATCGCCCCCGCGAGCTCTGAGCGCTGTCCCGGAGGAGAGCGCCGACTAATACCTGTAATCCCCTGTTGCGGGCCGGGGCACTGTGCCGGAGAAGAGCGCTGCCGTGCGCCGAAGATCACCGCAGCGGCCCTGCCGAGGCCGCGCCAGGCCTGGGAGCGTGAGGAGAAGGCGTCGCTAAGCAACCGGGGCGCTGCTGCGTCAGAGGCCGCGCCCCCGCGAAGCCGCACACCGATTGGCTCCCTGACCGGAGCTGAGAACGGAGCCGGAGACCCACGGCCGCACGCAGTCACCCGCATCAGGGCCCGGAGTGAAGCCTTGCCGGCCCCCGTCTTCCCACCAACCAAGGCCTACCTTTCTGGGGGGACGTCGCCGATTTGCCTCCCCCGTCCGGTCCCCGCATTAGGGAGGAGCGGACCGGCCGGGGAGGAGGTTCCTGGCGCTGCGCTCGTTCCGGGAGACTGGACAGAACCCAGGTGAGCCCGAGAGGCCTGAACGGCAGGGGGGGTGAGCTACCACACGGGGGCCTCGCCTAAGCGGCGCCTCCCCCCGCCTGACATCCCGAGTGGACGGGGAGGGGCGGCACCCCTCCTCCTTCTGTGGAGACTGCTTCCCCGACGCCTGAGGCTGGGCCCTGAAGTAGAGACTGGGCCGGGCCTGCCAATACCTTGCGTCCCCCTGCCCCATTGAGCCATAATACACGGGTGTGGGGATCGCTGGGCCCAGAGGAGCCATTATTCGTCTCTGCTGTTACCGGCCTGCTGTAAGGTCGCCTGTGCCTTGAAATGTACCGTGATGGGGGACATATCTAGCCATGGTTATATGCTGAAGTACCTGCATTAAGTCCCTTAGTGAGGGAAATATTTCCAACGTTGTGTGCTTATCTCCCTTACGGCCTTCAATGAATTGAATGTACCTACATGTATTGAGCCTCTGTGTTCACCTGCCAAGAGTTGAAATGTTCCTATGTTGTAGGCCTACCTGCTTTGCGACGCCCACTGTACTGAATGTGGTTGCGCCTAGGTTGATACAGGTTCCTCCTCATCTACAGTGTTATGTGTAACCCTGGGCATAATACTTTGCTACGCTCACGGAGCATGCAAAGTTTGTGTTACTACGCACTACGCAAATTGCACGTAGCAGAGTAAAAAAACTCTGCTAATCGACGTAGCGTAGCAGCAGTATATTAAACACATACAAATGCTTTGTTAAAGCAATTTTCTATGCTAAAAAGCATATAATAAATTCACAAAAGTGAACTTTGACAATGAAATTATCAAGCAATGACAGAGGTGATGATTTTGGGTTCCCCCCTAACCTAGGGGGAGGACCAAGCAGATGCCTTGAACACAAAAAGCATATCATGTGAACGATTCAGTGGTGGTCCCTTCCTCCTAGGACCACCCCAAGCACAGTTATGGGCAAAAATACAATCCCAACCAAAGGCCCTGCAAAGCATTATGGGACGAGATTAGCAGTGGGCAGTGAATATTATAGTGTCCAATATCAAAATAATTCTACAAAGAGCTGCAGTTCAACTAGTCGTTACTAGATGTCCCTCACTAGTCAAATGCAAAAACAATCAAATTATTAATACATCAAGCTGCAGTTCCACTAGTCGTTACTAGATGTCCCTCACGAGTCAAATGCAAAAGCATTGAAACCCTTTCATGAAGCTTTTGCATTTGACTCGTGAGGGACATCTAGTAACGACTAGTGGAACTGCAGCTCTTTGTAGAATTATTTTGATATTGGATACTATAATATTCACTGCCCACTGCTAATCTCGTCCCATAATGCTTTGCAGGGCCTTTGGCTGGGATTGTATTTTTGCCAATAACTGTGCTTGGGGTGGTCCTAAGAGGATGGGACCACCACTGAATCGTTCAAAAGATGTGCTTTTTGTTTTCAAGGCATCTGCTTGGTTCTCTCCCTAGGTTAGGGAGGATACCAAAATCATCACCTCTCTCACTGCTTGTTAATTTATTGTTTTCACTTTAGTGCAAGATGCCTTTGGCAATTATTGTACAGTGCAGTCAAGCACACAGCTACGCAAACTACGCAATTTGCATAGCTACGTGTAGTTCAAAATGTACTTCACGTAGCTACGTGAAGTGCTACTACGCAGACTACGCCCAGGCTTAGTTATGTGCATCTAATTTCGTGCTAATTGAATGTCGCTACATGCATTGAAATCTATGTTTTGACCTGCAATCTATGACCTACAGTGTTACCTGTTTTTCTAGGAGGTTATTGCTACTGCCTATTTACTGGCGTAACGTTTTACTGTTATGATGTGCTTAAATGAATTACGCACTGGTTTTAAGAAGCTAAATGAATGTGAAATGTTGCCTGAGATTATCTGCCTCATCAACTGCTGATCCAAATTAGATAAAGGATCTTGTTTTTATACAAAAGCCTGGTGTGGTGTCTCCTTTATTGTTGCGCATTACTGACTCAGTGTGAGTGTGTGCTGCACAAGTGCTTAACACATTGCCTTCGGGTGCCTTCCTGCCTCGCGCCAAGCTACCGTGTCGGAATCGGTGACTCCGGTTCTAACAGGAAGGTTGCCAGATCCTCGGCGATTCCAGCCGCACCCCAGCTCAATGCTAGAATCCACCGAAATTCGATCCCCCCATCCATCATGCTCACCCCATCAAGCCCCAGCGGCACAGGGAGCGTACACTCCAACCAGTCTAGTAAGACAACCTCAGGTGAGTGGGAGATTCATAATGGTCCCGAAAAGTGACACCGCTAGAGGGGGTAGGGAAAGGGATCTCAGCCCTGACGAGATCTGACGGCAAGGATAGCCACTGCCGGTCCCGACCACATGTCAAGTACTGACTGACCCCGAGAGAGATAATAGCAAGAGACAATGGGGAACCCCGAGTAGTGCTTGTGCTTGTCCACGATACCCTAGCACCTTTTCCCAGAGACGTCCGTGGTGCTAGGCATTTCTCCTCCACAGTTATTAGGCAGCACCTAGTTCTGTTGGTTTTTCAAGCTTGCATATTAAAAGGTTTATACACCCTGATTGTGCTACGCTTTGAATCCTTTTTCGTGTAGATATAGCTCAGCCCGTGGCTATTGCTATTTATTGTCACCCGGCAGTAACTCAACATTTACTGCAACACGGAGCTCCTAATGCAGGGGCTGCTGTAATTTTTGTAATAGAAGCGGGAGCAGTGTTCCACTTCGAAGTCTTCTATTCGTAGGTCACTTTCCCGACTGTCGACGCTAATGATAATACTTTCCATGAATATACAATACCACTGGTTCCTGCTGCATATCGCCCATATGCCCTTACCAAAATTCCTCTCACCGTCTGGGTACACCAGATTTGGTTTAATGGTGCCCTTCCCCATTTGCTTGGCACTGTCTGAATGGGCCTCTTAAGTCTTGAAGGGGCCACCTGGCCGGCACTAATGGTCTATACCCCATATCAGGATTTAGGTAATATCAATTTAGTACAGATTTGAGCTTTATACAATGTTCTTGTTGTCTTGTATTGACGCATGACCCAATTTATTGCACATGCCTTGCTGGCTGGACAAGCTAGGGTTGCCCTGCAGGGAAAACCTTAGGTACCTGCAGGTCATGTTATCAGCCCTGCAATTGTTCATTCAGTTATGGGAAAATGACCCGCATATCCTGAAGAAATACCCTCCTGGATTGCAAAATAGATCAACTTGAAGCTATGTTTCCCCTTACGGTACCACAAGACAAGCACAGAATTTTGACCATGTGCTTACCCAATGGCCTGGTTTCCCCTCTAGCCGACTGCAATACCTGGGGGAAAATATTTGCCACAGTCTACACTCTTAGTCATGGCACTTCCTCGATGGTCTTTCTACCAAAATCCTCAAACAGATACAGAATGGGCATGGGGCAGGTCTTGCCCCCGATTTGGGGATGAAACTTGTAGGAAATTGTCCTGTTGTCTCTGAAATTATTCTTTCTAATGTTAAAGGTTAAGCAGCATCTTTGGCTATATGCCAGCGACTTGCCGCAGTGGCAGTAGCCGACTGCGAATGCGAGTTGCCTGTCATTATTGCTAATGTATACATGTCTCTAGGACGTAATAGTTTGGGGACAAGACCTTCAGTACCACCACTTGGCAAGCCTAGTTCAGACAAGAATGCCAAACCTGCCCATGAGTTCCCTAAAACACCATGGGATAAATCTAAACAACAACGAAAACCTAGACAACGCGGAGGCTCTCCGCCCCCCGGAATCCTATGAGAGGCGATATGATTTTCATGATAGCACAAAAATAAAAATGCCTAACAGGTATCAGATTCCTGGTCCTTGTTCCTTTCAGGACTTGTCTGACCAACAGTACATCAGAGGAGGGCAATCTGATTGCAGACAAGGAGAGTACGTGCAACTGAAATGGGAGACACAACGCTATTCTAACGGGAAGATCATGAAAGATGATAGACCTCCTCCTTATAAAACCTCTTGTCAAAAAAGAAATTTGCAGCATTAACAGCCAAATATGCCACAGATGGTGAGAACCCTACTCCTGAACAGGAGTTTGGTGGTGACTCTTCTCAACGGCGCAGCAGAGGTCACCATAGTATGCCAGAGTCTACACCAATTTGTAGCAAAAGCAACTGAAACATTTATTGCAGTTGAAACTGCTGACACCCGTGTAGCCCCACCGGACAGACTATATCTTTTAGATATTCAAGGTGACGTTAAACACACAATTAAAGCAATCTTCTGGGACAATTTAACTACATCGTATGATATTCTATTGGCAGAGGTTGATTGGCCCCCACCTTTTGTTCCTGCATGCCCCCAAGGAGAGGAGGTTATTCTCCCTTCTTTCTCGCACCTTTACCCTGACGAAGTCAAACAAGCTTATGCCTACAAATGGGCTTTTGCTTTGGCCCCTGCACTTTATCGTAACCATATAGGTTGGGATAAGGATTCTCCTTACCACGTTATTCCTATATGGTCTACACCTCAGGTACAACTACAGTATCTTATTAAAGAGGATGCTAAAGCACCTGTTAAGAAAATTCTTTGCCAACTGGAGTACCAGGGGTAATTGAACCCTGTGTATGTCAAATGAATAATCCTATTTTTCCTGAAACCGGATCATTCCTATCGTACTGTTTTAGATTACAGACATTTGAATAGTCATGCACGCACTTTTGCAGTACAGAATACTCATTGTATGACACTCATTAATAATGTGATCCGCAAAAAATTTAAAACTACCTTGGACATTTCCAATGTTTTTTTCAGTCACAATTTAGCTCTAGAGATACTGGTCTGCGTTTAGTGCCCTTGGTTTTCAGAGGCGCTATGCCCGACTTCCTATGGGCTACAAGAACAGCCCGGGAGTCTTTGTGGCACAAATTATGTCAATTCTTCATTAAATCTACCCTGACGCTCTGTCCTACATGGATGATATCTACTTAATGGACGACAAATTGAACCCACATTTAGCTGAAGTAGACCGCATAATATCTCGGTTCACGGACATTGGTTACAAATTCAACTTAAAAAAATCTTACATTGCCTTTCTCAGTGTCCTTTTCTTAGGATATGAACTAGGCAATGAGGGAAAAAGTCCTGGCCCTCATTTTCTAGAAAAATGTGCTCAATTGCAGCCAATAAGTACTCTTAAGAAATTGCGGTCTCTGCTGGGATTTTTTAATTTTGGCAGGACTTACACCTGATTATGCCCAACGTATTAAACTTCTTTATGCTTTAATACGCCCAGATTTTTCTGCTTCCTGCTGGACATCAGGGCATACTGAAACATTCAGATCTTTACAGTCTGACTTGCTTGAAACATGCCATTTACATACATGTGTCAATATTACGAACGTAGTCATCCGGGTATTACCTGGTGCGATTGGATTTACTTATTTCACCTTTAATGAAGGTGAAACAGTACCCTTTGCATATAAATTGCATTTGTAACCCTTATTCGGACATGGAAATGGGTGCTCAACCAGGAGCTACCTTGAGTAGGGGCCTAGGACGCGTTCACCTTGCTTGTCGACATGGGTATCCCAGTCGCAGCCCCTGTCCAGCAGTCTAGCCTGCTAGGATGCATGTGATGAACCATATAAACCAACAGACCTGACTCAGTCGGGAGACTCCCAATTGTTTAAGCTAAAATTGGCTTTATTTTACCTATCTCCAGCCTGATATTGCCTCTGATTCAATGTATGTCAAAGGGGAAAATGCATTCTCCCGATTTCTTTTCTAACTCTCCCACTTTCCCCTTACAAAGTTTGGCATGTATGGATGTCAGACCCTACAGAGCAGGGCATAGGGCTCCAGGCCATCCTGGGTCTCTCTCTGGAGAATGATAACAATTGCAGCTCTTGAACTATCTCCTCTAGCGCCAAGCAACTGGCGCTTCAAAGCCCTGTGTGAAGACCAGAGTTGTTGCTGGGAGCACATGTGCTCCCTCTAGCGGTCGGAGGACCACTTTGCACTGTGTGGTCTGAAGCAGCCCCTGCTGGCATGCTCTCGATATCCTGTGGGGACGAACATGTTAGCAATGCTAACCCTGTAGTACTCCCAATAATAAAATACACAATAGGAAAACTCGATAAGCTACATGCAGTGAGCTATAACCATCTAATCACAGCTAGAAGAAACAGCATTGAAACAAAGGGACAGGTGCAGTTATCTGCTGCAGGAGCAGAAAATCAAGAGGGAGAGGATAGTTGCCCAGGGGTTTCATTATCTGTGATGGACTGTGATTGGTTACTGTGGACTGCATTTTATCCCTAGATGTTATGGGAAGAGTATATGTTTGTTGGTGGTGTTTATTATGAGCTGTGATCGGAGAGTAAAATGAAGTAAGAACACATAATCCTCACCTCTGGTCCTGACATAAAATTTGGATTTTGCACATCATAACTTGGATGACCTTGCCACATAATTTGGTTTTCCATACTGCATAATTCTAGTAGCCCTGACAATGGTATAGCTGTGGAGAGTTGTTTGGGTGCTGATGATGATGATAAAATCTGCAACCGTAAAATATTTTCTATATTTCACAGTTCCCTGTGAAATATGAGTTTTTAAACCACTGCTTCCTAAACCTCTTCACCAAGGACATTTGGTGAATTGTAATATTAGGTTTTTTGCACACGAATGCATCTGCCATTACCCATACTCCAGAAATATATAGCTTCTGGCCTCCATATGCCAATCAGTTGTTTGTGAGACTTTCCTCAGATGCCATAGTGTAGTATGAACTGGAGTTGAATAGCATTTTAAATCTCAACCCTCCTGAATGCCACTAAATCATCTCTGCCCTCATCAGAACCATTTTTTGAGCAGTCCTATTTTCACCTTGTTTAGCCACACGTATCTGTTTTTAGAACTACTTCCCTGTATTGTCCTGCTTCTTTGAATAACTTACTCCAGCAAGACGCTCTAACTTACAGCTTCCTTGCATTCCTTGTCAGTAGCTGAGGAGCCTCTGGATAGTGCTAAGTGGGAAGTGTGCACACAACACTAAGGCCCTCATTTATGAAATTTTGGTGTAGGGCAGAGCAGCAAGGCACCTTGCTGTGCTGCTGTACGTCAAAGTGAAAGGGCAGGAATGCACCGTATTTAAGCAATATGGTGCATTCCTGTCCTTTCTGCCTGCACTGGTGCCATTTCGGCAGCTTAGCGCCAACGTAGGCACCCTTGCACCATGGTGAAAGGGTGCCTTCATTGCATGCACAATTGTTTTTGTGGCGAAAGGGGCACCTTCCTGCACAAAAACAATCCTAAGAGGCGTGTCCTCTTTATAGGTGTGATGCAGAATGCGTCATACATACAAAGAAGAAAAACCGAGGAGAAATAAACATATTTCTCCTCGTTACACCTCACCTCACGATTTGGCGCATCACCAGGTTTACATGATTTAGTAAATCTGGGCAGCGTCAAAATTCATGGGTGTTGCGTGGGAAAACCCACCGTAACACCCATGGAACGCCTCCCGGGCAAAGAGTAAGGTGGCGCAGTGATTTGAACTGCCTTGCCTTACTCAAGATTTATGAGGCCGCTGAAAGCCACGAAGGGCGTCTTTGCGTGGCTTCATAAATCTGATTCAGAGCCCTGCATCATGCATGTACAAGTTTACGAGGTGCAAAAGTGACACAGGGCTCTCATAAATAAGCCCCTAGCAATATAGTACTGCTTTTATCATTGCTTCTGTTTGATCTCCTTCCACACATCAAGACCTTCTCACTCACTGAGCGTTCTCAATGATGGGCAGGCTTATCAGCAAGTCCATGGCCCATGCTAAAGATTGATTGCCCAGTAAAGCATAGTACTTCGCTCAATCACATGTGTCCCTGGAGTGTTATTTTGCTGACCGTGGCATGGGGGGAAGGGGAGTTTAATAGAATTCTTAAGGAAATAATTGAATTGAATATTCAAGCGGGCGTCCTGTTTTAGACTGTCCAAACAATGTCAACTTAGATCCCACATCTTCTACTGGAGCTTCTCTCTTCTGGGTGTTGTGGGACGGTCAGGCAATGGCCAGCGCTCTGGAAGAGAAGCGCTGTGTGTGATCGAGTTGGACCCAGGTGCCTAGAGGGTTAAAAAAGGGATGGTTATGGGGTGATGTTATGTTATCTCATTTGTAAAGTGCAATGGTTACTCCAACGGAGTGTCCCTGCTCTAATTTCCACACTTCACCAATGAACAGAGTAGAACTCTCAACGGAGGAGAGATGTTAAGGTTGCCTAAAGAACCAAGGGGCATATTTACAAAGAAGTGATGGAGTGCGGCGTTAGCTTTCTTGGCTTAACGCCGCGCTCTGCCACTTCTGAAACGCAGGGCTGCACCGTTTTTACAACAATACAGTGCAACCTTGCTATTCCCCCTGCACTGGTGAGCTATCAGCTGCCTAGCGCCAACGCAGGCACCCTTGCACCATAGTGCAAAGGTGCCTGCGTTGTGGAGAATGATTGTTTATGTGCAGGAAGGTGTCCCTTCCTGCACATAAACAATCTTAAATGGCAATTTGTAACTTCTATGTGTGCCGCATTGTGCAGCACACATAAAAGTTGCAACTCGTCATTTTTAAAATGATTGTTTATGTGCAGGAAGGGACACCTTCCTGTACATAAACAATCATGCATGGCGTTTAGCTGTTTTTATGTGTGAGACCAGGTTTTCCCTGGTCTTAATTTTGGCGCTGCCCCATATTTACTCTTGTAAATATGGGGCAGCGTCAAAATCAATGGGTGTTGCGGTGGAACGCCCACCGCAACACCCACTGCCCACCCCTTTCACGCTAAGTATAGCGTGAAAGGGTGCCTTATTTACAAGGCAGTGTTAAGCCATGTTAAGTGGTTTAACGCTGCCTTGTAAATAAGGCGAAGCCTGTATCGCCACCACAACGTCAGAAAAAGTGACTTTCTGGTGGCATTTGGGGCTTGTAAATATGCCCCAAAGTTTTTTGTTTTTTCTGGAAGATAGTTTCGGACCGTTCTTGTCTTAGCTCAGCATGGAGAGAGTTTCACAGTTTTGTGGCTCGATAGCTGAAGGAGCGACTTCCCATGCGTGCTTTGATCGTCCTAGGGACTATAGCCAGTGCAGCAACCGACATCCTCAAACAGCGAATAGGATGGTATGGTTTAATCAGAGGGTTTAGGTAACAGGGGCCCCTTGAGTTCATAATCCTGTGGCAGAAGCAAAGTGCTTTAAAAGAGATTCTTTCCCTTATCGGGTGCCAGTGTAGGTATCTCAGAGTCTAACCCGTGGGGGAGAACCTAGGGGCGTTAAGCAGCATTCTAGCTGCAGCATTCTGAACATGTTAAAGAGCTCTCATGCTGCCTTGGGAAGCACCCAGATATAGCACATTACAGAAGTCCAGCCTGGATACTAGTAAAGCTTGGACCACTGTCTTTTTCGCAGCTTCCGGGAGTAATCCCATGATCTTACAAAGCATCTTTAAGATGCTAAAACACACCCTTACAAGGTTGACTATCTGATGATCAAGAGCAAGATTACTGTCAAACCAAATTCCTAGGTTTTTGATCTTGTACTTCGGGGTTGGAATAGGTCCCAGCGCCTCTGGCCACCATGCGGTGGACCAGATAGTGGGTTGTTTCTCAACAGTCAACACCTCTGTTTTTTCAGCATTAACTTTAAGACATCTGAGTCCATCCAATCAGCTAAACTTACCAGGCAATTCCTAATCTTAGTTGCAGAGAGGCCCTCATTCTATCATAGGGAAATGATTAACTGGGTGTCATCAGCATACGACCCGATTTTGACACCGAAGCCCACTGGGGGTGAGTGTCTGAAAAGTTTCAGCGCTCCGTCCATCATCTCCTTGCGTTTGCTTTGTTCACCCTAAGTTGGCAGGGTATGCCCAGACGTGGGTCCCTTGCTCACTTTGCCACTGGATTCAAGCTAGCCTGGCTGATGAGGGGTGTTACCCCGAAACCGTTCCCAGTATACTTGTTTCCGGTTCAGGGAAGACCTGGCTTGGCAGTTCGGGCTCGACTGTTCCCATGAGGCATAGGGTCAAGTCTGATTTGCATATTGCTGGGTCTGAACTGGGGTGGCGAAGTGAGCTAAAGAACGATGATGCATTCAACCCAGATCTGTCACTGGGGGTGAGTGTCTGAAAAGTTTCAGCGCTCCGTCCATCATCTCCTTGTGTTGGCTTTGTTCGCCCTAAGTTGGCAGGGTATGCCCAGACGTGGGTCCCTTGCTCACTTTGCCACTGGATTCAAGTTAGCAAGGCTGATGAGGGGTGTTACCCCAAAACCGGTCCCAGGATGATTGTTTCCGGTTCAGGGAAGACCTGGCTTGGCAGTTCGGACTGGACTGTTCCCATGAGGCACAGGGTCAAGATGGATTTGCATATAGTTGGGTCTGAACTGAGGTGGCGAAGTGAGCTAAAGAACAATGATGGATTCAACCCAGATCTGTGACTGGGGGTGAGTGTCTGAAAAGTTTCAGCGCTCCGTCCATCATCTCCTTGTGTTTACTTTGTTCGTCCTAAGTTGGCAGGGTATGCCCAGACGTGGGTCGCTTGCTCACTCTGCCACTGGATTCAAGCTAGCCTGGCTGATGAGGAGTGTTACCCCGAAACCGGTCCCAAGATGCTTGTTTCCGGTTCAGGGATGACCTGGCTTGGAGGTTCAGGCTGGACTGTTCCCATGAGGCACAGGGTCAAGACTGATTTGCATATAGCTGGGTCTGAACTGAGGTAGCGAAGTGAGCTAAAGAACGATGATGGATTCAACCCAGATCTGTGACTGGGGTGAGTGTCTGAAAAGTTTCAGCGCTCCGTCCATCATCTCTTTGTGTTTGCTTTAAATACAAGTATCCACCTGCAAATTTGCTAGGTGAGTCTCCTCTATGAGCGGGGGCCATTTGGATTTCACAGCTGCTGTAAAAGCACTTTTTGACACCTTAGCCCAACTCCTCGTTTCATGGAGCCGGTCCATCACCATAGTGGTAACTGGAACCACCATAGATACATGGAAGGGTATAACAGAGTGATCAGACCATATGACCGGCATCGAATGCGCTGCACTGATATGAACATAGGATGCAGAATATGACTGCCTGTATGTGCCGAAGTCTGAACCAGTTGTAAACACTGAAGCATCCTTAGATCTTTCATAAGAGACGCTGCCACATAACATGTGGGGTCTTCAAAGAGCAAATTCAGATCGCCTAGAATCTGAGAGTGGCATAAGGCATAAGCCGGCACATCGTCTACCAGGGCAGTAGCAAAAAGTGCTGCAGTATCAGGTGGGCGATAAATCAATAAAACAGCAGCATGCATTGACTAGAAAGGGTCACTGAAAGAAAGCTGACTCTCAGCCAGTGATCTCCACTCCTACCAAAGTGCAGGAAGATGTTTAAAAACCACTGTAATCCTGCCACCTTTTTTGACAGGTCTTTCCCTTCTTAAGATTGCATAGTTTTCTGGAATGGCATCCAAGATGTCAGGCCAATGAAGGCCTAAGCCATGTTTCAACCAGGAACAATACCTCTGGTTTCTGATCCACTAAGAAATCATTTATTTCCAATTTATGTTTAGGGAGTGAATGGCAGTTAAGCAGGTAGCACTGTGCAGAGCTAGAGACGCAAGAAAGGGAGCAAATTTTATCAGTTAACGTAGTGGGGCGGGCTTTGGTTGTGAATACAATACTGCGCCGACTGCAGTTCATATCAGCCTCAGAAATGTTGATTGAGTGCTTATAGCGTCAATATTAGGAGCCAATTGGAGAAGTTCATCCATCGTATAATGCATATACCCTGGTTTCAAACAAGCAGGGGGACTGGCACTTGGCGCCATCCGGGCAGGGACGAGCGCAGACGGGGGCAGATGGGCACAGATGGGCACAGACGGGCGCAGACAGGCGTGTCTTTGGTGCACCTTTGGTGCGCAAGTTGCGCGTCCGCGGTGCTGCCAGGGTTGACTAGCAGGGTTCCCAGATGAAGTGGCTGATGAACCAAAAATAGAGGAAGGGCAACCAAAAACAACTGAAGCCCCGTAGCTCCCCACTTAAACATAAACTTGCAGACACATCCCATGTCGTGCCAATGTACACAGTTCATACACTGGTATATTTGCAAAACACTGTACGATTGACACCCCTCCTTATGGAAGAACTAAGAGAATTTGCTATGATGTCGGGCTCACACACCAACAGGCGGTCACCCTAGGTGGACTAAGACACACTTGTGAGATTCTCCTTCAGGGGCTGGGGTTGCAGTGGGAGACTGACAGATGTTTCCTCCTGGAGGTCTGGGAGAAGTGCTGTTTCCTGGCTCAGTATGATTTAAATCTGGGGACATTATTGGAGGCCTGAGCTGCTCTGCTGAGTTCTGGACTACAATGCCACTCTTTAGAACTGGACTTGTATCCCTGGGTAAGATGGTGCTCCTGCCGCGCTGTTTATATGTGTTGAAAAACTATGGGGCTCATTTAGAAGCCCTGTGCGCTTCTGGAACGTCACTTTTTGTGATGTTCTGGTGGCACACAGGGCTTAGCCACATGTATAAGGCCATGTAAAGCCACCCTGCGTGGCTTTTCATGGCCTCGTAGATATGGAGTGAGGCAACACAGCGCAAGTAGCTGGGTTGCCTTACACTTTGAAGGGGAAGTGTGCTATGGGTGTTACGGTGGGTGTTCCCACATAACACCCACAGAATTTGACACTTTCCCAAATTTACAACAAGTTGTAAACATGGGAATGCGTCAAAAGTCTACGCCTCCCCAGGGCAGGCATAGGGGAGGCGCAATGAGGAGAAATAACATTATTTCTCCTTGTTTTTTTTTCTGTTTCTATGTGTAGAAAGAGGTAATCATCTCCACTGATTGCTTTTGTGCAGGAAGGTGTCCCTTCGTGCAAAACACAATCATCCCTACAACGCAAACATCCTTGCACCATGGTAAAAGAGTGCCTGTGTTGGCACATGGCAGCCAATTCAGCGCCAGCGCAGAGAAAGAGGACAGGAATGAGCTGTATCTGATAGATACAGCGCATTCCCGCCCTTTTCTTTTGCCGTAGGGCAGCGCATCAGAAAGGCTTGCGGCGCTGCCCTACAGCAAAATATTGTAAATGAGGCCCTCTGTGCCCAGTCCTGAGTGTCACAATTACCCAGCTAGACAAATTATTGTGCACACTAGAGTGAACTTGCAAACAAAACCGGGTAAAGTTGGACACACTTAAACTCCCTTTGGTTGAAGGAAGGTTGGAACTGCCGGACCAGTTTCTGTATTATGCGGTTTGATGACGACCCCAACTGGGAGAAATCATTTTTGGCTGGTGTGCACGACCCCTGCACCCTTCTGCATTCATGATGGGAAAGGAAATGTCTAAAGATTTCCTATACCTCATTCGCCTAATGGCAGACATATGGCACAGAGTGGTCTGCACAATGCTCTGAAGAGCCCCCTTTGAAGAGGACATGCACGATGAACATTGAAACCATTTTGCAATCTACAGAAAGTTATGAACTATGCTGGGTTGGTTCGAGGGGGGCTGTGATCGTGCGGGCCCCGTACTTTAATAATAGACTGCTCTTGTTCGCACAGGCCCAGTTTGGAGTGGGGCCTGGACGGTTCCTACATTACACTAGATTGGCCAACACTGCCCGGGGATTTGGGTCTTGTTCTGAGATTAACCACAAGAACATGCAGTGGTATGACCAATACTGGGACTGGCGGGGTGTAGATGTTTGATAGCACACCTACATGCAGCCGTAGTGACAGACAAAGGAGGCTAAACAGAACAAGATTAAAAAAGGGCCTGATTCAGATCTTGGCGGGCAAGTTACACTGTCACAACGGTGACGGATATCCCGTCCAATGAAATATTAATTCCATTATAGCCTATGCGATTCATATGTCGACGGACAGGATATCCGTCACCGTTGGGACAGTGTAACCCGCCCCCCAAGATCTGAATCAGGCCCAAAGCTCGGAGGAGCAGAGGCGCAACTAGAGTGACATTTCGGGGGGGGCTAATAAATTTTTTTTGGGGGGGCTAATTCTTCCAGCAATCGGCAGAGTGAAGATGCAGGGGCTCTAAGAAGGAGTGAAAACACAACAAAGCCTCGTTAACAAGTAAATGGCCTGTGAAGTACTCGGGTGCGGCTGTGCGTGTGCCCGGGAAGCTGTCTCAGCCCGGGCTGCCACACACGAGGGGGGGGGACTGAAGCCCTTTGAGCCCAATGGGCAGTGATGACTGTCCAGAGGAACTGATTGCACCAGACTAGAAGAGAGCATGTAAACAAGTCAAGCAGGCGTCCCCTAATGCAAGATTTAAGCTGATACACTTAAACTAGTTGCACAGAACCTACATAACACCACGGAAACTGACTAAGCTATACCCAACTTGCCCCGCAGTATGTGGGATACGCAAGCACTCTTCTGCGACTTTCTGTGTTTATAGGGAATTCTGGGCAGAAGTGATGAGAGTGGCGTCCCACGTGGTAGGGCTGGATTTAGGGGGGCTCTATCAAACTGTGCTTGTTGGGTGTGGTGCCTCTACGTAGGGCTTTAAGTGGGCCGGGTCTCACCGGGTCTGAGCACAGCAGTTTTTTAAAGGGGCCCTCGAAACGGGTCTCTATCGGGCTCTGTTTTGGGCCCTGGCACAGGCGGACCGTTTCTTTACGGAATGCAGTGACAGCAGGCACATTAATGTGCGTGCTCACACTGCTCACTTCTCACTCGTGGAGAAGTTACGGCATGACGTAATGCCAGGTGAGCGGTGTAGGGGGAAGGGAAATCCTTTAAAGAGAGCCATTTCTCTCTGGATTTCCCTTCTCTTTTTGAAACTCAGGAGCAGCAACATTGTCGTGGTGTCACCGGGGCTTTAACTGGAAGCTTTTTCGATATTATATACAAGCCATAGTTGCTGCTTATTTATCTTATGCAACTAACAACCATTGACAAAGCCAATAGTCCTGACTTGTTGTAGGTATGATGTTACTTGTTGTATCATATATCTGGATGCAATGACAGAAACAGCAAAATACAAGTCGGGCGGCACACTATGCTAAGCACAGATTTTTAGCATATGTGTTTTAAGCCACGCCCTTAATTACATTGGCCACGCCCCTTTGAGACCCCCCAGTTTTTTCATCCCACTTAAAGCCCTGCCTCTTCGGAAATGCTTTAAAATGGAAACCTGAATGATGGCGCTTAGTCTGACGTTGGCGAGGCCGCACGTTGCAATACCCTGGGTGGCCTCTAGGGCCCCGGACGTAAAAACCTGGAACGCGGATTCAATAGAATTGGCCAATAGAAGACGAGCAGCCCATGACGCTCACTCGAAGAGACGAAAGAGTTGTGGAGGATTTAATAACTTGGGGTGAAAATGAAATGCTTAATGAAAGGATGGATCCACCCAATAACAGACCCCCTTGTATTGGAGCTGTAGTGTACGAACACAGCTGTAAATCAGAGATGTGGCATAGATCTGGCAAAAGAAAACTGCTTGAGGAAGGCTTTCTATATAATTGTGTTTATATCCGAGATGGCTTTTGATTGCACATGGGCACTTGATTAATATACTCTTATATGTTTAAAAATTCAAAAAAGGCAATTTAAAAAAAAGGAGGGGGTGGTTTAAGGTTAGGCCAGTCACTGACGCCAGCAGCAGGAGGCCTGCAAGGTTTCACAGCAGGGGGGATGGTTACATTTGTGCGCTCGGATGTTATGTTTAAGGGACTGTATACATTGAAAAGGCCTCTGAAGGTGACTGCTCTTCTAGAAGCTGCTGACATTACTGAGGATGGCTCTTGCTGGAACATTGAGTGGCGAGGTGCTGGGATGTCAGGAGGCCTTTTAGGAAGGGCCACTGAGAGAGTGAAAAGAACTGAGTATGGACAGGGAGCATCTCACGATGGGTTGGTGACCTGCGATGAATGAGTAAGGGCTGTGGTTCTGATGGCTGTGCCAGTGGAGGCCACCGCAATGACTGAGTAAAGCCGGGTCTGGTGGCTTGGTGGACTAATGCGTCCACTGTAGGGGCCTGTGTTTGACCTCATGGTCACAGGTTCAAATGCTGGCTGTTCACACTCAGCCTTTCATCCTCGTGAGGTTGATAACATGAATACCATTGAGTTGGGTAGCAATATACATCTGTTATTCAGTGGCAAGATACCCTTCTGGGTGAACGTGCACTTTACAAATACACGTTATGTCTAGACTTTTGGATTAAATGTCCTGACTACATTAGCATGTGGTTGGCACATTCTCAACATAAGTATTGTCCTTGTATGTTTGATGGGGGCGGTCTCTTTTAAGCTTTTTGTACCATTTAACGAAGCTGTGATGTGTGCCTTTCTCCCTCTGCAGCGTTCACCATTCAGTTCACTCATGGCAACCCCATCCACTGCTCAAGGAACTCCAGTCTTGCGGCACATCACAAACCTTCATTCACTGACATCCCACATCTGTTCACATTGGAATCCTTTATTGGAAATACAAGTCTGGTAATAAATAGTTTACTCTGGGCGCCACTGTAGTGACTTGTGGCGTTGGACGGCCTACCAGAAAACAGCCAGCCATGGCAGCGTGAGTCCAGAGTCCCTCACATACACAGCATGAGCTGAATGTCTCTACCTGGCCAAGACCATGTTGAGTTTGTCTGCTGGCAGCATGTGGTTCAGTTAATGCCATCCTTGGGCTGAACACCGTGAGGTCAGGAGTGTTGGACACTCACACTCTAAAGGGTTGCAGATGGCCATTGGCTTCCTTTCTGTCAAAAGATGATGATAATTTTGCCCTTTTGGACAAAAGCTTTTTTTTTCATAAACACATCTCCCTTTCTAAGGTTTATCTTTATCGCCAAGTTAAATTTTTTCCCTTGAGAACAATATTGTCAGCGGCTACATTTTCAGGTCATGGACACCGCGTTGTCCTCTGGTAGACATCAAGTGCCCCAATAAGAGTTTCCATAAACCTCTGGAGCCAAGCTGGTGATTTCCCCCTCTTTCTCCTGCAAACATTCATTAAAGGTTTGGAAACAGTGATGAGGAAAGCAGTTGTGTTCTCAGTGTGGGCTCCGCTCCTGATCTAGGGAGGAATTCTAACAGGCTCCATCTTGTTGCACTGGATTGTAACTGCAGGGGTGACGTCATTTGGTCGTCAGTGGAGCTGAGCCGGTGACCATGTGGCTGCTGCCCATTCTACTCTAGGGCGGCCTGAGCGCCCTTTACAGTGGATACAGTTGATGCAACTCTTGAGCCTCTACATCAAGGACACCTTAACTTTGCCCTACATTTTCAATAGATAATAAACCTCGCTGCCCTACTTGAGGGCATATTACGATTTGTCGGCTGCAATACCCCAGCTCATTCGGTCAAGTCAGAAGAGGGCTCTGGCGCTCAGACCACCGTTGCCACCCCGCAGACGGAGGTGACTTTGCTCTCGTCGGCCCACGGCTGCAGGTTCTGCAGGGCGTAGAGAGACGAGTTGTGGATGCACAGCGGGTCCTGCTGCAGCGGCTGGTTGAGGCTCTTCTGGAAGGCTTCCTGCTGCAGGTGGATCATGAGTCTGTTGGCCTGCTGGCGCTCGGCTTCCCTCTCCTCGGCTGTCTGTCTCCTGTAGCAAACAGAGACACAACTCATCATCTGGCACAAGGCAACGCACACGTTTACACAGAGCATGCACAGAATCACTTTTGTTTCTTACAGATTTGGAGGACACCAGAGTTTGTGTTAATGATATCACACAATGGGTAATCCCTTGTCAACCCTGGCCTGTCTCCTTGGGGGTTACCCACACCCTAAAAATGGAAAAACCCCTACTAGATTAATTGATCTGGCATTGATACTTGCAAAGCGAGGATTGACAATGCATTGAAAATCAGCTGGGAGGCCACGACTGCTTAAATGGTGAGATGAGCTGGTTAAATGGGCAGGACTCGAGAGTGCTGCATTGTTTCATGAATTGAAGAGAGGGCGGGGAACAATTGATAGGTCTAGAGCATAGGGACATTTAGTAGATAGCCTACGGGCTCCATACTTTGACTCAGATACATCTGACCAGGCACGCCCGGTTCAGGTAAGAGCGGTGGGGTGGGGTGGTGGGGGGAGTCAACAGACAACAGAATGGGGAAAATAAAAGAAATGAAACCAGTTACCTTGCGCTCGCCGCATCCCTAAGTTGGAGATGCAGTGAGCGCAAGGTAAGTAGTTTTATTTTTTTATTTATTTTATTTTCCCCATGCCGTCATCTGTCAACTTCCCCCCCACCCCGCTGCCACCCCGCCGCTCTTACCTGAATCGGCCGTGCCTGCATCTGACAGCTCCCGGCTTTCACCCGAGGATTCAGAGGGTAGAAGTAAATTAATTTTACGAGGGGAGCTTTAGGTGGGATTTGAAACTACAGTGGTGAGCTCAACTTGGCAGGGGATTATGGAACTCTATATAAGACCGCTTGGTAAGGGGTAACTAAAGGTGGGGGCTTTGGGTGTTGTTGTTAGTTAGTTGCTAGCTGAAAAGTTCAAATGGCATGCTCTAATATGTTATGCACTCGGGCTGACCGAGTTTGAAAGATGTGCACATTTTTAACCTGTTTTACTCTGTACTACCACAGTGCATAGATTATTGTCTGTTTCTGATGTGCTATGTCCTGGACATGTGCTGCTCTGTACTGCCATAGTGCATAGATCATTGTCTGTTTCTGATGTGCTATGTCCTTGACATGTGCTGCTCTGTACTGCCATAGTGCATAGATCATTGTCTGTTTCTGATGTGCTATGTCCTGGACATGTGCTGCTCTGTACTGCCACAGTGCATAGATCATTGTCTGTTTCTGATGTGCTATGTCCTGGACATGTGCTGCTCTGTACTGCCACAGTGCATAGATCATTGTCTGTTTCTGATGTGCTATGTCCTTGACATGTGCTGCTCTGTACTGCCACAGTGCATAGATCATTGTCTGTTTCTGATGTGCTATGTCCTGGACATGTGCTGCTCTGTACTCCCACAGTGCATAGATCATTGTCTGTTTCTGATGTGCTATGTCCTTGACGTGCTGCTCTGTACTGCCATAGTGCATAGATCATTGTCTGTTTCTGATGTGCTATGTCCTGGACACGTGCTGCTCTGTACTGCCACAGTGCATAGATCATTGTCTGTTTCTGATGTGCTATGTCCTGGACACGTGCTGCTCTGTACTGCCACAGTGCATAGATCATTGTCTGTTTCTGATGTGCTATGTCCTTGACATGTGCTGCTCTGTACTGCCACAGTGCATAGATCATTGTCTGTTTCTGATGTGCTATGTCCTTGACATGTGCTGCTCTGTACTGCCACAGTGCATAGATCATTGTCTGTTTCTGATGTGCTATGTCCTGGACATGTGCTGCTCTGTACTGCCACAGTGCATAGATCATTGTCTGTTTCTGATGTGCTATGTCCTGGACATGTGCTGCTCTGTACTGCCACAGTGCATAGATCATTGTCTGTTTCTGATGTGCTATGTCCTGGACATGTGCTGCTCTGTACTGCCACAGTGCATAGATCATTGTCTGTTTCTGATGTGCTATGTCCTGGACATGTGCTGCTCTGTACTGCCACAGTGCATAGATCATTGTCTGTTTCTGATGTGCTAAGTCCTGGCAGCTAATGTCTTTTGTTTTTTGTTATATGAAAAAAATAAAAGTTTGTTTCAAATAAACACCTCATCATCTGGCACAAGGCAATGCCCACTTTCACACAGAGCGTGCGCAGAATCACTTTTGTTAGTTACAGATTTGATGGATTCCAGGGTTTTGTTGAAATGTGCCAAACTTACTACATTTCATCCCTAAATGTCTATTTACATGCCCTAATGTGTAAAGTTCAGTATCTGAAGAGTAAGTAGGTCTTTGATATGAATTCTAGACTGAAACTGTGGAGCACTCTGGCGGATTTGCACATGCCCCCAGGATGTTATCTCTTTTAATCCGCTTTCACGAAGGCAACTGTGCACGTGTAAGGAGGGGAGGTGATCAGACTCATTTGACAGAACGAGTACCAGTCTGCAAAGGCGTTCAGCAGGGATGTGTGCTGGCACCCACCCTGTTTTCACTTTTTATCAATGACATTGCTTTCATCCTGGCACAACTGGAGGTAGGCGCCCCATCGCTGGCAGGTTTTAAAACTCCAATCCTTTTATTTACTGATGACACTTTGTTGATTTCCAAGACTCCGTCAGGCCTCCAAAAACATTTGGATCGTTTTAACGAATTCTGTGAGGATTGGGGCTTAGAAATGAACACTTCAAAGACAAAGGAGATGTCCTTCAGGCAGCATAAATCTTTTAAGAGCAAATGAATCCTGGAAGGAACCTCTCTCGAACAAGTCAATTCCTTTACATGCTTAGGGGGTTACCTTTGCTGAGGGTATGTCTTGGCAACCACACATTAGCAAGGCTACAACCAGGCTAAAGCAGATCTCTGGCACAATACTTAAAGAGTTTTCGAAATCCTATTCTAAACCCATTACTCCTGCACTTAAAATGTATGATGCCAAGGGTCTGGGCTCAACCCTGTATGGGGCTGAGCTGTGGGGTTTTGCCAAACACAATGAAATCACAAAATACGAGAATAAGGGGCATATTAACAATTATCGCTGGCCGTGCTTAGCGATAATTATATTATCGCCGCCTATCTCTGGTATTCATCGCCCTGGTAGCGCGTTATTAACAACGCGTTACTCCAGGGCGATAAAGATTCCAGAGATAGCGAGGTTATCGCCCTTTTGCAGGGAACATCGCTGGTTTTCCAGCGATGTTCCCTTCAAAACGGCGATAACCTTGCTGATACGACCCTGTGGTCGTATCAGCAGAATCCATCTCCTATGTCTAACATAGGTAAGTCAGGATTATAGCAGACGTTAGATTTTGGCGAAAACGGCTGTTTTCGCCAAAATTTAACGTCTGCTATAATCCTGTGGGCTGCCTTGTAAATATCGCGATGTGCACATCGGCGATATTTGCAACGTAGCCCATACGGGTACGCCAGTAACGCCCACTTTGCATCTCATTAGAGATGCAAAGATGGGCGTTGGAGAAAGGGCGATAGTGCAAGGATTCACGCGATAGCATGACCTTGCTGATTAGGGCGATAAGATTATCGCCGCTTTTCGTCCGAAAACGGACGCTAAAGCGGCGATAATTGTTTATCGCCTCGTTGTTAATATGCCCCTAAGTTTCTTAGGAACATGTCTCCCCTCCCATCTAGTACCCCCTTTACGCCCATTGTTTAGTGACCTAGGTGTTACAAGGGCCACGTACAACATGTTTCTGGCCATTGTTGTACTGGAGGCGCTTGTCCACTCCCGAGCTTGCACAATATACTGATAGCCTGAGGGATGTAATGAAGGCTGACCAGTTGACCTCAATCCTGTGGCTTTCAAACATGAAGTCAGCCTTGTATTCATTAGACTATCATGATTTGTGGAATCAACCTAATGCATCTGTTCTTCCATCCAAAGATGAGCTCAAATTAAATACCAGTTGCTTGTAGATGACGAGATTGTTCGGAAGTCAGCTACTGCTAAGGTGACAAGCGACTATATGGACATCAGGATACGGAGGGGGCAGGCACTATTCTGGGATGTAATAACGGTCCCACTACATAGGAAACTTTATTTCCAGTTTCGTGTAGGTACCCTGCCCCTTAGGTCATTTACTGCAGGTTGGAAGGGTGAAGGAGGTAGCACTTGCCCTTCGCGTGGCCATGGGATGGAAAGTGTTTCACACGTTATGTTCGCCTGTCCAGGCTATTCATCCACCCGGCACAAATGGCCGGCACCGATATGCAGGTCACTAGGTGCACGAAATCACCAGGATTCCCTCCGTATTCACAGATCAGATTCCTCTATACCACTAGTCATTTCTCTTGCAAATGTTTGGGTGCAATGTGGGTGCTACGCAAGAACGCCCTAGGTCGATCACCTGTCTAACGTTCCAACTCTCAGTTTGTCTTATATGTGCCCCATCTGGGTTATTTCTTGCAATACTCCATTCTTTTAACAATATGTTTTATTTATATATATCCCTTCACAACTGTATGTAGATATATATCCTATATGATTTTAGGAAAATTGATGTTTTTTAATTGTTTTACTACGTATGCTGCTGTGTGATGAATTGTTCACTCTGATTATTCCCGTGACCCGTGCTGTAAAATCAGCGCGAATAGCACCACGTGGCACGCCAGAGGGCGCTTCTTCTTTCTGCTGCTCAAGTAGATTTTCTAGTTGAATAGCAGCTTTCTTAACGTTTCCGGCAGCTTAATGCAACCTGCTGTGACTGTCTGCTGTGAGAAATCTGTACGGGACGGAGGCGGTCTAGCGCTCGATTTTCTCACTCACGCTTGCCAACTTAACATTGGCGAGCTGAGCAAGAGAAAACCTCCGCCATGCAGCGATTGTCAGAGGTTTTCTGAAACTCTACGCTCCAAGTGGAGTGAGGAGTGGGCAAAACTCTGCGAACTTCGCCGGAGGAGTGGAGTTTACCACCCACACCTAATGAGCATATACCAGTCTTCTCTTCCACCTTATATCAAACCCACAGTTCCACATGTAATGAAGACAATATTTTTAACAAAATTTCGACCACTCGGTTAGGATGCCTTTGCGAGCTAGTCAGTCAAAGTCAATGTTCATCATCGCGTCATCTTCTATGGGGCATCTCTTCCATCGTCAATTGGGAGCATGTAGAGCCTGATGTGCGACTCCATTTGCAAAAAAGGTTGCTTATTGCACACTGACTTCTTGCCGAGTCACATTGGGTTGCAGAACAACCTGACTAATTTATATTCATTAAAAAGGTCGCAATTTGTGACCCCCTATGACTGTCTGCAATCACAAGGTTGGTGGCCTGCAAGGGACAACAGACCACTATACCAATGATTGATTGCTTGTCAAACGGAACCACTGCTGCTTTAAAAGGTGGAGCAGGCCTCCGAGGCTGCCAACGTGATTACAAAAGGTGAAGGGCTCCTGAAGAGACCCCTTCCCCTTTCTGGATCAGTTACCACCCCAATTCGGGAGTCATAATGATTTGCGACCACAATTGCAGTCGCACACCATTGATACATTCCTTTCCAAATAGTACGGGGATAACCCTTTCACTGCCCCTCTATTTGTGCTTCATAAAGGATTGTAAAAGTCCGTTTAAGGGTCAGAATTTTTTTCCACCTTATAAAAGGGATTTTGTACATAAACAAAAGCCCTTTTGAAATTGCAAACCCTCTAATTTTGGGAATCATAGCTTTTGTGATTGCAAAAGTGTTTTATACATATTCCTACCACCATGGCAAGAGGATTGTGAAATGAAAAAAGTGGTCCTTCGAGATCTCGTTTCTGGTAAACAGGCCTTTTTCACCCCATCTTTGTAGCTGTGGGTACCAAATAACATGCTTGCATTTGTGCCACATTATATTTTCACACTAGGCCAGCGCATAATTTTGTATTTTATTCTTTCCCTGGGATTTAGTCTGAACAGCATAGGCAAGGTCAAACAACAGCGCCCCTTGTTATTCTCTCTGGTCTGTCACTAGCGCCGAGACATAAAGGAATGCAGCTGCTCTTTTTTGAATACACATATCTTGTCATATAACTGAGGACAGTAGATCTGAAAAAACACACAGAGCGAAGGTCCTGAGATGAGAGTGCGACCTCAGGTGAGATGTACATCATCCACCTATGCATGCTAAGGTACGGGGTCCACCACTAAACCAGAGATCTATACTGTATACGCAGTTTGCTTCAGTAGTACGGGAAGGATTAGGCAGGTCTGTCAGATAACATGACAGGGCTTTCCACGGTATATGCGGATGGTATTGTTGATATGTGTTTGTTTTCTAATTGTGGCACAAATATTGCATCTTAGAGCATGGTAGTTTCAATAAACAGTGTAAACTTTCTCCATGTTTCTTTCCTGTCTTATTGTGGAGGAGTACGAGTGAGAGAGCGAAAGGGTGTGTCCTGTTACTGCGATCCCTGAGAGGGTCAAGAGTGTCTCTCTGGAAAGATTAGGAGGCCAAGTTAGGCACTATAGCTAGTCGGACTCGGGCTCATGGTACTGAGGTGGTATGATGACTCAGTGCCTACATACTGATGTTCTATGGCTCCAAGCATAGCTCTGTTCCCGTGCAGAATCCATGCAACAGTATTCCCCATTCTGATCTCGATTGATGGAACAGAGCTGCTTTTGTGCTCAAATATTTTTCACAGTGTTCACAATTACGCAGTGATGTCTAGTCCTCCTGCCTCCTTCAGAAGTTTTCACTGGCTTTTCCTCTAGCATTTTCTACAAGGGCTTTTGAAATGGAAATGCCATATCTTCCTCTTATCGTATGTGGTCTCTGTTATTAAAGGTCAGTGGCTCAACAACAATCGATGAACAGGATTTGGGATTAGAATGTACTGGCCTCTTGTGACCCTGACGTGTTCCCATCTGGGTACAGGTAATGAGGCTGACGTTAAGCTTTGACATAGCGACTAACAATCATTTTAGGAGTTGACATTTTCCAGGTTCGAAGACCTCATAGCTTTAATCCTGTTACAGTAATGAAATCATTTGTGGACTCATTAGCTCCTATTAAGTGAAGCCGCAGTGTTCCACCTGAAATAGGCTCATTATGGCTGAGTCTGAACAGCTGCTCACGAACGCCTGCTCTCCTGCCTTCCGTCCCCAAACAAACCATGAAGAGATCAGAGAGTTTGCATTTGAATCTCTCAATGCTCTCCCCATATGGAATTCTTGTATTTTTACATGTTTCTCAATGTAACTGTAGACCTCTCAAGTGTCACTCATTTGGAGTGACACTAACTCCAATTGGTTTACTTGTCCAACTTTGACATGCTTTTTTGATATTTGTGTAAAGCAGAGTCTGCTTTAATATTCTGTACTTGGCTTTCCACAAGTTCCTGCATCCTTTGCAGATTTTAGTAGCTGAATGTTTTGCCTGGATCAATCGCTGTTAATTAAAAATTAAAGGTGTGGTACTCACACTCAAGTTTTTAATTAAAAAAAAGTTTTAAAATACTATTTGACCGTACACTAGTTTGCACAAGAACATGTGAACGAACAATCCATGAGGGGTTGTCCTCCCAATCGATTGAATGGCAGTTAATCAGGTACAACCCCTGATGGATTTCTAAGGCGCTGAGGGTGTAGTGAAGTGTCAGGGTGCTCTTGCCCCAAGGGATGCGGAAGCAAAATGGACTGTTATATGTAGTGTAGCTGTAGTTTAGCCCAGAGACACAGGAAAGCCCTCGTGTGTGGGTTTGAGCCACAAACCCAGTGACAGCTCCTCCTTAACCGAGTACAATACTATTCCATACCCCGGTAATAGAACTGGGAATTTCAAAATGTCCACGCACACAATGGTTCTGACAGACAGAACTCTTTTGGCTTAGGCATGGAACAATGAGAACCCTCTGGGAAGGTACAGTGAGTCCAAATATGTGGGAGTTTTATGCAGCAAAGAAATGAACATATCTTCTGCAAGGCTGGCAGCCGTTCTGCGGAGGCACCCTGGTGTCCGTGGCTTGTGGAACACTCTCATTACTTAGTAAAGCTGTACAGAGCCCATTGCAGCTTTACATATATGCATATAATAGGCATAATTGTAAAGTGCACATTCACTACCATAGGGGTTTCTTGGCACTATAAACAGAAAAACTTTAATCTGTAAACTTTCTATCTCCAACTCTATTAAGTCTCTTGGGATTACACTAGACAAAAACCTGAGCATGAAAGACCATGTCATTGCCTTAAAAGTGCCTTCTTCATGCTGAAACACCTTTAAAATCAAACCTTTCACCCTACCTAATGAACTAAAGACTGTAGTGCAATCCCTTGTCCTCTCCAAGCTAGACTACGGCCACGCAACAATCACTGCTACCCCAAAAATCTACCTGATCCCTATGAAATCCATCCTCAATGCAGCGGCTAGACTCCTCTCAGGGGAGAGCCACTATGACCACATCACTCTCGCACTTAAAAAACTCATCTAGCTACCAATTGAAGCGAGACTTATATTCAAAACAGCCCGCATAACCCGCAAAGCTCTCTATACTGAAAAACCTATCTACCTTGCAAACAAACTAGCAAAAGCTGGCCAAAAAAACCCTTTGCGAAGCTGTAACACTCTACTCCTAATTCCACCTAAATTCGAGAAGGAAAAATCACACACCAATTCATTCTCTGGGAATGCACCTAGAATTTGGAATGCACTCCACAGGATCTTCGCACCACTCAATCTTTCCTACACTTCAGGAAAAACCTCAAACTGCTTCTCCTCAACTAATACCTAAACCCAACCTCCTAAAACAATCAATGTCCTTGGATACACGTCTCCCCTAACTCCTGATGAGGTTGAACTTCGCTACCTCTGGACATAACTGTGATGCACTCCTCTTACCCCTGTATCAGCCAACCTTCGATACCTCCAAACTCTTTCGCCCATCTATTGTATTTTTGTACCCAGTATTTTATCTTCTGTATTCCCTGTAAATGTTGCTGTGCAAACTGGTCAAAGCACTGTGATACCTTCGGGTCAAGTTCGCACTATATTAAACTAAAAAAATATAAATACAATTAAAATAAATAGAAGGATAAAAAGCTAAGTGGAACCATTGGTATAATGAGCCTCTGCCGGTCCAGACTGCTCGTTTTGTTCCACCGGGCATTTCCCAGCGGGCTGTAGTCTTGGGAGGCGGGCTTTGAGAGCAGGAAGCCATTTGCAGCCACTAAAAACAGTCATACATCTGGCCTTAGTACAAAGTCTTTTTGTCTTAAAGGGTGTGCGTGAAGGCCACAACCTGGTGTAATTCACACCCTGAAGCAGTGGTCGAAGTGGGCGGGATCGGCAGGGCACGGCGTGCCCCTACTTCTTTAATTTCATAGAGTCTGTTCCCCTACTTTCTTATTTTAAACATGCCTCCCGGACGGCAGAAATCCCCAAGGCCGATAGTTAAGGCTCAGCTTTTGGGGACGGGCGGAGAAGAAAAAGGACTGTCTTTTCCTTCGTGCCCAGAAAAGACAAGGCCAGTGTCCAGTTCTCCTGCCGCTGGCAGCTGCCCCCCCACCCCCTGTCTTTGTTTCCCCTCTTCCCTCTCCTTCTGCCTTGCTCCTCCTCATTTAGTGAAAACCGAGACTTCAAGAAACAGGTATTTCCTTCTCTTTCCTCCTTTCGTTTATTTGCTCCCCTGTGAAATGGATCCAAAAAAGAAAAACACTTTTGTTGGAAACGTCCTCTTTTTCTGACATTTTTCAATTTCTAAGTGCAGCCTCGGGGTGGAGAGAAATAAAACATTCAAAATATGAAAACTAACTAACTAAAGTAAAGACAGAGTGGTTGCAAGGTGGCCAGATTGGTTTATTCACACATAAACACATTAGCGCCACAGTGTGTGCCAGTGAAGCGCTACTTTTGTTTTCTCGTCTCTCTTTGAACAACATTGTTTTCCCTGGGTGGGAAAGTGCACTATTCCTGGAGGTACTGAAATACCTGCTTGATGGGTGAATTGGAAAACAAAATGGGTACAGTGGCTGTGTTAACGAATGTGGTGTTTTTAAACCATACGGCTTACGTTTTGTAAGGATATAAGCAATGGGGATTGAAGCGGGTCCCTTCTGGGCCCTGTAGTCATGGCCTTAACTTTTCAGGCAAAAGCACTCACTCATTTCTGAATAATGAGTGTAAAAAGAAAAAGGTAACCATGTTGTTCCTGCTTACATTTCACATGCTTTACTTAATCTTGCATTCCCTATGAGTGTTTGCTTTTTCTAGGAAGTTGTTAATTTTTATTTAGGCAGCATGTTGCTCTTGTCTAGTGCGTAATTTGAATTGAGTCACATCCAGGTGTTTATAGCGGGTCAGTGCAGTGCAAGTTTCTCTCAGTGGAGCAGTATGGTGTTCAGTGGGGAGAGGATGTGGCACTATGGTCAGAGCTGCTGAATTTGGAACTGGGGAACCAGGTTCAGCCTTCATGACCAGTCCACCAGACCACTCCCCTGAAGGAGCACATTCCCATGCTAGACCTTAGAAGGCCCCGCAAGATCTTAAAAGCCCTGGTGTCTTAGCACCAGCAGGTGGACCCTAGCAGTGGCAAGTGTGGGTTAACCTTGAAGGCCTGTCCGCCACAATTCATTCTGAAGTTCACCTCCAGTCTTGCAGGAAGGCCTATGAAGCAGAACACCATAGAGTGACAGTGACTCTGTCACTGAGGTCACAGGACCCTTGAGCAGGGTGGCTCTAGGGCAGTGCGATTGCACCAGGCGCTGACCAGCCGCGGTCCATGCAGGTAACAGCGGTGGGGCAAAGGGGCCAGGTAAGGGGGGATTTCGGGGAACGATGCCGAGGGAAAATTAAATAATTAATTTTCCCTCTGCATCGTCCCTTGAAATTCCCCCTTACCCTGCCCCACCGCTGTTACCTGCACGGACCGCGGCTGGCGCTGACTTCAGGTGGGGGGCGTCGTATTTGCAAGTATAATATGGTTTTAAAAGCACTTGCTGCCTCCTTCCTGGCCTCCAACAATTTTCGGCAACAATAAAAATGTCATGATAACTCCTGTGATTAATGTTCTTAGTAGAGAGAGATGGTGTTTTGTCTAGTGGACGATTGACTCATGGAAAGGAAGCGCAGAGGGTTAATGTGCCTGCTGCTAAGTACATATACCATGCAGATCACAAAGTGCACATAATGTAAATAGGTCAGTGGGTTACTGCTTTTGTCAGAGAGACCCTATTGTTACTTGCAGTTAATAAGTTAAAATCCTAACATAGAACAGTGAGCTATTAACTGTCATGTAAGAGCAGCATGCAAACTGCATGGTATAAATTAGAGCGTTATGGTTTTTTTCCCTAGTCTTTGATTATCCTAATGTTGCAAAAAAGGGTTCATTTGGGTAGAAATCAATTCTGATTATTAAAGAGAACCCCCAACCATGGTATTACGTTTTAAATTCTGAGTTTGTGTTTCTCCATACCAATAGCTATTAAACTATACTGCCTACTAGTATGGTTGTCATGTGAATATCATTAAATCTCCTGTCTTCACGATTTTCTACTCACATTGAGGGTAACCACCAGATGTGTTAGTTTTATTATACACTAACACCGTCTGCAGAATTGTTTGAAAACTGTCCTGAAGAAGGTGTCTATTCCACGTATTCACCGAAACGCTGCGTCGACAACTGTTTTTCTTTAGATTATGTATTTAATAATGAAATGTTTTTATAATATTGTTTTTTACAAATGTATTGAATAAATATTATATGCAAACTTGCTGGTTTTTATGATATATTTGTGTGTACTCTGCAATATGGTATTTTAGTGATGTCTTCCTAATTTGATAATTATATAACCACCAGTATCAGTTAAGATTGGTATTTTTTGTGTATTGAATGTCTTCTTGCTGTATTTAGGGATTTTTTAACTTTACACATATTCCCCCTGTCCCTGACTGGATCTTAGGGGACCTCCCTTTTGGTTTACTTACTTGTCATGTGACTCCTACACCTTGTAGTCCTTTGTCTTATGTAACATTTCCTATACAGTGATTTACACACGTATGATTGATTGTCTCTATGTAATATGTGTGATGTGAAGTGCTCTGACACCCTACACTGGTATTAGTGGTGCTGTAAATTTTCTGATACTTTATTATTTTGACATTTTTACACATGTTAACAGTCTCTGCAAAGATTTTTCCTTTTTAGTACCAGTGGAACATACAACTGCAGCAGTGAGAAAGGTGACCAGTCAACCTTTGCTAAGGGCCCTCCACTTCACAGCAGCACAAGTCACATTTTTTAGTAACTTTTGATCCATTTGAGCTATAAACAATTTATTAGTTAAAATCGTCAGATTATGTATTATGTGGCAAATATGGCAGAGCCATAATTATGTGGAAAACTTTGCAAACTAGGATTTTTTGCCATTCATGTTTGAACTGCTCTTGTTGAAAAAAGGGAGGAGAAGTGCTGATGACAGAAACTCCATGGCTGGGAGACAAATGGCTTGCGATTCCACTTTTAAGGATATTTGGGACATTCTGTGATTGGAAACGTATCCCACTTAGTGAATGTATTTTAATGTCAATAACTCATATTAAACCTTAAATAAACATGTGTATCCATTGGTTAAATTAAATAATGTAATAAGCTGTAACCGGTTAGTGAAATGGGAAACAAATACTAAAAATTGGGATATTTTGCTCTTTCTGCCACACCTCTGACTCCGCCCACTGACCCAATCCACGGGCTATTCCTGCCCTCTGATTCTCCGCCCACAGTTCCTCTACTTTTTTTCCCCCACTTCGACCACTGCCCTGAAGGTGAGAATGTTCTATTGGTTTTGTGTGCAGTAGTTGAGACCCACGGCTGGGTGGTGCAATGGTTTTAAATTAGGTAGTTGCTCCTGGTCCCCTGGGATATTACATAGTCGGGGGTCCTTTTAGTTTTTTTTTATGCCGCACTTCAACATGGGGTATGAGTACTACTCCCAGTGGCATAAGGAAACCTTAGGGGGTCCCCCTGCAAGAGATGATGAGGGGGCCCCTGGCAATACTCATACACTCGAGCTGACAAGCTGAGGGGCCCCCCTTTATACACTGAAGACTGGGCCCCCTGCGCCGCGGGTGCTGCAGGGGTGCCTGTTGTGCCCCTAGCGACTCCTCTCATTTCACAGGTGCCGGGGGGACCTCTGGATGTTGGAGCGCTTCTCCGGCAGTGCGGAACCTGCAGCGGAGAGACTCTGCTTGCACACTGGCTATGTACGGTGGGGTTCAGCTTGCCAGCACTGCATCACACAGTTACGGGGGGAAGTCAAGCAGCACAGGCACATGTATGAGCTTGGACCAATTCAAAGTGGCGCTTGGAGGCCCAGAATGCTTACGTGCAGCGTGCAATAGCACGCCAGACACACAGCCTCTCTCTGCGGACTTTGCCACGAGCGGCCCCACGTTCCTTTATTTAAACACTTGTCTACCAGCCTCGGGATGCATTGTTCAGCAGGGCACCCCTTTCGAAGCTCCCAGATGGTTCATTACAGACAACATGAGAGTGAGGGCAACATGGAGGAGAAGAGGAGACAAGCACATGGGCGACAGCGAGAAACACAGATGCAGGAAAAGCCGCGTACATAAGGGAGATAGCTGGAAAATACATCCAGTCTCATGGAGTGCCTAATTAAAAAGAAAAAAAGTGCTTGAGACGCAAGCAGTAAAAGCACAGAATCCATCGAAAGGAAGAGTAAAGAGGCTCTGCTCTATGGGCGGGATAAACACAAGACCGATGAGCAGGTTCACAAATAAGTAGCAGGCAACCTAGAATGACAGGAAAGCTCACCAATGGTAAGCAATGGGCGGGCTCCAAGCCCCTCTATCTTCTTGGTGAGCCCACAATATGTCTTTCGCAGCTAGAGAGCCGTGCTGTCTGGTTAGGCCTAGAAATCTGGTAGCTCATGTGAAACCAAAAAGCACTGCAAAAAATTGCCACTGGGTGGCAGCAGAGAACAATTAGCAGAAGACTTGCTGTATCCCACTTCTCACACACATTGAGGGCTGCCTGAGTTATTGTTCTGCACAACAGCCTGAACTAGCATAGAAGAGTGGGAGGCAGGTCACAAGTCCCTGACACGTCACGTGATCAGTACGGGGCAGGCCTCAGGTAAGCCTGTCCCAGTCGCCGCCTCACAGCCCCAGCACCCTGGTCCCACTGCTGCCACAGGCTCATGCTATGCTAAGTCTGCCAGCTTTAGGGACCTGCAGGTAGGGACGTCGTGAACCCCCCCGCTTCAGCAGGTACAGCGGGGGCAGACTCCCTTATGGGTCTCTTCTGTCTGCAACTCAGCAGAGAAAAGCTTATAATTCATGGTATAAAGCAGGGGTTCCTAACCTGGGGTTCCCGCACTCCCAGGGGTACGAGATGGCATTTCAGGGGGTGCCACAAATAGGGAAAGTATGCACTGTTTGCATATTAGGAATCCGGCGAGAATAGGTGCAGGGGGGGGGGTGCAAACAATAATCAAACATTCCCCAGGGATGCGGGACATAGAAAAGGTTGGGAATCCCTGGTATAAGAGAGACCAGCCTCAATTGGAGGGAAGGCGGAGCAGGGAATAACGAAAGGTTGTTTGATAGAAAAGGGAAAGAAGGAAGGAATATTGAAAGGAAGGAAGGGGAAAGAAAGGTAGGAAGGGTGATAGGATGGGTGGATGAATAAGTGGATTGATGGATGAGCGGGTGAAGGGATGAGTGAATGGATAGGTAGATGGACACGTGAAAGGATGGAAGAGTAAAGAGAAGTCAGAGTATGGATGGATAGATGGATGGATGAAAGGCTTTATTGATGGATGGGTAAGTCAAAGGATTGATGTGTGGATGGATGTATGGATGGATGCATGCATAGACGATGGATGTGTGAACAGATGGATGGGTGGAATGGTCGATGGAAGGAATGGGGAAAGATTACATGATGGATGAAGAAATAAATAGATGACAGGATGTAAAGGTGAAATAGTGGATATCAGCAGTGGATGAAGGGAGAAAGCGTGAATGGATAGATGCTTGGCTGGAAGAGACAAGGGAGCTCTTCTAGGGAGGGTCGGGCTCACTTTCTTCGCTTGCTTGGTGCTATGAGAGGTTTGGTTCAAGTGGGGGCGGGAGGGGGGGATACTTTAATGGCTTCTCCCTTGCCTGCAGGCCTAATATTTCATTTGGGAATTGGATGAATGACGCTGCTCAGCTCCCACCCCTTTCCTGCCGGTTACGACTCAATGGGTGTTTGGTGGTGGGGGCATAATGGCACCTGCTATGAGTGTGCTCCCCACTCCCCCACCACCCATATGCAACAAGCTTTCATAGAGGGATATCCTGCTGCCCCACTTTACCGCTGCATCACCTCCAAAAACAAAAGTGCTGTTAATATTTCTCCTGTTCTTCAACTCATCATAACACCAAATATATGCTGCAGCTGTCTGTTACCCTCGAATTATGCTATCAAAAAATAATCACATGAAAAATCCGATGTAGAATCCTTAGTTAGAGCTGGTCCCTGTTGCAGTAAAAATGTTACTTTGCAAACACTGGAAAAATACTGTCTCTGAAAAACGTTCTGGGGCTGTAAGATATAAACTGATATTCACTGGTTTCCAAAAGTTGAAAAAAATAGACTCTAATTCAAAGGAAATAAATACTGAAAACCGGAAACCACAGCCAGGTAATGCTTTTCAGCTGTGCAGTACTTCTGTGATTAAAGATCAGGAAAGGGAGAGATTCTGCTACATTTTCCAGCTTCTGTGTTTGGTTAAAATGAAAATGTTATTACTTTGGCCTGAATTTATTAAGTTGTTTATTTATTTCTTTACTTGAGGCACATCACCCAAGTACACTACGTCTAGGGCCTATGCACACCGCCAAGTACACTGCGTCTAGTGCCGATGAACAGCGCCAAGTATGTTGTGTCTAGTGCCTATGAACACCGCCAAGTATGTTGTGTCTAGTGCCTATGAACACCGCCAAGTATGTTGTGTCTAGTGCCTATGAACACCGCCAAGTATGTTGTGTCTAGTGCCTAAGAACACCGCCAAGTATGTTGTGTCTAGTGCCTAAGAACACCGCCAAGTACACTGTGTCTAGTGCCTATGAACACTACCAAGTATGCTGTGTCTAGTGCCTATGCACACAGCCAAGTACACTGCGTCTAGTGCCTATGAACATCACCAAGTACACTGCGTCTATCGCTATGAACACCGCCAAGTATGTTGTGTCTAGTGCCTATGAACACCGCCAAGTAAATTGTGTCTAGTGCCTATGAACACTGCCAAGTATGTTGTGTCTAGTGCCTATGAACAGCGCCGAGTACACTGTGTCTAGTGCCTATGAACACCGCCAAGTACACTGCGTTGAGTGCCTATGAACACCGCCAAGTACACTGTTTCTAGTGCCTATGAACACTGCCAAGTATGCTGTGTCTAGTGCCTATGCACACCGCCAAGTACACTGCGTTTAGTGCCTATGAACATCACCAAGTACACTGCGTCTAGGGCATATGCACACCGCCAAGTACACTGCGTCTAGTGCCTATGAACACCGCAAAGTATGTTGTGTCTAGTGCCTATGAACACCGCCAAGTATGTTGTGTCTAGTGCCTATGAACAGCGCCAAGTACACTGTGTCTAGTGCCTATGAACACCACCAAGTACACTGCGTCTAGTGCCTATGAACATCGCCACGTACACTGTGTCTAGTGCCTATGCACACCACCACGTACACTGTGTCTACGGCCTATGCACACCACCAAGTACACTGTGTCTAGTGCCTATGAACACCACCAAGTATGCTGTGTCTAGTGCCTATGCACACCACCACGTACACTGTGTCTAGTGCCTATGCACACCACCACGTACACTGTGTCTAGGGCCTATGCACACAGCCAAGTACACTGTTTCTAGTGCCTATGAACACCGCCAAGTATGCTGTGTCTAGTGCCTATGCACACCGCCAAGTACACTGCGTCTAGTGCCTATGAACACCGCCAAGTACACTGCGTCTAGGGCCTGTGCACACCGCCAAGTACACTGCGTCTAGTGCCTATGAACACCGCCAAGTACACTGCATCAAGGGCCAATGCACACCACCAAGTACACTGTGTCTAGTGCCTATGAACACCGCAAAGTACACTGCGTCTAGTGCCTATGAACACCGCCAAGTATGTTGTGTCTAGTGCCTATGAACACCGCCAAGTATGTTGTGTCTAGTGCCTATGAACAGCGCCAAGTACACTGTGTCTAGTGCCTATGAACACCGCCAAGTACACTGCGTCTTGTGCCTATGAACACCGCCACGTACACTGTGTCTAGTGCCTATGCACACCACCACGTACACTGTGTCTAGGGCCTATGCACACAGCCAAGTACACTGTTTCTAGTGCCTATGAACACCGCCAAGTATGCTGTGTCTAGTGCCTACGCACGCCGCCAAGTACACTGCGTCTAGTGCCTATGAACACCGCCAAGTACACTGCGTCTAGGGCCTGTGCACACCGCCAAGTACACTGCGTCTAGTGCCTATGAACACCGCCAAGTACACTGCATCAAGGGCCAATGCACACCACCAAGTACACTGTGTCTAGTGCCTATGAACACCGCAAAGTACACTGCGTCTAGTGCCTATGAACACCGCCAAGTATGTTGTGTCTAGTGCCTATGAACACCACCAAGTATGTTGTGTCTAGTGCCTATGAACAGCGCCAAGTACACTGTGTCTAGTGCCTATGAACACCGCCAAGTACACTGCGTCTAGTGCCTATGAACACCGCCACGTACACTGTGTCTAGTGCCTATGCACACCACCACATACACTGTGTCTAGGGCCTATGCACACCGCCAAGTGCACTGTTTCTAGTGCCTATGAACACCGCCAAGTATGCTGTGTCTAGTGCCTATGCACACCGCCAAATACACTGGGTCTAGTGCCTATGAACACTGCCAAGTACACTGCGTCTAGGGCCTATGCACACCGCCAAGTACACTGCGTCTAGTGCCTATGAACACTGCCAAGTATGTTGTGTCTAGTGCCTATGAACACCGCCAAGCATGTTGTGTCTAGTGCCTATGAACACCGCCAAGTACACTGTGTCTAGTGCCTATGAACACCGCCAAGTATGCTGTGTTTAGTGCCTTTGCACACCACCACGTACACTGTGTCTAGTGCCTATGCACACCACCACGTACACTGTGTCTAGGGCCTATGCACACCGCAAAGTACACTGTGTCTAGTGCCTATGAACACTGCCAAGTATGTTGTGTCTAGTGCCTATGAACACCGCCAAGTATGTTCTGTCTAGTGCCTATGAACACCACCAAGTACACTGTGTCTAGTGCCTATGAACACCGCCAAGTATGCTGTGTCTAGTGCCTATGCACACCACCACGTACACTGCGTCTAGGGCCTATGCACACCACCAAGTACACTGTGTCTAGTGCCTATGAACACCACCAAATATGCTGTGTCTAGTGCCTATGCACACCGCCAAGTACACTGTTTCTAGTGCCTATGCACACCACCACGTACACTGTGTCTAGTGCTTATGAACACCGCCAAGTATGCTGTGTCTAGTGCCTATGCACACCGCCAAGTACACTGCATCTAGTGCCTATAAACACCGCCAAGTACACTGCGTCTAGGGCCTATGCACACCCCCAAGTACACTGTGTTTAGTGCCTATGAACACCACCAAGTACACTGCGTCTAGTGCCTATGAACACCACCAAGTACACTGCGTCTACTGCCTATGAACACCGCCAAGTATGCTGTGTCTAGTGCCTATGCACACCAAGTACACTGTGTCCAGTGCCTATGTACACCACCACGTACACTGTGTATAGTGCTTATGCACACCGCCACGTACACTATGTCTAGTGCCCATGCACACTGCCACGTACACTATCTAGTGCCTATACACACCACAAAATACACTGTGTCTAGTGCCTATGCACACCGCCAAGTACACTGTGTCTAGTGCCTATGCACACCACCAAGCACACTGTGTCTAGTGCCTATGAACACCACCAAGTACACTGTGTCTAGTGCCCATGCACACCGCCAAGTACACTGTGTCTAGTGCCTATGAACACCACCAAGTACACTGCATCTAGTGCCTATGCACACCACCAAGTACACTGTGTCTAGTGCCTATGAACACCACCAAGTACACTGCGTCTAGTGCCTATGAACACCGCCAAGTACACTGTGTCTAGGGCCTGGGCACACCGCCAAGTACACTGTTTCTAGTGCCTATGCACACCACCACGTACACTGTGTCTAGGGCCTATGCACACCACCAAGTACACTGTTTCTAGTGGCTATGAACACCACCAAGTATGCTGCGTCTAGTGCCTTTGAACACTGCCAAGTATGTTGTGTCTAGTGCCTATGAACACCGCCAAGTATGTTGTGTCTAGTGCCTGTGAACACCGCCAAGTACACTGTGTCTAGTGCCTATGAACACCGCCAAGTATGCTGTGTCTAGTGCCTATGCACACCGCCAAGTATGCTGTGTCTAGTGCCTATGCACACCACCACATACACTGTGTCTAGTGCCTATGCACACCACCAAGTACACTGTGTCTAGTGCCTATGAACACCGCCAAAGTATGCTGTGTCTAGTGCCTATGCACACCACCATGTACACTGTGTCTAGTGCCTATGCACACCACCACGTGCACTGTGTCTAGGGCCTATGCACACCGCCAAGTACACTGTTTCTAGTGCCTATGAACACCGCCAAGTATGCTGTGTCTAGTGCCTATGCACACCGCCAAGTACACTGCATCTAGTGCCTATGAACACCGCCAAGAACACTGCGTCTAGGGCCTATGCACACCGCCAAGTACACTGCGTCTAGTGCCTATGAACACCGCCAAGTACACTGCGTCTAGGGCCTATGCACACCACCAAGTACACTGTGTCTAGTGCCTATGAACACCGCAAAGTACACTGCGTCTAGGGCCTATGCACACCGCCAAGTACACTGCGTCTAGTGCCTATGGACACCGCCAAGTACACTGCGTCTAGGGCCTATGCACACCGCCAAGTACACTGCGTCTAGGGCCTATGCACACCGCCAAGTACACAGCATCTAGTGCCTATGAACACTGCCAAGAACACTGCGTCTAGGGCCTATGCACACAGCCAAGTACACTACGTCTAGTGCCTATGAACACCACCAAGTACACTACGTCTAGGGCCTATGAACACCACCAAGTACACTGTGTCTAGTGCTTATGAACACCGCCAAGTATGCTGTGACTAGTGCCTATGCACACCGCCAAGTACACTGCATCTAGTGACTATGAACACCACCAACTACACTGCGTCTAGGGCCTATGCACACTGCCAAGTACACTCTGTCTAGTGCCTATGAACACCGCCAAGTACGCTGTGTCTAGTGCCTATGCACACTGCCAAGTACACTGCGTCTAGTGCCTATGAACACCGCCAAGTACACTGCGTCTAGGGCCTATGCACACCGCCAAGTACACTGCGTCTAGGGCCTATGCACACCGCCAAGTACACAGCATCTAGTGCCTATGAACACTGCCAAGAACACTGCATCTAGGGCCTATGCACACCGCCAAGTACACTGCATCTAGTGCCTATGAACACCGCCAAGTACACTGTGTCTAGTGCCTATGAACACCGCCAAGTACACTGTCTAGTGCATATGCACACCACCACATACACTGTGTCTAGTGCCTATGAACACCACCAAGTATGCTGTGTCTAGTGCCTATGCACACCGCCAAGTACACTGCGTCTAGTGTCTATGAACACCGCCAAGTACACTGCGTTTAGGGCCTATGCACACCGCAAAGTACACTGCGTCTAGTGCCTATGAACACCGCCAAGTATGTTGTGTCCAGTGCCTATGAACACCGCCAAGTATGTTGTGTCTAGTGCCTATGAACACCGCCAAGTACACTGTGTCTAGTGCCTATGAACACCGCCAAGTATGCTGTGTCTAGTGCCTATGCACACCACCACGTACACTGTGCCTAGTGCCTATGCACACCACCACGTACACTGTGTCTAGGGCCTATGCACACAGCCAAGTACACTGTTTCTAGTGCCTATGAACACCGCCAAGTATGCTGTGTCTAGTGCCTATGCACACCGCCAAGTACACTGCGTCTAGTGCCTATGAACACCGCCAAGTACACTGCATCTAGGGCCTGTGCACACCGCCAAGTACACTGCGTCTAGTGTCTATGAACACAGCCAAGTACACTGCGTCTAGGGCCTATGCACACCGCAAAGAACACTGCGTCTACTGCCTATGAACACCGCCAAGTATGTTTTGTCTTGTGCCTATGAACACCACCAAGTACACTGCGTCTAGTGCCTATGAACACCGCCAAGTACACTGCATCTAGGGCCTATGCACACTGCCAAGTACACTGCGTCTAGTGCCTATGAACACCGCCAAGTACACTGTGTCTAGTGCCTATGAACACCGCCAAGTATGCTGTGTCTAGTGCCTATGCACGCCAAGTACACTGTGTCCAGTGCCTATGCACACCACCACGTACACTGTGTATAGTGCTTATGCACACCGCCACGTACACTATGTCTAGTGCCCATGCACACTGCCACGTACACTATCTAGTGCCTATACTCACCACAAAATACACTGTGTCTAGTGCCTATGCACACCGCCAAGTACACTGTGTCTACTGCCTATGCACACCCCCAAGTACACTGTGTCTAGTGCCTATGAACACCACCAAGTACACTGTGTCTAGTGCCCATGCACACTACCAAGTACACTGCGTCTAGTGCCTATGAACACCGCCAAGTACACTGCATCTAGTGCCTATGCACACCACCAAGTACACTGTGTCTAGTGCCTATGAACACCGCCAAGTACACTGCGTCTAGTGCCTATGAACACCGCCAAGTACACTGTGTCTAGGGCCTATGCACACCGCCAAGTACACTGTTTCTAGTGCCTATGCACACCACCACGTACACTGTGTCTAGGGCCTATGCACACCGCCAAGTACACTGTTTCTAGTGCCTATGAACGCCGCCAAGTATGCTGCGTCTAGTGCCTTTGAACACTGCCAAGTATGTTGTGTCTAGTGCCTATGAACACCGCCAAGTATGTTGTGTCTAGTGCCTATGAACACCGCCAAGTACACTGTGTCTAGTGCCTATGAACACCGCCAAGTGTGCTGTGTCTAGTGCCTATGCACACCGCCAAGTATGCTGTGTCTAGTGCCTATGCACACCACCACGTACACTGTGTCTAGTGCCTATGCACACCACCAAGTACACTGTTTCTAGTGCCTATGAACACCACCAAGTATGCTGTGTCTAGTGCCTATGCACACCGCCAAGTACACTGCGTCTAGTGCCTATGAACACCGCCAAGTACACTGCATCTAGGGCCTACGCACACCACCAAGTACACTGCGTCTAGTGCCTATGAACACTGCCAAGTATGTTGTGTCTAGTGCCTATGAACACCGCCAAGTATGTTGTGTCTAGTGCCTATGAACACCGCCAAGTACACTGTGTCTAGTGCCTATGAACACCGCCAAGTATGCTGTGTCTAGTGCCTATGCACACCACCACGTACACTGTGTCTAGTGCCTATGCACACCACCACGTGCACTGTGTCTAGGGCCTATGCACACCGCCAAGTACACTGTTTCTAGTGCCTATGAACACCGCCAAGTATGCTGTGTCTAGTGCCTATGCACACCACCAAGTACACTGCATCTAGTGCCTATGAACACTGCCAAGAACACTGCGTCTAGGGCCTATGCACACCGCCAAGTACACTGCGTCTAGTGCCTATGAACACCGCCAAGTACATTGCGTCTAGGGCCTATGCACACCACCAAGTACACTGTGTCTAGTGCCTATGAACACTGCAAAGTACACTGCGTCTAGGGCCTATGCACACCGGCAAGTACACTGCGTCTAGTGCCTATGGACACCGCCAAGTACACTGCGTCTAGGGCCTATGCACACCGCCAAGTACACTGCGTCTAGGGCCTATGCACACCGCCAAGTACACAGCATCTAGTGCCTATGAACACTGCCAAGAACACTGCGTCTAGGGCCTATGTACACAGCCAAGTACACTGCGTCTAGTGCCTATGAACACCGCCAAGTACACTACGTCTAGGGCCTATGAACACCACCAAGTACACTGTGTCTAGTGCTTATGAACACCGCCAAGTATGCTGTGTCTAGTGCCTATGCACACCGCCAAGTACACTGCATCTAGTGACTATGAACACCACCAACTACACTGCGTCTAGAGCCTATGCACACCGCCAAGTACACTCTGTCTAGTGCCTATGAACACCGCCAAGTACGCTGTGTCTAGTGCCTATGCACACTGCCAAGTACACTGCGTCTAGGGCCTATATCCACCGCCAAGTACACTACGTCTAGTGCCTATGAACACTGCCAACTACACTGCGTCTAGGGCCTATGCACACCACCAAGTACACTGTGTCTAGTGCCTATGAACACCGCCAACTATGCTGTGTCTAGTGCCTATGCACTCTGCCAAGTACACTGTGTCCAGTGCCTATGCACACCACCACGTACACTGTGTCTAGTGCTTATGCACACCGCCACGTACACTATGTCTAGTGCCCATGCACACTGCCACGCACACTCTCTAGTGCCTATACACACCACAAAATACACTGTGTCTAGTGCCTATGCACACCGCCAAGTACACTGCGTCTAGTGCCTATGCACACCACCAAGTACACTGTGTCTAGTGCCTATGAACACCGCCAAGTACACTGTGTCTAGTGCCCTTGCACACCGCCAAGTACACTGCGTCTAGTGCCTATGAACACCGTCAAGTACACTGCATCTAGTGCCTATGCACACCACCAAGTACACTGTGTCTAGTGCCTATGAACAAAGCCAAGTGCACTGTGTCTAGTGCCTATGAACACCGCCAAGTACACTGTCTAGTGCCTATGCACACCACCACGTACACTGTGTCTAGTGCCTATGAACACCCCAAGTACACTGCGTCTAGTGCCTATGAACACCGCCAAGTATGCTGTGTCTAGTGCATATGCACACCACCAAGTACACTGCGTCTAGTGCCTATGAACACCGCCAAGTACTCTGCGTCTAGGGCCTATGCACACCACCAAGTACACTGTGTCTAGTGCCTATGCACACTACCACATGCACTGTGTCTAGTGCCTATGCACACCACCAAGTACACTGTGTCTAGTGCCTATGAACACCGCCAAGTACACTGCGTCTAGTGCCTATGAACACCGCCAAGTATGCTGTGTCTAGTGCCTATGCACACCACTACGTACACTGTGTCTAGTGCCTATGCACACCACCAAGTACACTGCGTCTAGTGCCTATGAACACCGCCAAGTACACTGCGTCTAGTGCCTATGCACACCACCAAGTACACTGTGTCTAGTGCCTATGAACACCACCAAGTACACTGCGTCTAGTGCATATGAACACCGCCAAGTATGCTGTGTCTAGTGCCTATGCACACCACCACGTACACTGTGTCTAGTGCCTATGCACACCACCAGGTACACTGTGTCTAGTGCCAATGAACACCGCCAAGTATGTTGTGTCTAGTGCCTATGAACACCGCCAAGTATGCTGTGTCTAGTGCCTATGCACACCGCCAAGTATGCTGTGTCTAGTGCCTATGCACACCACCACATACACTGTGTCTAGGGCCTGTGCACACCGCCAAGTACACTGCGTCTAGTGCCTATGAACACCGCCAAGTATGCTGTGTCTAGTGCCTATGAAGACCGCCAAGTATGCTGTGTCTAGTGCCTATGCACACCGCCAAGTACACTGCATCTAGTGCCTATGAACACCGCCAAGTACAATGCATCTAGGGCCTATGCACACCGCCAAGTACACTGCATCTAGTTCCTATGAGCACCGCCAAGTATACTGCATCTAGGGCCTATGAACACCGCCAAGTACACTGCGTCTAGTTCCTATGCACACCACCAAGTACACTGCGTCTAGTGCCTATGAACACCGTCAAGTACGCTGTGTCTAGTGTCTATGCACACCGCCAAGTACACTGTGTCTAGTGCCTATGAACACCGCCAAGTACACTGTGTCTAGTGCCTATGAACACCGCCAAGTACACTGTGTCTAGTGCCCATGCACACCGCCAAGTACACTGTGTCTAGTGCCCATGCACACCACCAAGTACACTGTGTCTAGTGCCTATGCACACCGCCAAGTATGCTGTGTCTAGTGCCTATGCACACCGCCAAGTACCCTGTGTCTAGTGCCTATGAACACCGCCAAGTACACTGTGTCTAGTGCCTATGCACACCACCAAGTACACTGTGTCTAGTGCCCATGCACACTGCCACGTACACTATGTCTAGTGCCCATGCACACTGCCATGCTTGTCTACTGGTATCCAATGAAGGGAAGAGAGACCTGCCCTAATGCTATCAAACTTGCCCAATCTTAGGACCACACTCACTGCCATGCTTTAAACGCATTGGATCTGTCCTTTGGGAACACCTCCCTGCAGGGCATTAGCAAAGTCCGGTTTGAGTTTACGTGACCCTACTATTGACTTTTGATGTTCAGTGTCCACTTAGAGTTCAAATAAGGGTTACATTTCTTTTAGATGCCTCAAGCAAAATATGTGCTTATAGTTACTTCAAAATATAAAACTGCATCGCTCCCCTCCCAAAGATTACCTGCTGATGTCGAGAAGGTGGTGGGACGAGCAAGCAGTTCAGCAGCTTGTGGAGTCCAACTTATAACCGCCATCTTGTGGCTGGAGCCCCTGAGAGGGACCTCCCTTTAGCTTTGTCCATTTCTGTCCACTATTGTTCATCCAGCAGCCACTTCCTCCTGTCCTCATCTAATGGTTGGTAATCTCCGTGGTTGTCGCCCATTCCTAGCCACTGCCTCAGTGTCCCAATGTTACTGACTCAGCCCCTTCCCTGCTACCTCTAGGCCAGATGTGAGATGGGTCAGGCACGAAAGAAGAGGTAACCTTCTCTCTTCACTGCATATATACAGGGTATATTCATTCAACACCACCAGCCCCGCCCTGCTCCAGCCCCAGTATATTTGGGACAGGAAAACACATAACCATTCTTTAAACACTAGCATGAGTTGGTGCATAACACATGTGGCATCAGCCTGGTATTGCATCACTCAAGATGAGGGTTGGGAGAAACTCGCAGAGTTTTACTCCGTGGAATTCTGCAGAGTTACATAAAAACTCAGCGAGATTCCGCGGAGTTCCACGAGCGGGCAGAATTTGGTACGTTCCGCTGCTCGCATCGATTTTTAGCACCGGGAGCTTGTTCTGAGCTGTAATATTAGCACGAATGGCACCATGTGGTGCGCCAGAGGGCAGTACCTCTTTATGCCGCTCAAATAGATTTTCTACTCGAGCAGCAGCTTCCTCAATGTGAATGGTCAAGACCTGCCGCAACCGCCCACATTGAGAAATCTTGTCGGGAGGCGTTCTAGAGCCCAAAAATCGAGCTACAGGCCGCAAATTCTCGCTCGCGCTTACTAACTTACTAACTGGCAAGCTGTACGTGAGAAAAAACTCTGCCACGAGGTGGTTGGTGGAGTTTCGCCGGATCTCCGCGTTCCAAGTGGAAAGCGGAGTGTGCAAAACTCTGCGAACTCCGCCGGGGGAGCAGAATTATTCTCCTACCCCTACTTAAAATGAGTTCATTTCTGGCAATGTTTTTTGTGCACACATTATAGGGAAAATAGGAACCAGGAGAGAGCCAAAGGAAGAGAATGAGAAAGGAGGTTTGTGTCTCTTAACGAGTGAGCCATTATGTGTGTCTTGAATTGCTATTAATGTATTTTTTTTTTTAAACGTACTTTATTGATTTTCAATTTGCAGGTATTCCATGCACTTATTACTATCTCATTTCAGATATGTTTGTAAAGTATACATCGTTCGTGATAAGACAATCATTTAGCAGGGTTAAGACAGTAGGCGATCAATATACTCTGGTACGCAGTTTAATAAAGAGAGAAAGTCTCAGACAAGAAGATTAAACAACCCCCCCCTTCCACCCGCCTGAAACTAGCTTGAGTGGTCCATTTTGGTTAATGGTGTACATGATAGGGGGCGTGTAAAGGGCCTCGGTATGGTAGTGCGTGGGTATGCGCCTAATGTGCTTGACAGTTAGGTGGGGAGAGTAAACGTTCCTCTATGCCTGTTAGGCATCGGATATATGTGCCCGGAATTGCTCCAACAGATTAGTCCAATCGAATGAGATTGGCTTCTTACAAAGCCCTCTATATTCCTCTCGCCTCAGAGCAGCGCCTTCTGTAGTGGCCTTCTGTAGTGGCCCAGTGCAGAACTTCCTCCCGCAAGCCCCCTCTCTAGCAGCCTTATGTGACTTCCACCGTTGTGTCTACATTTTTTTTGCTAGTAGTAAGGAAAGGTCAGGTAGGCGTCGGAGCACTTTAGCTGTTTTGGGGAGTGGGGTCAGACCTAAGATACAAGAGTCTATAGACAACCAAGGGGTTATCCCAGATAGATGTGAGAGACCCTCTGAAACTTCACCCCAAAATCCAGACAGGGATGACCAGATCATATGGATTAAGTCTGCGTTAGGCATATGACAACGTGGACACCCCGAAGAGTCCGCCGGGTACATCATATGCACCTTGTGTGGTGTTAAATATGCTCTATGTAATATTGAGAGCTGTATAAACTTGAACCGGGAATTACGGGAAATCCGCTTCAGGTATTCAAGAATAGTGGCCCATTCCCTATCAGACAGGCCTTTCACTAAGTCAGTTTCCCATTTCTGTTTCAAGGGGAGCAGCGAGATCATAAGATGCCCCCTTAGGCCACGATATAGCCAGCGTACCAGATGGCTCCTGTGACCCATTGTGTGAAGTGCGCGGTGTAGTACATATGTGGGGGGTTCTTTGTTCTCCACTACCCAGTGTCGATGGATGTAGTGGAGGATACTAGCATGAGTTAGGAATTAAGTATTGGGTAACCCGTGGGTGTGCACAAATTCCGCATGTGGCATAAGGGTTACGTCTGCAAAGATCCTACCCTCTCCCACGGGCTAGTCTGCGGGTCGTCAGCGTGCCCATAGGTGTTGGTAGACCACAGAGCGGGATATTTGGTGTGTAAGGGGTGGGCGTGTTAGTGTATTTTAGGGCCATTTTCCAGTAAGCAACAATGAGCCTGCCTGTAGTGTCGCTGGTTCAGGGTAAAGTAGGGCTTGAAGTGTCCCTTGCCATAGTCGTAGGGGTGTGTAGCCAATCTCAAACAGGTTGTGACCAGCCAACCAATACGCTAACACTTGAAGTTGTCCAGCAATACAATACACTTTAAAGTCTGGGGCCCCCATACCCCCTTTAGTCGTTGGTAACTGGAGTTTAGACAAGCGAATCCTACGACGACCTCCCCCCCCAGATCAAGCCTATCAATAAAGAGTCCAAGAGCCTAATACCCAAGCAGGGACCACTATTGGCAAATTTACAAACTGGTATAACAATCTCGGCAATATTACCATCTTGGCCACTGCTAGCCGACCCGCCATGGATAATGGTAATTTAATCCAGAAGGCCACTTGTGACTTCAAGGAATTAATCGTGTGTACCAGTTTCCCTTCCAGGATGTCCCGTGTATCTTTGTAGATCTGGATGCCTAAGTATCGGAAGGTGATCGGCTCCACCTTCAGTTGTACATTACCAAACTGCAAGGAGGGCAATGTGTAAGTGCTGGACAAGGAGCACGCGCATGATTTGGAGGCATTGATCAGGAGTCCTGACAGGGTGCCGAATCGTGTAAGAAGAGAGGCTAGAGTGTGCATGTCCAGGCGAAGATCTCTAAGGTACAAGAGCATGTCATCGGCGTACAAGGACACCGAGTGCGTAACCCGACCTATCAGTATCCCAATTGTTGGAATCGCCTGACAGAGATGTTGGGCCAGTGACTCTATAGCAAATACAAACAAAAGTGGTGATAGGGGACAGCCTTGACGGGTCACACGGAATATCCAATATGATGAGGAAATATACTGACCGGTTTTGGCTCTAGCTGTGGGCAGAGTATAAAGCAGCTCTATCCATTGGCAATATTCAGGAGGGATTCCATATCGTCGTAAGGTGTCGAATGCTTGCCAGATGTCGAGTGATAAGCAGCCAGCATATAGGAAAAGGTCGGCTGAGTCAATCAAGGCAAATAGGCGGCGTATATTTAAAGAAGCATTGCGACGAGGTACAAAGCCGCATTGGTCCGTATGAATCAGCCCAGGGAGCAACGGAAGAAGGCGGCAGTACAGAATCTTACTGAGTATCTTATACTCCGTGTTAAGAATCGATAAAGGTCTGTAGGAGGATAACTCGGTGGGCGATTTATCTGGTTTTAGTAAAGAAGTTACCAATGCTTCCCTGATCGTGGGGGGCAAGGCTCCCTTCTCCAGGGACAGTATGTATAGCTGTTGCAGTTTCGGTATCAGTTGTGGTGCAAAGGTAGAGTAAAATTCTATGGGAAGCTCGTCTGAATCTGGCACCTTGTTTGGAGCGAGCTCTTTATTGGCTCCATGAATCTCCATCTTTGTAATTCTATCAAACGTGTGGTGGCTGTGTCCGCATTCTCAGAAAAGTAAGAGGTGATTGTGGTGGCTACAGTGTTTCTGAATACTGAACATTCTAGCAGCTGGGGCTGCAAACGCCATGTCGGGATCGGGGAAGGGACACGACCCCAATGTAGCGCAAGTTCAAGCGGATTGTGGTCTGAAATAGTTTTGCCTAGATAGGTGGTGTGAGTCACAGAGGAGCTCAAACCATGCGTGCATAGAAACCTGTCCAGGCGGGAATGTAGGGTATGGGGATGTGAATAACAGGAGTATTCTCGCAAGCCATTGTTATTAACTCATCATGCATCCTCCAGGTTCCACCCAGACACCCAACGGCACAGGACCTTGGCTTGGTGTGTTATAGCTGTGCCAGGGAGTGGGGGGGGTGAATGATCCCGGTCAATATCGAGGACTGCATTAAAATCCCCTCCCAGTAGCCAGGGGTATTGTGTCCATTCCACCAATTCAATGAACAAGTGGGCTAAGAAAGCCTCGTGATCAGAATTAGGTGCATATATATTGATCCCAATGCAATCTGTTTCCCACCCAATCTGCCCTTAAGCAGCACATATCTGCCTTGGTCATCGATCTTTGATTCTACTGCGGCAAACGGGACCCCAGCACGGATCCACACAGCCGCACCCCTTGAGAATGCTGAGTAAGAAGTACAATGCAGTTGCCCTCTCCACCGTTTATTCAGTTTGAGTGCCTCTGTAGGCACCAGGTGGGTTTCCTGGAGATACACTATGTGTGTGTGGCGTCTATGTAACTGTGCCAGTATTCTATGTCTTTTATGGACTGAACCCATACCTCGGACAGTCCAGGTGAGAAAGATATAAGATTTAGTAACTGTCAACATTGGGAGATTGTGTAAGTACAGAGGAACCCCACCTCCCGGCAAAGGGTTTACCCCCAGTGTTATAAAGGACCACAACCACTACAAAGCTTAACAATCGAACAGGTACCCAATACTCGGTCAAGCGAGTCAAATTCGTTCGACCAAACTTTACAATAACCAGGAACATTTGGAACTGTGAGACAAGAGGTGCCTTCGCTTTAGAGGCTGCCACAGAGCACCTTTCGTGTGTAAGAGTATGGATTTCCACCAGTTGACGGTGCCATACAACACTGTCCAGACCCCGGGTTGTTTATCATGCAGCATTGAATACTATCTCCCCAGTTCGGATACAATGACACAATAGACAGAGGGTACAGTAGACATGCCACAATAGGTCAGAGATAATTTTAACTTATGTAACAGAACATTATAATATACTGATCAGTTCTGCTGCGCAAAGTCCATCAACTCCTCAATCCCCCCTTATGTGACCCACTTGACTCAAATCACTGCCGAGGACGACAGTAAAAAGGATATCTCCACAGTTCTCAGTGCAGGGGATCATTACTTGGTTGAGGGGACACCAAGGGGAACAGGGCCATGCTTCCCCCAGAGTCCGAGTCCGATGCCGTGGTCTGCGATGAACTGGAACTGATGGGCGGGCGAGTGGATCGCAACGTCAATGCTGAGCGGAGAGCCCTCATCTACGCCTGCGTGGAGGTCGCTGTGACTTCGGCGGTGTTTCCGTGCGGTGTCCTACTCCTGCGGAGTTAGGAAATTGTTTTTCCATCCAGTCCCATGCACTTTTAGGTGTATCAAAGAAGTGGGAGTGGTGATTATAGAGGACTTTCAATTTAGCCAGAAAGAGAAATGCAAAGGTGAGACCTACTGCCCAGAGATGAGTTTTAATGTGTGCACCTTTGATTGGTTTTAGAATTTACTGTATCAACGCTTATTACCGCTTTTAAACCTTTGTGCCTACCTGGTGTGACAGTGTGCTGCGTGGTCTCTGCACCTCCCCGGTCCACCGCAGCCATTAGGGCTGATTGTTGTGGAGGGAGTACTGCTCTGACCCGGCCGGTGTGGTTTTTTTCATCCACTTCCGGTTGCCGTTTCACTGCCGCCATTTTCCAGGGGAGGCGGGCTAGTCTTTACACCCCCCTGCTCCAGGACACACTATTTAGGCTGCCCATTGCGCGGGAGCGCAGCGGACGCGCGCAGCGGGCGCGCCGGTGGCGCGCCAAAGGCAAGCCCGTCTGCGCCCGTCCGCGCCTGGACGTTGCCAGACGCCAGACATGCTGGCGGTTTTAATTCAGGGGTGCCAAGCTATACCAGGGAGCTTCTGATGTCCATTGGCCAGCGGATAAGCCCATGCGGCTTACACCTAGGGGTTGCAGTGGAAGGGCCTTTTTGTTGTCGCAAGTGTGGTTATAACTCCTGCCCCTCACTGCCCCCTACCCCATCCAGACCCACTATGAAAATCTTACACCTTAATGTTCGCTCCTTGGTTAAACACTACATGGAGATTTATGACCTTATAGAGGATGAATCTCCGGACGTGTTCTTCATAACCGAATCATGGCTAACTGATGCCACAGTGGCTGAACCAGGCCTTGCACTCCCCCCGGGGTTCAGCATTCTGACTCTTAACAGGGAGACTAGAGGCGGGGGCATAGCTGTTATCTTTAAGTCCCGTTTCCACTGTACATTTGTTAAGGAGGATGTAGCAGGGTGCGAATGCGCTCGTTTTGTTATTTCCTTTAGTGCACACTCCTCTATCACCGGTCTATTAGTCTACCGCCCCCCTGGACCAATCTCGGAATTCAAATCAGCCATTATTGAGGCTGTGAGTTCCCTGGCATTGACAGCTGCGAATTTTAGTCTCATTGGTGACCTAAACGTACACTTTGACCGTCCCTCCGACCCGGATATCAGCAGCTTCCTCGCTGATTTTGCTGCCTGTCAATTAAGACAGCTAGTGGTGCGCCCTACCCACACCGCTGGGCATTTACTTGACCCGGTTTTTTCTAACATCTCTTCTCTTACGGTCAAAACACCTAGCCCGGTATGCTGGTCCGATCATCTCCTAGTCTCCATTTCCCTCCTGCTCTCCGAGCCAGTGCCCAGAACTGACCTCCAGGCCACCTTCAGGCGTTGCTGGCATAAACTCAAACTAGAGGACCTACTTGCCCGCCTGGCATCCTGTCCCCCTATCCTAGACACTGACCCAGAGCAATCATATAAAGCACTCTGCGACTGGATACTACAGGCACTAGACACCCTTATCCCTGCTAAATGGTCCAAAGGTCGCTGATCGAGCTCCAATCCCTGGTACAATGACTCTCTAGCCGCTTTGCGTAGCACATGCAAAAAGCTAGAACGGGCCTGGAGAAAGGAATACGACCTTGCGGCTAAAAAGTTGTACCAGGACGAGATTAAACGATACCACAAGGCCATACATCTGGCACGAGCGGCCTACCTCACCAATGAGATCAAGTCCAGCAAAAACCCTGTGAAAAGCATTTTTAAAATACTCAACGACTTTAAAAACAGGAAAGATCCTCCCACTTCGACAATCACGTCTGGGCAGCAATGCGAGGATCTGGCCACCTTCTTTATTCAGAAGGTAGAAGCCATTTATAAATCCTTCCCCATATGCCCCATGGACCTCGTGGCTCCACTAGTCTCTCCTTCTACTGCTACCTTGGCAGTAATACCCCCTATCTCTCAGGACGAGCTTCTTACATTGAGCACTAAGGTCAAATCAGGTTCCCCTCTGGATCCTATGAGGCCTGCCCAATTTAGAGACTGCTTACCGATACTTCTCATGCCCTTGTGTCAGATGATCAACTTTTCTTTCACCATAGCGTTGGTGCCTTCGCCATGGAAGCAAGCAAGGGTGATCCCCTTGCTGAAAAAACCCTCATTGGACCCCACTAAGCCGGAACATTTTCGACCTATTTCTCTCCTGCCTTGGGTCGCTAAAATTGCTGAGGCCCACACTAATAAAGTCTTTTCGGGCTTTTTGAACAACAGCGATGCCTTAGACCGCTCCCAGAATGGTTTCCGTCCCGGTCACAGTACCGAGACGGCGCTTTTAGCAGTGAGTGAACACCTGCGGACCATTCTGGATGAGGGACAAACTGCGGCTCTGATACTGCTCGATCTCAGCGCTGCGTTTCACACGGTCTCCCATCAGATCCTCCTGCATCGCCTAGAGGAGGCGGGAGTAGTGGGCTGGCACTGGATTGGTTCTGGTCCTTTCTGTCTGACAGAGCTTTTCAGGTCTCTGCCCCCCCCTTCCTCTCTCACGCCCATTCCATCAAGCAGGGGGTTCCCCAGGGCTCGGCACTTAGCCCTGTTTTGTTTAACCTCTACGTCCAACCCCTGGCGGGAGTGGCGCGGGACTACGGCTTGACCATGGTTTCCTATGCTGATGACACGCAGCTGGTGGTGGCCCTCTCTGATGACCATTCTCGGGGCGCCATGCAGTTCCGGAACGGGCTAGAGGCGGTCGCACGCTGGATGGCCACCAACTGCCTTCAACTTAACGCCTACAAGTCAGAAGTGCTGTTGGTGGGGAACGACAAGGGGCTCTGGAGTACGCAGTGGTGGCCGGCGTCCTTGGGCAGTGCCCCCACCCCTAAGTCGGTGGTAAAGAACCTAGGGATCTGGCTCGACTCCACTCTTGGGTTTCAGGAGCACACCAAAAAGATCGCTGGTACCTGCTTCGGACTCTTACGGGGTCTGAGGCCTATATTGGGTTTCTTTGACCCAGCCACACGCCAGCTGATAGTACAGGCGACTATTTTGTCCAGACTGGACTATGCTAACTCATTGATGTTAGGCGCCAATAAGGCGGAAGTGAATCGCCTTCAACGAGTCCAGAATGCAGCCGCTCGAGTCCTGCTCAGGCTCCCAAGAACACGCTCTACGTCGGGTGCTTTGCGGCGCCTTCACTGGCTACCCGTTCCCAAGAGGATCGAGTTCAAGGCACTTTGTCTGGCCTTCAAAATACTAAAACTCTTATCCCCTGAGATTTTATCTAATTTGTTGGTCCCCTATGTTCCCGCACGCCAGCTGTGCTCCGCTGGACAATTTCTGGCCACGGTCCCCCGGGTGAAGCACATCAGAGCGGGCGGCGGTCCTTTCGCTGTCTTGCCGCTAAATTGTGGAACTCTCTCCCTGTTCAGATTCGCCGCTTAGACTGCCTGTTACCCTTCCGTAAGGCCGTCAAAACTCACTTGTTTCCTACAGTCTAGCCCCTGTTCTCTACCGACACTGCTATCAGCGCCAGGACGCCCCTTTGCTGGGGCAGCTGCGCGCTATACAAGTTTACCTAACATAACATAACATAACATAATGTCTAGGAATGAAGAGCATTTGCCCTGCACTGCCAGAGTATAGTCAGGAAATATAGAAACTTTAGTATTATTGACCATTATGGGGCCGTTGTCACGAGCGGCCTGGAGAAGTGGGTATTGGTCTCTAAAGTTAAGAATTTTCACTAGTATTGGGCTTGGATTTGCACCAGGGACTGGTTTCCTATAAGGTACACGGTGCGCCCGTTCCACTGTGACGAGATCTGATAGTCCCGTGGGGGCCACTTTTGTTTTAAGCCATTCTTCAATGAAGAGCGTTGGGCGAGGGCCCTCCCACCCCTCGGGGAGGCCCACTATGCGCAGGTTATTCCATCGGGACCTCCCTTCTGCATCATCCGCACGCGCTTGGAGAATCTCTACCTGGTGACGCAATTCTAATAGTTGGACTACATTAGCCTTGACTCGATCTGACAACTTACGATGATAGTCCTTTAATAGGCTGAGCTCAGTGGTGATCACCCCCAGCTGTTGTGCTATAGCTGTTCTGGACTCACAGATCTCTTGGAGGATCGTGTCCAATTTGTCCATGGAGGGGGGCAGAGAGGCAGCGTCCCCAGGCATGGAGTGGGCAGAAGAGGCCTCTGAAGGCGAGGAGGGAAAGTGGATTCTTGCCATGGTCGTTCCTGTCCTGGGCTTTGTGCGCCCCATGGTCGTGGGTAGGCTGAGTTCACCTCGTGGGCCCAGTAAAAGATGTCTGTAGGTAATGCGATGAGAAAAACGCCCCTAATGAAGGTGGGCCGTTGAGGAGCCACAAGTAAGCCTGCACTAGGGAGATGGTCGTAGGCTGTAGTCACACACTGGTGCAGACCCACATTAGGCAGGAGTGCAGTGACTCTGGCGGACGAGCATGCGGAGGAAGGGCGGCATTAACCACCGAGGGCCGGCGGTGGGTCGCACCTTGTGGTGGGGTTATGGCAGGTTAGGAAGTCCACCCCTTTATCCAGAATAGTTATCCAAGGGCCCAATTCCGGATGACAACCATATGTTGTGGTGTTGTACAACAAGCCGCAGTACCTAGCCTGGGACCAGGAGGCAACAAGCCTTTCCAGTTGGATTAACGTTGTGACGGGGATTACTGGTGACGAGCGGCTTAGTCAAGCGCAGGCCCCTGGCATGCAGTACTCGTTGGGTTACAAATCCGGCAGACTGTTACCATCCACCCCCGGCATCAGTGACTAGGTGTGCAGCGGGCCCTCGAAGGGTCGAGGGTTCCAGTTCTTGGGGAGGTTGGGGTTGGGTGGGTGACCACCCCGAAAGTGTAGAGTGCACTCCCCCAAACTTGAGGAGGGACTCCCAGAGGGACCGCAACCAGGTACAGTAGGTCCTGGTGAATAGCCGCGGGGGAGCCTGATCACTCTTGTGGGAGCTTCAGAGTATTTGTCAGAGGGCCCAGTACTCTCTGGGCCTCCCATGTCTCAGGTTCTCAATGCCAGCCCCAGTCACGCTATGCCGTTGGGAGGAGACCCACAGCTTACCACCTCGCCTCTCGCTAGCAGGCCGCCAGTGCTTAGGCCCAATCAGCAGAAAAGATCTCAGGGCAGGAGGGGGGGAGGAGGAGCCCCCATCATCGCACCTGGTGCGAGAGCCGAGAAGGAGATGGCGCCGCTCTCTGATGCACTCTCTTTCCTCGCCGGGCCTCGGTCGCCCCGCCCAACTTCTCGGCCGGAGGCCTCCTCCAAAGATCCAGGCGTCTCAGTCCCGCGTCAGTCCAGAGAGCCTCGGTAGGGTCACCACGGCTCAAGCGGCACCTCCGGCCTTGTGATCAGCACCAGCAGGGGTGCCCGGTCAGGTTTTGCTCCAAGCCGTTGAGCGCCGCCAACCAAGGCGTGCTGCAGTCGGGTGCCGCAATGCAGAGCAGTTGGGACACAGGCTTCAGTGTTCCAAACGGCTCACCATCTCTGCTGCACAACTCCTCCTCCACTGTTAGGCCGCGGTCCGGACTCGCCACTGATGAGTGTGCTAGCGTTAAGTGGTGTCCCAACGCGGTTCTGCAGCACGTACACCCCGGATTACATGGGGATAGTGCAGGATTACTGACTCGGGTCCTGGAGAGAGTCGCCTATGCAGCTGCCATCTTGGGCTGCTTGCCACGCCCCCAGAATTGCTATTAATGTATAACTGTAATCTGATTCTCTAGATGTGGTGTTGGCTAAAGATGTTAGTGGGTTGGGGAGAGAGGGGCCAGCTTGATGTTGTTTTGTAGGTATTTTTCTGCCTGTACATCTATTCCTGCTCTTATGTGACTGAGGTTTCAAAAGGATGTTTTGCTCGTTAATGCCCTGTTTGTACCTGCTTAATCCTGCCTTTACTCGCTGGTCGTTGCCCGTTGTGTATTCTTCAGTCTGCCTTCCCCTGTGACTGGCACTGGGTGTGGCTGCAGACTGGCAGTGCCTCATGGGTGAAGATTGTGTTTCTGGGCATAAAACACTGGTTCCCTTCAGCATCATTTCTGATCTCGTGTCCTCACTATATTGTAAATACTTTTAAAGAAGGTGAGCATCAGCCCTCTACCAGTTTTAAATCTAATAGGTGCTTGCAGCAAGAGCGCATCATGATTGCAGGCTGCCTTGACTGCTGGGAAAGTCTTGGGGGCATATTAACAAGAGGGGGAGATAAAATTATCGCCGCCTTAGCGTCCGTTTTCGGCTGAAAAGCGGCGATAATTTTATCGCAATATTAGCAAGGACACGCTAGCGCGTGTTTCTGTGATTTAGCACCCGCTTTGCATCGCACCGTTAATGAGATGCAAAGTAGGCGTGCCTCAATAGACTACATGGGTAAATATCGCAAAGGCAGCTTCGCGATATTTCCAACAATGCCCCGGCCGGCGTAGCGATAAACAAAATCGCGCTAACCGGCCATTAACGCTGGATTTTAACGTCTGCTAAAATCCAGTGTTAGGCATACTTTGCATGGGAGGTGGAATGTGGGGTTACGACCACAGGGTCGTATCAGCAAGGTCATCGCTGTGTTGCAGCGAACATCGCTGGTTTTCCAGCGATGTTGGGACATTTCCCTGCTATCGCTGGAATTTTCATCGCCAATGCGCTAAGCGTTGTAAATACAGCGCTAGCTTGGCGATGAATTCCAGCGATAGCCGGCGATAGGGAAACTCGCGCTAGGCACGGCCAGCGATAGTTATCGCTGCCGCTTGTTAATATGCCCCTTGGTGTTTAAAGAAAGATACGTCTTAGAAAAGCATTGACTGCTCAAGCGCAAAAGTGGATAAGTCAAATTTGCAAAGAAATGCACTCACAAAAACTTTGTTTAAATCCATGTAAAGAAAAACACAGCAGTGATCTACATAATGAAAAGGTCCTACCTCCACTTGGTGCGGCGGTTCTGGAACCAGGTCTTGACCTGGGCATCGGTCATCTTGAGGGCCTTGGCCAAGGTGGCCCGCTCCGCCGAGGCCAGGTACTTCTGCCGGTGGAAGCGCTTCTCCAGCTCGCAGATCTGGACCCGGCTGAAGGACGTGCGTGGCTTTTTCCTCTTTGGTGGCGTCCGGTTCTGGTATGGGTGGCCGATTCGACGGGTCACAGAAAAGGGTGACAAGGCAGCTGCAAGAGAGGATGACAAAGACGGTTTAAGAGGTGGTCGTATGTAGGTAAGTGTATGTGATGGGACTTGGAGGTCATGAAACCAGGTACAAGAAGGACAACCCACGTCATGGTCCTCTCAGAATCAAAGATTGCGAGACGTACTCCTGGAAAACATTACCCCTCCTGCCATCCAGTCATCATGTAGACTTTACAAGATCACTAAACGTGGAGTGTCTGGGTTACACCATCACCGCCATATACACAACTGCACACTCATAAAAAGACACGGCTCAACAAACTGCCCAGACAACGACCATAAGCAAGGCACTTGAGCTCAAGATACTGGTCCATATCATACACAACTACACACTTCATAGAAAGTCACAACTCAACAAACTGCACCAGACGAAGCCCAGAAGCAACGTGTCTGAGCCCAAGATACTGGTCCATATCATACACAACTACACACTTCATAGAAAGACACTACTCAACAAACTGCACCAGACGAAGACTCGAAGCAAAGCGATTGAACCCAACATACTGGTCCATATCATACACAATTACACACTCCATAGAAAGACTACTCCATACTGGTCCATATCATCTGGCTTTGGCACTCGACAGAGAACTTCCAGACCTTTAAAAGCACTGCTTGAGTCTAACTAGATCCTAGAAATATCTGTGTGCAGAGTAATTTACATCCCAAGAGGAAGACCTCATATGCTGCCTCTTGTTGTAGCCAGTCATTGTTATGACTCCCAGGGGCATATTATCAAGCCCTTTATCGCTGCATTAGCGGCACTTTTCTGCCGCTAATGCGGCGATATTTTTATCACACTATTAACAAGCTGCAGCTAACGGGCCTTAGCGTGAGTTTTTTAGCGATGGCGGCCGTTTATTTACCTCTAAGCATGTCAGCGCTATATATCGCTAATGACATGCAAAGTAGGCGTTCCTGACTAAAACTCCATTGAAAAAACAACAGTTGATGGACAGAATGCAGAACAATGTCATACATTCACCCCAGTACAGAGATCTGGGCCTAAATCCATCGTTTTTTTGCTCACCATGCCATTCCAGTTTGAACCCAGCCCTATGCAAATCAGTCTTGACCCTGTGCCTCATGGGAACAGTCCAGCCCGAACTGCCAAGCCAGGTCCTCCCTGGACTGGAAACAAGCATCCTAGGACCGGTTTCGGGGTTTCACCCCTCTTCAGCCAGGATAGCTTGATTCCAGTGGCATGGAGAGCACGGGACCCACGTCTGGGCATACCCGTCCCACTCAGGGTGACAAATGCAAAAACAACAGTTGATGGGCAGAATGCAGAACAATGTCATACATTCACCCGAGTACAGAGATCTGGGCCTAAATCCATCGTTTTTTTGCTCACCATGCCATTCCAGTTTGGACTTAGCCATATGCAAATCAGTCTCGACCCTGTGCCTCATGGGAACAGTCCAGCCCGAACTGCCAAGTCAGGTCCTCCCTGGACTGGAAACAAGCATCCTAGGACCGGTTTCGGGGTTTCACCCCTCTTCAGCCAGGATAGCTTGATTCCAGTGGCATGGAGAGCACGGGACCCACGTCTGGGCATACCCGTCCCACTCAGGGTGACAAATGCAAAAACAACAGTTGATGGACAGAAAGCAGAACAATGTCATACATTCACCCGAGTACAGAGATCTGGGCCTAAATCCATCGTTTTTTTGCTCACCATGCCATTCCAGTTTGGACCCAGCCATATGCAAATCAGTCTTGACCCTGTGCCTCATGGGAACAGTCCAGCCCGAACTGCCAAGCCAGGTCCTCCCTGGACTGGAAACAAGCATCCTAGGACCGGTTTCGGGGTTTCACCCCTCTTCAGCCAGGATAGCTTGATTCCAGTGGCATGGAGAGCACGGGACCCACGTCTGGCCATACCCGTCCCACTCAGGGTGACAAATGCAAAAACAACAGTTGATGGACAGAATGCAGAACAATGTCATACATTCACCCCAGTACAGAGATCTGGGCCTAAATCCATCGTTTTTTTGCTCACCATGCCATTCCAGTTTGGACCCAGCCATATGCAAATCAGTCTTGACCCTGTGCCTCATGGGAACAGTCCAGCCCGAACTGCCAAGCCAGGTCCTCCCTGGACTGGAAACAAGCATCCTAGGACCGGTTTCGGGGTTTCACCCCTCTTCAGCCAGGATAGCTTGATTCCAGTGGCATGGAGAGCACGGGACCCACGTCTGGGCATACCCGTCCCACTCGGGGTGACAAATGCAAAAACAACAGTTGATGGACAGAATGCAGAACAATGTCATACATTCACCCCAGTACAGAGATCTGGGCCTAAATCCATCGTTTTTTTGCTCACAATGCCATTCCAGTTTGGACCCAGCCATATGCAAATCAGTCTTGACCCTGTGCCTCATGGGAACAGTCCAGCCCGAACTGCCAAGCCAGGTCCTCCCTGGACTGGAAACAAGCATCCTAGGACCGGTTTCGGGGTTTCACCCCTCTTCAGCCAGGATAGCTTGATTCCAGTGGCATGGAGAGCACGGGACCCACGTCTGGGCATACCCGTCCCACTCAGGGTGACAAATGCAAAAACAACAGTTGATGGACAGAATGCAGAACAATGTCATACATTCACCCCAGTACAGAGATCTGGGCCTAAATCCATCGTTTTTTGCTCACCATGCCATTCCAGTTTGGACCCAGCCATATGCAAATCAGTCTTGACCCTGTGCCTCATGGGAACAGTCCAGCCCGAACTGCCAAGCCAGGTCCTCCCTGGACTGGAAACAAGCATCCTAGGACCGGTTTCGGGTTTCACCCTCTTCAGCCAGGATAGCTTGATTGCAGTGGCATGGAGAGCACGGGACCCACGTCTGGGCATACCCGTCCCACTCAGGGTGACAAATGCAAAAACAACAGGATCATCATCTTGTGTGTTTTGCATTTCGCCCTAAGTGGGAAGGGTATGCCCAGACATGGGTCCCGTGCTCACTACGCCACTGGAGTCAAGCTATCCTGGCTGATGAAGGTTGATAGCCTGAAACCGGTCCTAGGATGCTTGATTCCGGTCCAGGGAAGACATGGCTTGGCAGTTCGGTCTGGACTGTTCCCATGAGGCACAGGGTCAAGACTGATTTGCATATGGCTATGTCTGAACTGGGGTGGCGTGGTGAAGCAAAATAACGATGGATTAAACCCAGATCTGTGACTGGGAGTGAATGTTTGCCAATGTGCAGCATTCCGTCCATCATCTTGTGTGTTTTTAACCCCTTCCATGCGCGGCCGATTTTCGCCCTGTGCGAGGCGTTTCATTAAGCGGACGGGTTCATGACGAGCTCAGCTCGTCATGCGCACACGAGCACTGCGCAGCATGACGAGCTGAGCTCGTCATGAGCATGGAAGGGGTTAAAACTCCATTGAAACAGTCGCAAACACAACTTCCCCCTATTATCAATGCCCGCGAAGCGATAGGAAAATTCGCGCTAACCGCGCTTATTGCTGGAATTTAACGCCTGGAAAAAACTTGCCTTAACCATCTTGTCAATGGGGGGTGGATTGTTGGGTTAAGTATACACTTGCCTATTAGCAAGCTTTTCATTAGCGCTGTTAATTTAGCGCTGGAATTCTCACGCTATTGCTGGTTTTACTCGCTATCGCTGGATTTCCTATCGCCTTTGCGATACGCGTTGATAATACCGCGCTATCACGGCGAGGAAATCCAGCGATAGCCGGCGATAAAAAAACCAGCGCTAAGCGCGCTTTGCGATAAATATCGCAGATCCTTGATAATATGCCCCCTAGTGTCAGGACCAGTGATAAAACCCTGTTCCCCAGTCGTTGGACTGCCTAGTGACGTGTCGTGCTGCGGGAACCCATGCTCAGCCCACTATCTCACAACTTGTGCACATGGAACCAGAATCTACATCCTCATAGCACAACTACTACATGCTTGTCGACTAAGCCATCATCTTCTCTGAATCCTGGACTGTGCTAGTTTGAATCTGTAGTTGACTTTGCCAAGGTTGTGAAAAGTTTTAAGGGGATTCCTTTGTACAAATTGTAGTTTTTGCCATCTTTGCAAACGTGGAAAGATTAAATTGTGAGATAAACTAGCTGAAGTAGGTATTTCAGAAAAATACTTTTGGTGGGGAACTGTCTCACAAAAGAAATTCACCTAAAAACAAACTTTACTGCTACTAAACTGAGATAAAATCCTAAACTTACTACTTTTGGTATTCACAGAAGGCATTTAGTAATAGTAAAGTTAGGAGTCCTAACTTACTACTACTAAATGCCTTCTGTGAATACCAAAAGTAGTAAGTTTAGGATTTTATCTCAGTTTAGTAGTAGTAAAGTTAGGAGTCCTAACTTTACTACTACTAAATGCCTTCTGTGAATACCAAAAGTAGTAAGTTTAGGATTTTGTCTCAGTTTAGTAGTAGTAAAGTTAGGAGTCCTAACTTTACTACTACTAAATGCCTTCTGTGAATACCGAAAGTCGTAAAGTTAGGATTTTATCTCCGTTTAGTAGTAGTAAAGTTAGGAGTCCTAACTTTACTACTACTAAATGCCTTCTGTGAATACCAAAAGTAGTAAAGTTAGGATTTTATCTCCGTTTAGTAGTAGTAAAGTTAGGAGTCCTAACTTTACTACTACTAAATGCCTTCTGTGAATACCGAAAGTCGTAAAGTTAGGATTTTATCTCCGTTTAGTAGTAGTAAAGTTAGGAGTCCTAACTTTACTACTACTAAATGCCTTCTGTGAATACCAAAAGTAGTAAGTTTAGGATTTTATCTCAGATTAGTTCTGTGAATCGGCCCCATTATGTTTAATTACAACATCAAAAGAATGAAATCACAACCCAACACACTATACCACAAATGGAGAAAATGAAGAGAAATACAGACAAAAGCACAATGCAGGACTATAACAGAGCCTCCAGAAGAGGCATGAGAACCACAAAAGGACACCATTACTACACACGCGTAACTGAAGCAGACCGCCCTTCTAAAGAACTACATACAGTTCTAACAGAATGCCGCGATCCTGAGTGTCAAAACACAGACACACCACAATCACAGACTTCTGTGAAAACATCTCCAATGAATTGATCTCAAATATTAAAAAGAATGAAAATTACCTTCAGGAGAGCACGGACAACACCCCAACAACACAAGACCTAACCACCACAGAAAGAGACAACAATAATCATCCATCAATGCATACTTTCAATACCACAACAATGCATGACCAGACCTCCACAGGAAGAGACACCAATAACCATCCATCAATGCATACCTTTAACACCACAACAATGCGTGACCAGACTACCACTGAAAGAGACACCAATAACCATCCATCAATGCATACCTTCAGTACCAAAACAATGCATGACCAGACCTCCACAGAAAGAGACACCAATAACCATCCATCAATGCATATCTTTAACACCACAACAATGCATGACCAGACCACCACAGAATGAGACAAAAATAATCATTCATCAATGCATACCTTTAACACCACAACAATGCGTGACCAGACCTCCACAGGAAGAGACACCAATAACCATCCATCAATGCATACCTTTAACACCACAACAATGCATGACCAGACCAGCACAGAAAGAGACATCAATAACCATCCATCAATGCATACCTTTAACACCACAACAATGCATGACCAGACCAGCACAGAAAGAGACATCAATAACCATAAATCAATGCATACCTTTAACACCACAACAATGCATGACCAGACCACCACAGAATGAGACAAAAATAACCATTCATCAATGCATACCTTTAACACCACAACAATGCGTGACCAGACCTCCACAGGAAGAGACACCAATAACCATCCATCAATGCATACCTTTAATACCACAACAATGCGTGACCAGACCACCACAGGAAGAGGCACCAATAACCATCCATCAATGCATACCTTTAACACCACAACAATGCGTGACCAGACCAGCACAGGAAGAGACATCAATATCCATCCATCAATGCATACCTTCAACACCAAAACAATGCACGACCAGACCACCACATGAAGAGACATCAATAACCATACATCAATGTATACGTTTAACACCACAACAATGTGTGACCAGACCAGCACAGAAAGAGACACCAATAACCACCCATCAATGCATACCTTTAACACCACAACAATGCATGACCAGACCAGCACATGAAGAGACACCAATAACCATCCATCAATGCATACCGTCAGTACTACAACAATGCGTGACCAGACCAGCACAGAAAGAGACACCAATAACCATCCATCAATGCATACCTTTAACACCACAACAATGCATGACCAGACCAGCACAGAAAGAGACATCAATAACCATCCATCAATGCATACCTTTAACACCACAACAATGCATGACCAAACCAGCACAGAAAGAGACATCAATAACCATAAATCAATGCATACCTTTAACACCACAACAATGCGTGACAAGACCACCACAGACACATCAATAACCATCCATCAATGCATTCCTTTAACACCACAACAATGCATGACCAGACCACCACAGAGACACCAATAACCATCCATCAATGCATACCTTCAATACCACAACAATGCATGACCAGACCTCCACAGAAAGAGACATCAATAACCATCCATCAGTGCATATCTTTAACACCACAACAATGTATGACCAGACCAGCACAGAAAGAGACACCAATAACCATCCATCAATGCATACCTTTAACACCACAACAATGCATGACCAGACCTCCACAGGAAGAGACATCAATAACCATCCATCAGTGCATATCTTTAACACCACAACAATGTATGACCAGACCAGCACAGAAAGAGACATCAATAACCATCCATCAGTGCATACCTTTAACACCACAACAATGCATGACCAGACCAGCACAGAAAGAGACATCAATAACCATCAATCAATGCATACCTTTAACACCACAACAATGTGTGACCAGACCAGCACAGAAAGAGACACCAATAACCATCCATCAATGCATACCTTTAACACCACAACAATGCGTGACCAGACCACCACAGAGACATCAATAACCATCCATCAATGCATTCCTTTAATACCACAACAATGCATGACCAGGCCTCCACAGAAAGAGACACCAATAACCATCCATCAATGCATACCTTCAATACCACAACAATGCAAGACCAGACCACCACAGGAAGAGGCACCAATAATCATCAATCAATGCATACTTTCAATACTCGTCACAATAAGATTTTAATAATTGCAGCCAGACCAACCGGATCACCTTCAGACCCAGCCCCGCCAAAAATCTTTAAAGAGATCCTTCTCTGAACCTGTGCAGGGGCGGTAGCAGATTCCTGCTCAACAAGTCCCTAGAACCAGGTTCATTCTCATCTGAGTTAAAAACCTCCTACAATAGCCCTCGCAGAGAAGGACAGCTGGAGATCCCAGGGGATGAAGGGTCACTGTGGGAGAGGCCAGGTTTGGCTCGTTTTGGGCTCGAGGGTCCAAGAGGTTCCCGAGCTGAGCCAGAGCCAGGCATGTGGCATGTGGCATGTGGCATGTGGCTTGAGCCAGGCTATAGCGTGCAAGGGCTTCCCCAACCATTTTGGCCACGGCTGGAATTTGTAAACCTACAACCGGGAGGGAAGTCGATGGGACACTGCATCATCAGCCTTCAGAGCTCAAATTGATGAGATACGCTTGTAGCTTCCACAAAAAAAGTAGTTCTGGAACTGTACGTAGCGAGGGCTGCTGAAAATGTTTTCAAACCACACAACTTGAACAAACAATCACAGCCTTCGGTCACTGTGAGTCTAAGAGAGCCAACACCATGCATTCCAAGTTGTGGCTGTTTTTCCCTTCACACATCCAAAAGTACCCTAAACTTTGCGTTGTAAGCTCATAAATGGCCATTATTTGTATGAACATGATGGGGTCGCTAATGAATGGTTTTTGCAAGTCCATGATCATTGCTTAGAGCCTTGAGACAGTCTATAGGGCACTACTATGTAAATGCTCTCCATTCACCCACTCAATCATGATGCTGTTGTTGACCGAAAAGACGCAGAATATACCTTATAAGTTGTTTACATCATGCTTAAAAGAAAATTACAAAACATCATTACATTTTTTTCTCCATCACATTTTTTAAATTTATTCTGAGATGACAATCGCCCTCAAGTTTTACTCTGAGGGGAAATCTGTTTCCAAGTTTTTTATTCTTTATATATATGAAGTGTGTTTGGCATTAAATGTTCTGTACTACATTTTAACCTTTGTGTGTGTAATATTATTGTGTTGTTTATCGACAAAAATGTCTATTAAACAATATAGAAATTGAATTGAAAAATAAAACACGGGAAGAAAGTAAAATGAGACAATATCATTCCAGAAATTTCAATATCTGACATTGGCATTCTTCCGCATTTGTTCCTCTTACAAATCCCCGTGTGTTTTGTCTGCAAACTTGAGACCATTGGCACAGTGGCCTTTTGTGTTCCTTGTTTCACACCTAAGTACACAACTGATTTTTAGGGAATCGCTATTTAGGAATCGCAATTCCTTATGCATGTAGGAATCGCAAAAAATGTGCGATTCCTACAAATTCCTTAATAGCGACTCGCAAATTGCGACTCGCTATTAAGGAATGCCTTTCCATTCATTCCTATGGGCCTACAGGCCCATAGGAATGAATAGAAGTCATTCACAATTTGCGAGTACCAAATAGGTACTCGCAAATTGCGAATGCAGTTTGAAGGGTGCTAGGGGGCCAAAAGGCCACCCTGCTGCACCCACAAAATTGGCATGTGTGCACATCTGGCGCACACATATGCCCTAAGGGCATATGTGTGCGCCATATGGCACTTAGAAAATGCAATTTTATGTATTTTTGTAAGAAATCGCAAATTACCATCAACTTGAAGTTGATGGTAATTTGCAATTCCAAATTGCGAAAACGCAATTTGCGAATGCATGATGCATCGCATTTAGGGAATCGCAATTTGCAATTCCCTAACTGCATTCGCAATTAAGGAAATTGCAAAAATTGCGATTTACTTAATTGCGAATGCTTTTGGGCTTGATGCATCAGAAATAGCATTTTACCGGTCGCAAACGGGCCAATTCTCAGAATTGGCCCGTTTGCGACCGGTAAAATGCTTGATGCATGTGCCCCTATATTTTTTTTGGTTCATTTATCATAGAAATAATACTGAAAATTGCACTTCTATACGCCAATTGTTTTTAAAATCTCTTAGGGAGAGATCTCCCGTACCCTTCTGAGAAATCTCAGGCTGGCTCGCTATGCTTGCTCGCATGCACGTAAAAATGTAATCGTTCCTCTTATGCCCCACCACTTTCAAATTTCACCAGCTGCACAAGCAAAAAGAAAGACCTCGCAAACCGTACCCAGCCAACTACAGGCCCATATCAAATTGACCATTCTTAGGGAATATTTTGGGACAACAGTGTTTGCTCAACTCTCTAACATTAAACAATATAATGACGTAAAGTCAGAATAACAGCCCTGCTTCAGACCAGACAGAGGCACAGAATCTAAAGCTCACAGTAGACAAGAATGGAGCAGCTGCCTTGTTGCTTCCAGATTTATCTGCTGAATTTGACACTGTCCACCACCGCACACTATTACAAACACTCCATGATCTCGGAATCCGTAAAAATGCTCTGAAATGGATTGCATCTTATCTCACTGAGAAAGTGTAGTCTACCTACCACCTTTCACATCACTCCTCGCACACAACACTGCAGCCGTTCCTGAGGTGTCCATCGTATCCCCACTATTATTCAACATTTACCTAATCCTCCAACCAAATCTGATTAAATCACACAACCTCACCTGATACAACTACGCCGATGACACCCGAATCATTTTAAAAAACGGATAGCCCAAAAGACCTCTACAATTCACAACTCAATGGCTGCCTTCATGCCATAAACATATGGATGATGTATAACCATCTAAGGGGCATATTATCAAGGGCACTTTAGCGGCACTTTTTGCCGATAAAGCGGCGATATTTTTATCGCCCTATTAGCAAGCTGTCGCTAACAGCTGTTAGCGACAGCTTTATGGCGAACGCGACCGTTTTGTTGCTGCTTTGCATGTCAGCGATAATTATCGCTAATGACATGCAAAGTAGGCGTTCCCAACTAAAAGCGACTGGAAACACAACTTCCCCCTATTAGCAATGCCCGTGAAGCAATAAAAAAAGTCGCGCTAACCGCGATTATCGCTGGAATTTAACACCTGAAAAAAACTTGACTTAACCATCTTGTCAATGGGAGGTGGATTGTAAGGTTAAGTCCTCACCTGCCTATTAGCAAGCTTTTCATTAGCGCAGTGAATTTATCGCTGGATTTCTCGCGCTATTGCTGGGTTTCGCCGCTATTGCTGGATTTTCTATCGCCTTGGAGATAAGCGTTGATAATAACACGTTATCTCTGCGATGAAAATCCAGCAATAGCCGGCAATAAAAAAAACAGCGCTAAGCGCGCTTTGCGATAATTATCGCAAATCCTTGGTATTATGCCCCTAAATCTTAATACTGCAAAGACGGAGAATATTACCTGTGGACATGGCAAAAATACTAGCCTTCCACCATATAGCCTTAGGATCTTGAGAACCCTCCATCAACATCAAGAGAAGCTAGAAACCTAGGAGTGACCATGAATTCAGACCTATCCTTGATACTGCATGCTAAGAATGTTACAAAGAGTGCCTTCTACACAATGAAAACACGACGTCACATCTTCCCATGCCTTGGATAACGACATAAACTACAAGCCATCCTCACACTCATAATCTCCAAGCTTGACTATGTCAACAGCCTATACCCTGTTGCACCCGCTTTCAACATACACAAAATACAACTCATCCAAAATGCTGCCACAAGGTTTCCTCTCTGCATTTACCCACGAGAAAGTATGAACCCAGTTCTACAATCGCTCAACTGGATACCTGCAGTTAGAAGGGTAATGTTCAAGGCTCCCTGCATTGTCCACAGACCCGTCCCAAAGAGATGGACCGCTCTACCTACATGTTAAATTCAAGCAATACAAACCAAAGAGAACACTGCGCTCCAGGCTCGCACCACTCATCATTTTACCACCTTACCATAAGAAATCTGCAGGAGGCAATGCTTTCTCAGTACAAGCCGCCAAGCTCTCAAACTCACTACCAGCCAGCATTAGAAACACTCTGGAACATGCGCACTTCCAAAGATGGTGAAATATGGCTATTTCCTAAGTAACTGCACCACCCCATATCCTGGCTACAGAGCCTAGAAAACAGGAGCACCCTCAGGTGCAATCCTCAGCTTACAATGCACGAACTGCAAACAACTCAACCAGCAAACTACTTTCAATATGCAGGCAAGCTAAGAGGTGCTCAACTGTGGTTTGCCGTGGCATTATATAGTTATGCACATGCGTATATACCAGTGATGGATCACAATAATACGAAGACCATGTTGTATTTATCCAGTTATATAAGGCGTCCTGCATAAGTATAACTCTCTGTTGATATCTACTTGCCAATTGGCTTATTCGTAATTCTCAACCATTTGGTCATTCCCTATCCTTGCCTTTCCCAGTTCACCCCTGAGTTGCATTTGTAATGCGATGCCCTGGCGTCTGTCCTAGAATGTTGGGGACAGAACGCTGTGATTGCTGTGAAGTGACGTGGAGGAGACAGTGGACAATAAATCTTCTCCTTCAACTTTAACGGCGTCCGACTTTGATTACATCAGACCACAATATGCAGAGATCAGCAGCAATTTCAATGTATACTGCTCTGTGGGTTGTCCATCACCAGAACTGCACAGCCAAAAAAACAGACATCACCAAATGAAGAGGCTTGGAATAACTGAAGAGCTCGGTCACACAATGTGAAGGACTTTAATATAGTCCACAACGGCAGGTACCAAATATCCACACACTCTGGCCGCTTCTTTACATCTCACAATGACACTCAGATATGGAGTAATTATAAAAATGCCCATCCCAACAGATCCCTCCACTTCTCTCTCTCTCTAACCATGCAAGCTCAGGACCACAGCTACACACAAAACCTTAGTGTGAACATCCCAGTGCAGTAACCAGCTCATATTAAATACCATAAAGGGACCTGCAGAGCTGTTCACAGCTACCAGCAAACTGTCATGTGCCAGAGTTAGGCCCGGTAGGAATTAGTATCTTTCTTGCATATACACAAATCCTTTTTCCTAAAGTTGCCTCTCTTTGCCACATTAACATTTGGCACACACTTTGCATTCGTGAAACTTGGGCTGGTTTCGCAGAAACACCAACCTTGCTGACATGGAACACTTCCCGAGAATACTATCATACTGCCTTGGCATTAGTGCAAGGCCTCTCACGTGCGTAATACAAATGTGTTTGTTATTACATACATATGGCGACACAGCTATCTGTAGAACCCAAACAATGGTTGCGCAATCCCAATCTTTCCCAAGGCAAGGATGCCATTTTCTATTTATAGCCTTTTGTTTCCTAACATAATCAGAGGAGACACTTCTGCTGCACTCGAGGGGTCCCTGCATGCTGGAGCTTTCGCCAGCAGCTGAATGACCAAGTTGGGGTTGTACACTCTTAGCCACCAGGTAAAGGGGTTAGATCATCCAGACGGGGGGTTTCTTGGCAGACCATACATTCACACCCCAGACACATAGGTTAGGGTTAGCATTGTAGGGATACACTCAGTTGTTATAATCTTTTATATGTATGCATATATAACCTGTCTCGACAAAATGGTGGAGCTCTTTGTTTTATTCTCTGTGTTGACACTTATTATGGTGTTTATTTGCTTCTGTCTATTAATCATTGCAGCCCATATCTTCTATACAAGAATCAATGCAGTTCAATAAACTTTGAAAACGCCCCTCTGTGTAATCTTTGTAAATGGCATGAGTGACTGAGTGAAAGTTTGAAGAAAGTCACCACGATTCCTGAGGTAATAGAGTTGTCCTGTTCAGTGGTTGCCAGAACTGTTCGCTCCTTGTTTAGTTTAGGGGGCTAACGGTAGCACTGTGAGCTATCTGGTCTGAGGGATGACATACCCTGCAGGGGTGCGTGGAATCAGTCTGGCACCATCCTAAGTTTATGTCGTCCGCAAACGCACAGTTCCTACTGATTGGGGAAACTACACGACAATACATGAAAACCATAAACTGCACATCTGTGTCTCTCACACCTTATCATACACCACATTGCACGTGGTGCGTGCTATAACACAATAACCACAATTTGGTGGTCATCACACACAACATGGAAACGCTTCCCACACAGGATCAAAGCAAAGACAAAATTCTTGAAGCAACACACCCTACAAGGTGTAGTGTGCTACCCATGTAGGCATGCACATCAATGCCTTACATATGGGCAGTAAACGCTATATAAATGCTGTAATACAATACAATTCAATTTGCCACAGCGGGGAAGGAGTCTCTGAAGGAATTCTGTCTCATTATAATACATGAGGCAGGATTTCTGCAAATCCTTCTGAATAGCTGTGTTTCGATGCAATTGATTACCAAATCTGTTACAGTGCGCAAAAAGTATTAGGTTCGTCATAGGGCTGTAAGAAAACAACACCTGCTTATCGACCTGACCCTTAACACATCAGTCTCAGTACCCCCATTTATTTCCAAATGGCAAAAATCTAGTTTACGTAATACCTACAAATGCCACTAGGGGGCGAACGAACACAACATAACGAGCAGATCGTCAATTTATAACAATAATCTGAAACGTATCGTGAATTTGAGTTACACCTATCCGCATGAGAAGAGCTCGTGCTACAAATCAGCATACCCTACCAGGCCATCATTGTAAGGGTTTGTACTACTTGTAGTAGGAACCTGCAACACCCTCAGAACGTGTACTGCAAACCGCCTCACCTCAAAGGCGTGTCTACAACCCCCTCATCCGTAGGGTCTGTCCTGCCAACCCCCTCACCTCAATGGCTTGTCTACAACCCCCTCATCCGTAGGGTCTGTACTGCGAACCCACTCACCTCTAGGGCTTGTCTATAAACCCCCTCATCCGTAGGGTCTGTCCTGCAAACCCTCTCACCTCAAAGGCGTGTCTACAACCCCCTCATCCGTAGGGTCTGTCCTGCCAACCCCCTCACCTCAATGGCTTGTCTACAAACCCCTCATCCGTAGGGTCTGTACTGCGAACCCCCTCACCTCTAGGGCTTGTCTATAAACCCCCTCATCCGTGGGGTCTGTACTGCGAACTCCCTCACCTCAAGGCGTGTCTACAACCCCTCATCCGTAGGGTCTGTCCTGCCAACCCCCTCACCTCAAAGGCGTGTCTACAACCCCTCATCTGTAGGGTCTGTCCTGCCAACCCCCTCACCTCAATGGCTTGTCTACAACCCCCTCATCCGTAGGGTCTGTACTGCGAACCCCCTCACCTCTAGGGCTTGTCTATAAACCCCCTCATCCGTAGGGTCTGTACTGCGAACTCCCTCACCTCAAAGGCGTATCTACAACCCCCTCATCCGTAGGGTCTGTACTGCAAACCCCCTCACCTCAAAGGCGTGTCTACAACCCACTTATCCGTAGGGTCTGTCCTGCAAACCCCCTCACCTCAAAGGCTTGTCTACAACCCCCTCATCCGTAGGGTCTGTACTGCAAACCCCCCCACCTCAAAGGCTTGTCTACAACCCCCTCATCCGTAGGGTCTGTCCTGCCAACCCCCTCACCTCAAAGGCGTGTCTACAACCCCCTCATCCGTAGGGTCTGTACTGCGAACCCCCTCACCTCTAGGGCTTGTCTATAAACCCCCTCATCCGTAGGGTCTGTACTGCAAACCCCCTCACCTCAAAGGCGTGTCTACAACCCCCTTATCCGTAGGGTCTGTCCTGCAAACCCCCTCACCTCAAAGGCTTGTCTACAACCCCCTCATCCGTAGGGTCTGTACTGCAAACCCCCTCACCTCAAGGCGTGTCTACAACCCCCTCATCCGTAGGGTCTGTCCTGCCAACCCCCTCACCTCAATGGCTTGTCTACAACCCCCTCATCCGTAGGGTCTGTTCTGCGAACCCCCTCACCTCTAGGGCTTGTTTATAAAGCCCTTCATCGGTAGGGTCTGTACTGCGAACTCCCTCACCTCAAAGGCGTGTCTACAACCCCCTCATCCGTATGGTCTGTCCTGCCAACCCCCTCACCTCAATGGCTTGTCTACAACCCCCTCATCCGTAGGGTCTGTACTGCGAACCCCCTCACCTCTAGGGCTTGTCTATAAACCCCCTCATCCGTAGGGTCTGTACTGCGAACTCCCTCACCTCAAGGCGTGTCTACAACCCCCTCATCTGTAGGGTCTGTACTGCGAACCCCCTCACCTCTAGGGCTTGTCTATAAACCCCCTCATCCGTAGGGCCTGTACTGCGAACTCCCTCACCTCAAGGCGTGTCTACAACCCCCTCATCCGTAGGGTCTGTCCTGCCAACTCCCTCACCTCAAAGGCGTGTCTACAACCCCCTCATCCGTAGGGTCTGTCCTGCAAACCCCCTCACCTCAATGGCTTGTCTACAACCCCCTCATCCGTAGGGTCTGTTCTGCGAACCCCCTCACCTCTAGGGCTTGTTTATAAACCCCCTCATCCGTAGGGTCTGTACTGCGAACTCCCTCACCTCAAAGGCGTGTCTACAACCCCCTCATCCGTAGGGTCTGTACTGCAAACCCCCTCACCTCAAAGGTGTGTCTACAACACCCTTATCCGTAGGGTCTGTCCTGCAAACCCCCTCACCTCAAAGGCTTGTCTACAACCCCCTCATCCATAGGGTCTGTACTGCAAACCCCCTCACCTCAAAGGCGTGTCTACAACCCCCTCATCCGTATGGTCTGTCCTGCCAACCCCCTCACCTCAATGGCTTGTCTACAACCCCCTCATCCGTAGGGTCTGTACTGTGAACCCCCTCACCTCTAGGGCTTGTCTATAAACCCTCTCATCCGTAGGGTCTGTACTGCGAACTCCCTCACCTCAAGGCGTGTCTACAACCCCCTCATCCGTAGGGTCTGTACTGCGAACCCCCTCACCTCTAGGGCTTGTCTATAAACCCCCTCATCCGTAGGGTCTGTCCTGCAAACCCCCTCACCTCAAAGGCTTGTCTACAACCCTACTGACCCTAAGGGATTCTACTACACGCCTGTTCATCGTAAGTATGTGTACTGCAAGCCTACTGACCCTAAGGGATGCTACTACCCGCCTGTTCATCGTAAGTATGTGTATTGCAAACCTACAGACCCTAAGGGATTCTACTAGACACCTGTTCATCGTAAGTATGTGCACTGCAAACCTACAGACCCTAAGGGATTCTACTACATGCCTGTTCAGCGTAAGTATGTGTACTGCAAACCTACTGACCCTAAGGGATTCTACTACATGCCTGTACATGGTAAGTATGTGCACTGCAAACCTACAGACCCTAAGGGATTCTACTAAATGCCTGTTCAGCTTAAGTATGTGTACTGCAAACCTACTGACCCTAAGCGATTCTACTACCCGACTGTTCATCATAGGTGTGTGCACTGAAAACCTACTGACCCTAAGGGATTCTACTACACGCCTGTTCATGGTAAGTATGTGCACTGCAAACCTACCGGCCCTAAGGGATTCTACTGCACGCCTGTTCATCATGTAATGTAATGTGTATTGCAAATCTACTGACCCTAAGGGATTCAACTACATACCTGTTCCTTGTAAGTATGTGCACTGCAAATCTACTGACCCTAAGGAATTCTACTACCTGCCTGTTCATCATAGGTGTGTGCACTGCAAACTTACTGACCCTAAGGGATTCTACTACATGCCTGTTCATGGTAAGTATGTGTACTGCAAACCTACAGACCTTAAGGGATTCTACTAGACACCTGTTCATCGTAAGTATGTGCACTGCACACCTACAGGGCCTAAGGGATTCTACTACATGCCTGTTCAGCGTAAGTATGTGTACTGAAAACCTACTGACCCTAAGGGATTCTACTACACACCTGTTCACGGTAAGTATGTGCACTACAAACCTACTGGCCCTAAGGGATTCTACTAGACACCTGTTCATCGTACGTATGTGTACTGCAAACCTACAGACCCTAAGGGATTCTACTACACGCCTGTTCATCGTAAGTATGTGCACTGCAAACCTACAGACCCTAAGGGATTCTACTATACGCCTGTTCATCGTAAGTATGTGCACTGCAAACCTACTGACCCTAAGGGATTCTTCTACACACCTATTTATTGTATGTGTACAGCAAAACTACTGACCCTAAGCAATTTTACTACACACCTGTTCATGGCAAGTATGTGCACTGCAAACCCACTGACCCTAAGGGATTCACTACACACCTGTTCATGGTAAGTATGTGCACTGCAAACCTACTGACCCTAAGGGATTCTATTGGATGCCTGTTTATGGTAAGTATGTGTACTGCAAACCTACTGACCCTAAGGGATTCTACTACATACCTGTTCATTGTAAGTATGTGTACTGCAAACCAACTGACCCTAAGGGATTCAACTACATACCTGTTCATCGTAAGTATATGTACTGCAAACCTACAGATCCTAAGGGATTCTACTGCACGCCTGCTCAAGGTAAGTATGCGCACTGGAAAACTACTGACCCTAAGGGATTCTACTACACGCCTGTTCATCGTAAGTATGTGTACTGCAAATCTACTGACCCTAAGGGATTTAACTACATGCCTGTTCCTTGCAAGTATGTGCACTGCAAATCTACTGACCCTAAGGGATTCTACTACCCGCCTGTTCATCATAGGTGTGTTCACTGCAAAACTACTCACATTAAGGGATTCTACTACACGAATGTTCATGGTAAGTATGTGTACTGAAAACCTACAGACCCTAAGGGATTCTACTAGACACCTGTTCATCATAGGTGTGTGTACTGCAAACCTACAGACCCTAAGGGATTCTACTACATACCTGTTCATCATAGGTGTGTGTACTGCAAACCTACAGACCCTAAGGGATTCTACTACATACCTGTTCATTGTAAGTATGTGCAATACAAACCTACTGACCCGAAGTGATTACACTACACGCCTGTTCATTTTAAATATGTGTACTGGAAACCTACAGACCCTAAGGGATTCTACTAGACACCTGTTCAACATATTTGTGTGTATTGCAAACATACTGACCCTAAGGGATTCTACTACACACCTGTTCATCGTAAGTATGTGCACTGCAAAGCTACTGACCCTAAGGGATTCTATTAGACGCCTGTTCATCGTAAGTATGTGCACTGGAAACCTACAGACCCTAAGGGATTCTACTAGACACCTGTTCAACATATTTGTGTGTATTGCAAACATACTGACCCTAAGGGATTCTACTACACACCTGTTCATCGTAAGTATGTGTACTGCAAACCTACTGACCCTAAGGGAAGGGATTCTACTACATACCTGTTCATTGTAAGTATGTGCAATACAAACCTACTGGCCCTAAGGGATTCTATTAGACGCTTGTTCATCGTACGTATGTGCACTGGAAACCTACAGACCCTAAGGGATTCTACTGCACACCTGTTCATTGTATGTGTACTGCAAACCAACTGACCCTAAGGGATTCAACTACACGCCTGTTCATCGTAAGTATGTGTACTGCAAACCTACAGACCCTAAGGGATTCTACTAGACACCTGTTCAACATAAGTGTGTGTACTGCAAACCTACTGACCCTAAGGGATTCTACTACATACCTGTTCATTGTAAGTATGTGCAATACAAACCTACTGACCCAAGGGATTCTATTAGATGCCTGTTCATCCTAAGTATGTGCACTGGAAACCTACAGACCCTAAGGGATTCTACTGCACACCTGCTCATTGTATGTGTACAGCAAACCAACTGACCAAAGGGATTCTACTACACGCCTGTGTATCGTAAGTGTGTGTACTGCAAACCTACTGACCCTAAGGGATTCTACTACATACCTGTTCATTGTAAGTATGTGCACTGCAAACCTACTGACCCTAAGGGATTCTACTACACACCTGTTCACGGTAAGTATGTGCACTGCAAACCTACTGACCCTAAGGAATTCTTCTACACACCTGTTTATTGTAAGTATGTGCACTGCAAACCTACTGACCCTAAGGGATTCTACTACACACCTGTTCACGGTAAGTATGTGCACTGCAAACCTACTGACCCTAAGGGATTCTACTACACACCTGTTCACGGTAAGTATGTGCACTGCAAACCTACTGACCCTACGGGATTCTATTGGACGCCTGTTCATCGTAAGTATGTGCACTGGAAACCTACAGACCCTAAGGGATTCTACTACACACTTGTTCATTGTATGTGTACTGCAAACCAACTGACGCTAAGGGATTCTACTACATGCCTGTTCATCATAATTGTGTGTACTGCAAACCTAAAAATGTAAATCCGTATTTGTAAAGCGCAAACTACTCACCCTTACGGGTCTCAAGGCGCTGGGGGCCGTCGGGGAAATTAAGTGAGCTATTGCCCAGAGTCACATGGTGCTGAGCTGAGCTGCCGCCGGAGCCGGGGATCGAACCGTGAGCCCTGTGCTCCGAAGTCAGCTGCCCTGGCCGCTGCACCACACCTCTCCACCTCCTGACCCTAAGGGATTCAACTACATACCTGTTCATCGTAAGTATGTGTACTGCAAACCTACAGACCCTAAGAGATTCTACTACACGCCTGTTCATAGTAAGTATGTGTACTGCAAACCTACTGACACTAAGGGATTCTACTAAATACCTGTTCATTGTAAGTATGTGCAATAAGAACCTACAGACCCTAAGGGATTCCACTACACGCCTGTTCGTCGTAAGTATGTGTACCGCAAACCTACATACCCTACGGGATTCTTCTACACTCCTGTTCATGGTAAGTATGTGCAATACAAACCTACTAGCCCTAAGGGATTCCACTACATGCCTTTACATGGTAAGTATGTGCACTGCAAACCTACTGACCCTAAGGGATTCTACTACATACCTGTTCATTGTAAATATGTGCAATAAGAACCTACGGACCCTAAGGGATTCTACTACACGCCTGTTCATCGTAAGTATGTGTACTGCAAACCTACAGACCCTAAGGGATTCTTCGACACTCCTGTTCATGGTAAGTATGTGCAATACAAACCTACTGACCCTAAGGAATTCCACTACACGCCTGTTCATCGTAAGTATGTGTACTGCAAACCTACAGACCCTAAGGGATTCTACTACACACCTGTTCATCGTAAGTATGTGCAATAAGAACCTACAGACCCAAAGGAATTCTACTACATGCGTTCAAAGTAAGTATGTGTACTGCAAACCTACAGACCCTACGGAATTCTACTACATGCCTGTTCAAAGTAAGTATGTGTACCGCAAACCTACAGACCCTGAGGGATTCTTCTACACTCCTGTTCATGGTAAGTATGTGCAATACAAACCTACTGACTCTAAGGGATTCCACTACATGCCTTTACATGGTAAGTATGTGCACTGCAAACCTACTGACCCTAAGGGATTCTACTACACGCCTGTTCATCGTAAGTATGTGTACTGCAAGCCTACTGACCCTAAGGGATGCTACTACTCCCCTGTTCATCGTAAGTATGTGCAATGAGAACCTACAGACCCTAAGGGATTTTACTACACGCCTGTTCATCGTAAGTATGTGTACTGCAAACCTACAGACCCTAAGGGATTCTTCTACACTCCTGTTCATGGGAAGTATGTGCAATACAAACCTACTAGCCCTAAGGGATTCCACTACACGCCTTTACATGGTGAGTATGTGCACTGCAAACCTACTGACCTTAAGGGATTCTACTACATACCTGTTCATTGTAAGTATGTGCAATAAGAACCTACTGACCCTAAGGGATTCTTCTACACGCCTTTACATGGTAAGTATGCGCACTGCAAACCTACTGACCCTAAGGGATTCTACTTCACGCCTGTTCATCGTAAGTATGTGCAATACAAACCTACTGACCCGAAGGGATTACACTACACACCTGTTCATTTTAAATATGTGTACTGCAAACCTACATATGCTAAGGGATTCTACTACACACCTGTTCATCGTAAGTATGTGTACTGCAAACCTACAGACCCTAAGGGATTCTACTACATGCCTGTTCATTGTATGTGCACTGCAAACCTACTGACCCTAAGGGATTCTACTACATACCTGTTCATTGTAATTATGTGGAATACAAACCTACTGACCCTAAGTGTTTCTATTGGACGCCTGTTCATCGTTAGTATGTGCACGGCAAAGCTACAGACCGATAGCGGTTCTCCAGAATGCCTTCAAACTCTCACCCCGGGTTTGTACTACAGCCCTCCTCATGTGAATTCTACAAACCTGCTCACCCTAACGATTTGCACTACAGCTTACTCACTCCAGGGATATTCACTACAACTTGCCCATCCTAAGGGCTTATGCACAAGTAGGTGTGCCCAAACGTCCCTAAACATCCCGACATGGAACATCCAGTTTCGGAAGAATATTTTTGTACAAGTGTGTGTAGGTAAATCTTTTTGCAGGTCTAAATCCATGTTTTTAGACTCCCTCGTGTGATTTATACCTTCTATTGAGGCCATGTCTGCACCGAATTCCAAACTGGATTTACACTGGGGTCCTCGTGTATGGGATTTTGGAGTAGGGCAGCGCAGTAAGGCTCCTTGCAGCGCCGCCCTACGCAGGAGTGTAGCTTCAGAGGGGGTGTTTGAGGTGTTACACCCCCCTAATAAATGTAGTGTCTGATGAATAGTGGGGTACAGGTGCTTTCAGAAGGGAATGGTGAGGTGTCTGTTGGATTTCACCTGGGATATTTGCATGCGCACACTGACAAAAAAACACATAAACTCTCTCATCTTTGTTTTGAAAGTCCAACATTTTATTTTATTTTACAAAATATTGTGTTTCTCTCACTTATTACTCCTACCAATCTGCATTCCTCTCCCTTTCCACTGCCCTTCAAGCCCCTCTCATGGGCCCTGCTTGTCATATAATGTTTTTTAACATAATATGCCAGCGTAATTGTCAAGAAATCTGAAGCTCACACCCCCCAATCTTACTGACCAAGCCACGCCCCTTGCCCTACACCAAAGTGAAAGGGCAGGAATGCACCGTATTTAAGCAACGAGGTGCATTCCTGTCCTTTCTGCCTGCGCTAACGCTGTTCTGGTAACCTAGCGCCAACGTAAGCATCCTTGCAACATGGTGCAAGGGTCCCTCCGTTGCAGGCAGGATTGTTTTTGTTCAGGAAGGGGCAACTTCCTGCACAGAAACAATCCTACGAGGGTTTTCCTCTTTCCATGTGCACATGGAAAGAGGAAAAAACGAGGAGAAATAAATAGATTTCTCCTTGTTACGACTTACCTCACGAGGTGTACAGATTTGGCGCTTCCCCAGGTTTACATTACTGTGTAAATCTGGGGCAGCGTCAAACTCCATGGGTGTTGCGTGGTGAAACCAACCGCAGCGCCCATGGAACACCTCCCGGGCGCAGAGTAAGGCGACGCAGCGATTAGAGCTGCATCGCCTTACTCATGATTTAAGAAGCCACCCAAAGCCATACATTGAAAGGAGAGCCCTGCATCAAGCATGTACCACTTTACGTGGTGTAAAAGTGACGCAGGGCTCTCATAAATAAGCCTCTCGGTTTATGAGTTTTCTGGAATTCACAAAAAATTGTAAGTTGTGCTCCTTATGAAACCTGTTGTGTCTTGCCAGGCGTGGTCTTGGACCATTTTGTGAAGTTCATATATGTTTGAAATGTTTCCAAACATAGCAAGAAACATGAAGGAGTACATTTCTGACTTTCTGTGACTCTGGTCCAATGTCTTATACTAATACATCCATTTATTTACGTATTTATTTAATGTGACTTCTTGAGCGGTATCCACAGCACAGAGGCCATTTTAGAAATGATGGTGGTTTTAAATCTGTGAGCAGGTGGAGATGCAGTGCTTAATTTGAGCCGGTGGTTTAGTAATGTGCCCTGATTAGGCACATGTAGCGAAGCTGCTCATTTCTTACATCGACCTCTTTTTCACAATAACATTTCTGCTATGACCTTTTGCACATATTCACATGCGTGACAATGTTGGATTACTTTCTCTGAAACGTCTTCTGTTTACACATCTAGCTTCGCATAACATTATCGCAATGCCTCGAACACCAAGTACAAGGCCTTTACGCACGAATGTACAAATGTCTTTCTATCTTCATCCACGGGCGACAGGGCCATCTACATATCCATAACATTGATAATCTATACGTGCATCGCAAGGATGCTTTTTATTATAAATAATCAGCATCTCATAGGATTAGCAGAGGAGGCTCTTCAGCTGACACCGAGGGTCCCTCCATGCTGAGACTTCACCACACAGCAGTCTGACATCTCCGTGAGGGGTGTCCAGTTCGTGACCAGGACGGAGTCCTACATTCTCTCGCATCAGGTAATGGGGTTGGATCGTCCCTTGGGGGGATTCTTGGCTTCACACCTACACACACTCTAGGCACACTAAGAGTAGGGTTCGCAGAGTAGAAGTACGCCTGATTACTGCCTTGTATCATACGCCTGCATATATACACTGTCTTAGCACCATGGTAGAACTGCATCTACTCTTTTGGAGCTTGTAATCGCTCTTATCTGCTTCTGTCGACTGATTATCGCAGCACATGTATTTTATACAAGAATAACATTGGTTCAATAAATATATTGAAAACGTCCCATTGTGTCTTCTCTGTATACTTCTCTGAGATCAAAAGAGCACGAGTGACTGAGCGAGAGGTCCTGATCTGTTATCACGATCCCTGAGGGGTCAGGGTTGTCATGTTCAGTGGTAGGCAGAAACCATTCGCTCCTGGGTTGGGTTAGGGGGGCTTATGGTGGCACTGTGAGATAGTTAGTCTCTAGGCCAACATATCCTGCAGGGGTGCCCGGAATCAGTCTAGGCACCTCACCCAAAGTTTATGTTGTCCAAAAAACGTGCAGATCCAACGGATTGGTGGGAACTACACTACAGTTTCCGGTCCTCGGCCTCGGCAGTTAATTGTCAACACCGGTGCTTATGACAGTCTGTCACATGGTGGCGCTGTCTGTTTAATTTATAGAGGAGCACAACAACAGTTGTATATGAATTCAATATACATTATATATGGCCAATACTTGCCGCCCAAGCCATTCCTATAGCTTTGGGGCCTGCAATAGTCTGAATTGTCACATTTGTAGGACTGTGATGGTTAGTAGTTGTGTTGGTGCTGTTAATGGAAGCGCTGACAGGGGCAATGGGTAGTGCAAGTTGCAGTGGGCTGCTGGCACTTAATTTTTTACAAATTAATCACTGTAAGAGGTCACAAATACTGGTAACTTGCGGATAAGTGAATATTTCAGTGTTTCACACAACCTTACTCTTTGTCACCTTCTTTTGTATTATAATTTGAGAGCACCCTTGCCATGTCACAATATTTTAAATCACTTGCCAGCTATTTCTGCCTGCTTGGCAGTAATCTCCATAATGGCATTGAGCAAAAATGTAAGGCAACATTTAAATCCAAATGTATGTAACAATATCGAGGTGCAGCACTAAACGTGTGATTGGTGTAACAAAGAGGCAGGCTGTCTCTAACTGCAGTGCTCAAAGAGGGGGAACCAAGGCACCCTTAAACAAGCATTGACAAAGCCAATAGGTCTTGGCAATCCGACAGCTATTGGAATTGTCAATGCCTTTTAGCCATGCTGAATAGAATGTGATGGGATATTGTGTATGATATTCTGTTTTCAGACACTCGTGGGACCCACCACACTGAAAAACAAAGCTCCAATTGAAATGCATAATGCCACTTCATGCACTTATTGCATTTTATTTTGTTGCAAAACACGGATCAATATTGTTAAAATAGAGATGATCCTTTTACTTTTGTTGGAAATAGTGAAATCCAGCCATTGTTTAAGAAAGAATACAAAGAGAAAAAAAACGGGAGCGGTTTGAAATGAAGCCTGGGTGGTAGGAGACAGAGCTTGTACAAACACGAGAACTCGTGTGAAGTGGTCAAGCACAATGGAAAAAGCAGCTCCTAAAACGGGAGCGGTGGATGGACACAAGTACTTGGTCCATGCTCTGGGGGAGGGCTCAAAACAAGAAGAGGCATGACGAAAAGCATGTAATGGACAAATTGGGACAAAGGATTTGAGACTGGCGATGGAGCAAGCTAATTGTAAGCCTATGGGCGGGCTGTAGCCCAAAGATTGAACACAACACGTCTCTTCGAGACAGTGCATGCACTGTCTAGGCAAGACCTAAAAAGCAAGTAAAAGGTGGTGTACGGAGATTTCCTTTCATGGCGATAAGGTTAGGCACCACACCACTTTCCTGGAGCTTGTGGAGCTGGTGCCACTCCTCGGAAACAAAATCCTTCAGATGAATTTAGGGTCAGGAATCTATATCTGTGGTGCCATCAAATTAGAGCAACTCATCTGCAAACCAGAATTTGGTTTTAAAAACTGCCAAAATTCAAGTCCTGGAAAAAAGAGGTCACATTTTGTGGCAAACACAGAAAATCACATGTGTTCAGGCTACAAACTTGCAAACATTTTGTAACCGAAAGTAAATCGAGTGTTCAGGGTCAGACCTGGTACTCAGCATATTAATTACATCACTGGAAATGACATCACCGGAGCATTGTGCAACAACATCACATGACATCAGATCTAGACAACAGGTAATTATCCTGAAGCTTCTGACCCAGATGTTAGAACTAAACATAATGGGAACTTTCAGAAGCAGAAATTAAAACCCTCATTTTAATATGGCAAGAAAGAAAACTTCTATAAATAAAAGTCTGTCTTTGCTGCAGAAAAGAGTTAACAGCACATGCTTGGAGGACAATACCATCTGATCTCATTTCAGTAGGCATTATAAGGCTGTAGGAAGGAGTTGTATCCAGTAAGAATCATTTATAAAGAGCAGGTAGGGTTGACAAGTTTGAGGCTGCCTCCCGCTAGAATACACTGTCCAGAGGACAAGGATGGCTACCAGCAGGCAACAGAATAGGCTGCTTCTTTAAGGGAAGATTATCATTCAGATTACTTTTCATCATCAATCTGATTGCCTACCATTGAACCAATGAAAATAGTGACCTTTGTAACGACTATTCTAACTGGTTGCCAGCAGTCCAATCAGAATGGTACAGGTCTGACAGTCTCGTAGCGGGTCTAAAATACTCTGAAATACCACTTGTTGTTCCATTTTTTCTCAGTGCATACTGACGGAAGCCCCCAGAAAATTGACCACTGCATCAACTTTCTGCAGATTTAAGAAAATGTTACCCCAGCCCTAATGCAGCCCCATTCAGAAACAGTCCCTCCTCTTCCTGCTCCTGAAAAGAGGAGACCCTCCTAGGTGTAGCCCATTACCGTTTGATTTCTGTCTCACTCTTGCCCCCACTTGAAGCGTGGCTTCCAGGACCCTCCTAGGTGTAGCCCGTTACCAAGCGGGCATCTCTCTCACTCTCGCCCCCACTTGAAGCGTGGCTTCCAGGACCCTCCTAGGTGTAGCCCATTACCGAGCGGACATCTCTCTCGCTCTCGCCCCCACTTGAATTGTGGCTTTCAGGACCCTCCTAGATGTAGCCCATTACCGAGCGGACATCTCTCTCGCCCCCACTTGAAGCGTGGCTTCCAGGACCCTCCTAGGTGTAGCCCATTACCGAGCGGACATCTCTCTCGCTCTCGCCCCCACTTGAAGCGTGGCTTCCAGGACCCTCCTAGGTGTAGCCCATTACCGAGCGGACATCTCTCTCGCCCCCACTTGAAGCGTGGCTTCCAGGACCCTCCTAGGTGTAGCCCATTCCCGTTTGATTTCTGTCTCACTCTTGCCCCCACTTGAAGTAGGGCTTCCAGTTCCTTTATTGAACTCCTGTAATTCCAGACTCATTAAGTGTGGGCCTAGATTACAAAGGCTGCCCCAGCGCTGTGTCTGTGTCCCCATCATTAAGAGAAGCAAGGGAACCAGTGGGATACTCTCGCCAAGTCTTCCTCACTAGGCAGTCCGCCCGCAACATACTGCGAGGGAGGAAGAAACATATATATTTTTTTATTATTGGTTTTTACACATTTAATATAGCTCTGACCCAATTCCAAGTGAAGCAAAACATTAATCGACTGAATAAGAGACAGTAAATCTATTGGTCTAAGCCTGGGACTCCAGTTGGCATACCCTTGCCACCACCTACCCTCCCAGGGTGGTTTTAAACCAACGATGGACTGTCAGAACTCAACTTGGAAACCTAGGTAATTATTAAGGAGAGCGTGTTCTCCACTTTCCAACATTTTTTTAAAGAATAATTTTTTTGAGTTTTATATAGCGCAAACTAGACACGAAGATATCAGGTATCCGAGCGCTTTACATGAGCACCAGTTGCGTTACACAAGGACACATTCATTTTTGTTAGGCACGGGGAGATTAAGTGATTTGTCCAAAATCACAGGATGCTGAGCGTCGTTGCAGAGACTTGAACCCAGTTCCCCAGCTTCGAGGTCGGCTGCTCTAGCCGTAAGGGTACATCCTCTCCCCTGGGTACATATTTTTTAAATCACATCTGCCAAGAATGTGGAGTGACAGCTTTCACCCACTATAAAAGGTTGTAATCGATCGGCGTAAAAGCATTATTCAAAAATAATTGTATGTCCTGTTCTTGCAGAGTGAGCCCTACAGTTGGTAGATGCCTTCCGGTGTTTGAGTGGAACAGAGGCTGAAACTGCAGTCGTAGAGGCGGTTCTTGAGGATAAATAGCACGCCAGTGTGGGTGCGGCCCGATATGCCACCACTATGACTGCGGAGGAAGGGCTTGAGGGCGACCAGCACTGACTTGCACTAGCCTTGGTTGGGCTGAGTGACGAGTCCGGCCTTAGGCATCTGACTAACGATGATGTGTGCTGCTTCCAGTGATCTCTCCTTATGCACGGTTCCGAGAGTCAAACAAACTCATATGGGAGGACGGTCCTCTGCTTACCAGGGCTCTAAGCTACGGAACAACCTCCTGCAAACCTTGAGATGCTGCACCTCACTGACCTCTTTTTGGAAACTGCTGATGACCTGGTTGTTCTGAGTTAGCGGGCTCTGACTGTACCCTGTCTGTCTCTAAGTGCTGGGAAACCCCATTTTGGGCAGCTGTTTGCACTTTATAAGCTTTCTTGTTATTAATAATAATATGTTGGAGAGGGTTTCAAGACCACTGCCATAATGGTAAGATCTTATTTGAAGGTTGAGTGGAGATGTTGGGCCTTCAGGGCTCTCTTGTTCTTCAAGAGATCTCACATTTCAGCCATGGCGGCAGGTCGTTCCATAGCGAAGGCCAATGAGAGTGGAGCAGTAGGTAACCGGACCTTGGCAATGCAGGAAAAGGCCCATATTGGGTCAGTAATTGGGAATGATTTGGGGAAACATCACCAACGGACAAGGAGGCATTAATGAGGTAGTGATTCTGGAGTAAGACCATATGGAAAAGGACAGACAGACTTAATACAATATAGTAAGGAAAGTATAGAAAATACAGAATTGAGGTAGATGTCGATAGGTAGAGCTACTTTTTTGAGGGATGAGAAAATCTTGATGAATTCAAATTGTTGGACTGGGGTGAAATCTCAGAAGGAAGACCGGTCCCCTCCACTGCAGTCCCAGGAGATGGGCGAGAGCACAATGCCGTGTCTAGTGGCTTTGATTGAAATGGGAATTAAGTGCATTATTGTATCGTGCAGAGCTGGTGAGAGGACCGGAGATGGCTGGTTTGGTTAAAATTAATTCATTCATTTTGTTGCCATCCCCAGGTATATTGTGTCCTTCAGCTGATACGGGCTATTAATTTATCCAGTTTCATTAAGACCACACATCCTATGAATTCCAGTGCTGCCTTGAGTCACGCTAAAGACTTCCTTATCAAGCTCTGCCAATGATTGTTTGGCATGAGCTCCAATCAAAAATGGCCGTTGAAGTAGTTTTTGATTCAATTACGTCACAGGATAACCCTCTTACCTCTAAATCGGTTCTTCTGCACGCGATTGAGATGGAAATTAGTCCGTAATAGCTCGACCCTCATCCTCCGAAGATTACAAATTTAAAGAGGCAGCGGGCATCTCGGCAGACATCTGTGGGACTGCCTCTTAAATGACTCAGAGGTCTTCAATCTGTGGGGCGCGACCCCCGGGGGGGGCGTGGAGTCATGGGAAGGGGGGCATGCATTCAACAGCCTTATTGTTGGCACATAAAGGATTTATGAAAAACCGTTCCCCTACTTTTTGTAAAAAGACAACCGTCCTGGGACGGTTAATTGCGATAGTTAAATGTTTCAGTTGCAGTGTCTTTCAGTGAGTCTCCTGTGCTGTGAAACCAAAGCCGGGCAGACAGCTAAACAAGCTGATACTGGCTTTGACTGATCGAATCACTCGACACTTTGTGATGACAAAGGGGCATATTAGCAACAACTTGCGATAATTATCGCAAACCGCGCTTAGCGTGGTTTTTTATCGCCGCCTATTGCTGGATTTTATCGCGGAGATAACACGTTATTAGCAACGTTTATCTCCAATGCGATAAAATATTCAGCGATAGCGGCGAATCCCAGCAATAACGTGAGAATTCCAGCGATAAATTCCCATCGCTAATGAAAATCTCGCTAATAGGCAGGTGGGGACTTAACCGTAGAATCCACCTATAATGACTATAATGGCTAAGTCAGGTTTCTACCAGGTGTAAAAATCCAGCGCTAATCGTGGTTAGCGCGCGTTTTTCTCTCGCTTCGCGGGCATTGCTAATAGGCGATAGGTATGTTAGCGACTGCTTTCAGTCGCTGTTAGGTTGGGAACGCCTCCTTTGCATGTCATTAGCGATAAATATCGCTGACATGCAAAGCGGCACCCAAACCGGTCGCTATCGCCTGGAAGCTGTCACTAACACCTGTTAGGGACAGCTTGCTGATAGGGCGATAAAAAAATCGCTGCTTTAGCGGCAAAAAGTGCCGCTAAAGCGGCGATAAAGCCCTTGCTAATATGCCCCAAAGAGTTATACTTTTTGAGCGGTAATGCAAAGAGTTAACAACTGAGCTGCGAAGTGTGTGCTTTTAATTGTAGTTATATTTACATAGCCCTTACTAACTCCGAGGGGGTGTTGAAGGGAGAGTTATGTAAAACAAACTGTATTGTTTACAGTCTGTGTATTACTAAAATCTATATTTTGGAAGCACCATTTTGCCGCAAAACTATGTCCAAAATAAGGGGGCGCAGGCACCCCGCATAGCAAGGGCTCACAACGTATCAGTGGAACTTGGACCGTGTGGTCACACAGACTCTCTTCAAACCCCGCTTCAGGTATCACAGCTTTGCCCGGTTTTACATTGTCTTGTCTACTTTGGGAGCTTGGTAAATGAAGCTGTGATGAATTGTGGGATTGTTCAAGCTAGGACTTCCTAAGCTCCTAGAGAGGCGGGGCCGGACTCGGCCACGCCAAAGGTATGGCGGTCAAGCCGGCCCCGATGCTGCCCACACTGGGGGGCGGGCCCATCGCGCCCTGAGAGCGCGGTGGGCCCGCCTTACAGAATGATTGGGGAGGGAGCGTGCCCCGGAAGCAAAACGAGCTTCCGGGGCGCGCGTCTTTGTGACGTCATCAGGAGAACCCTGATAAGGCTCGGGAGCGGCGAGGTGGATCTCTTCGCCGCTTCCCAGCCGGACTACGCACCAGCCTCGCTAGGAGGCTGCCCTTAATTTTCTTTTATTTTTATTTTTTATTTTCTGTTTCCAGGTGCACGTCGTCGGATCACGATCTGTTTCCAGGTGCACGTCGTCGGATCACGAGTGCGGGGAACACGGCGCCACGTCGAGGTCGAGGTTCCTCGGACAGGAGGACAGCGCCACGTTGAGGTCGGGTGCAGGGAGCAAAAGACAGCGCCGGGTCGCATCGGACGGTCGCGAGCTGCCTAGAGGTACGGTAACGGGTAGTGAGGGCCCCGTGAGTCGGCAAGAAGGGAAGGTGAGCGTGGGTGAGCAGGGAGTCGGGACTGCGGTCCGCCGGTTGTCTCCGTTTACTGGGCTCTACCGAAAGAGTTTAAGAGCAATATCAGGCTCGGAAGATGCCAATTTTGATTCTAATAGTGGTGGTGTTTACCATATGGTTGGGGGTGATTTTCGATCCCTGCCGATTTTCGCTCTAATAGTGGTGGTGTTTACCTTATGGTTGGGGGGTGATTTTCAGCACGGGGGTGCAGTGGCAAGAGGAAAGTGCTGGCAAACGAGTTAGGATAGCCTTGCAAGGGTTCTATTCTCCACTCACGCCCCTACAGTATTAAAATCTTAAGCTGATCTGGACAGCTTAGGGGTGGGGGATTCTGTCTTAGTTGGATGGTAAATGTGAATACTACTAATAAAAAGCGGTTGCTTGGCATTACGTGATCTGTTCTTTGTGTCCAAGCAGTGGGCTGATTCACGGCGAGTGGACAGCGGGCAAGAGCGGACATATGCAGAGGACAACAGCAGCAGGATCGAGGAAGAGGGCACGGACAGGCCTGCATTTTCAGAGCTTCTGGGAGCCACGCGGGTTTGAGTCAACTCACCTGACCCACTAGAATAGCTGGTGTGGAGTGGCTCTGGTTGCCTGGGTGCTTACGGCCGGTCGTGTACCTCCTACGCTATCAGGTAAGGGCTCGGGACACGTCCCAGCCCAGTCTGTGTGGGGGAGTGCGCCAGGATTTGACCCACTCGGGGTGCCCATTGATAACAGGCGTATTGTGATCGTGGGAGATTTAAGATGGCAAATAAATCCAAGCGGGGGGACACACAGTCACGTATGGAAAGCCTTTTGCAAGGCATGATGGAAAAAATGGTGGCAATGGAGAATAGGATGAAGCAGATGGATGAGATGGGGCAGGCCTTAGCGGAATTAAAGGAGAGGGTAGATGGGGAGGAGGCGCCAGGGAGAGACCTAGACGCAAGCATGTGGCACCTAGGGAGGCTTTTCCACCCCTCCCAAAGAGAAATAGAGCCAAGAAGGGCGGGGAGGGGGTGCACGAGAGACCAGGGCCACGCCCGATACCCTCTCCTATGCCTGTGCCGTCGCTCATCCCTCCCGTCCCGGACGCTATACCACCTGTGCCTGCGCCAGCCCTGCCGGTGCCCGCTCTCATTCCACCACTGCCAATTAACGCCCCAGCACCACAGCCGGCATTGGTCCCAGTAGACCCACTAGGGGGGGTGCCCGGGGCCCCGTTGACCCCTCCGGGGGGCAGCTCGGTACCACAGGCCTTAATTTCCAATCTAGCAGCTCTGCTCCCTTGGTTGGGGAAGGTGGCCAACTGGTCACCGGCAGCGGGAGCCACGGTAGAAGGGGAAGATTTAATGGAGAAGGCGAGGCAAATCATGACCCAGTTTAATGGTACGCCGGGGGATGCCCCGGGTAAGGGTCAGGTGTTACCAGTTCCCCCGCTCCAAAGGGCAACGCAACCCCAAGCGGGGGCAACAAGGACCTACTGGGGCCCTGCCCGGTGGGCGATACATCCAAGGAGAAGGTCCAGGAGCCGGCGGGGTGCAAGACACCAGGTAAGCAAGTGACTTTGCCGTTGTTGGGGGTGGGTGAGGCCCGCACTGCCAGGGAGAACTTGGCCAGACATGTGACAACAGAAACGAAAGAAAAATATGGAAAGGAGTTATGTGAACATGTTTTCTTTGTTACTTGATGAAGCTGAGCGGGAGGAAGCTAAGAAAAATAAGGAGTGGATGCTTCCTCGGGAATGGGCTAACGAACTGCAGAAATATAGGTTGGAAGAGTCCCTCATTAATTGGATTAGGGGTTTTTCAGTGTATATGGCCGTGATGGCGGAGCAATCTCCCAATATGCAGGCAGCGATGGCATGTTATCAGAATCGGATCACTATGGCGCACGATAAATACGGGGGTAATGGATGGAAGGATTATGATAAAAGTTTTAGGAGAGCAAGAGCTTCTGATCCTGCACTGGCCTGGGATCAAGTGGACTTGATATCTTGGATTGACCATGTTGGCGGGGTAGTGCAGGAGGGAGCAAGAAGTCAGCCTGCTCAGCCCTTTCGGCAGAATTCCCCCTCCACTTACAGGAGTGGCGGGGGGAACGGGAAGAAGGGAGCGTGCTGGGATTTCAACAGGCGGACATGTAGCAGGCCCCCTGGAACGTGTAAATTCAGGCACGCGTGTTCCTTCTGCGCCAACACATCACACCCTGAGTCTAGATGTTCCAAGAAAGGAAAAGATGCTGGGAGAAAGAAACAGGATTGAGGGTGCGCCAGCTATCCATTCACGTTCCCCTATTAAGATATCGGTTTTGACCCCTTGGCTGAATAAGTACCCATGTCCTTCATCTGCCCAGATGCTGTTGGAAGGCTTTACCTGTGGCTTTAGGATACCCGCCCCAGATTATATTGGTAAGTCGGTCTGTAAGAATCAGGCTTCAGTACGAGCTAACCCACGGGTGGCAGCCAATAAGATTGACAAGGAGCTACGGCTAGGTAGAATAGCAGGCCCATATGACACCATCCCGGTAAAGAATTTTGTTTGCTCTCCGCTAGAGGTGGTGCCAAAGAAAGAAGCGGGAGAGTTCAGGCTGATTCACAATTTATCGGCACCTAAGGGGTTGTCAGTGAATGACGCTATTAGTGAAGAGTTGTGCAGGGTAAAATATGCATCTTTTGACCAAGCGGTGGAAATGCTCCGGGTCCTGGGCCCTGGTGCGCTGATGGCAAAAACAGATATTGAGTCTGCATTTCGCTTATTGCCAGTCCATCCTGCGGATTTTCATTTGTTGGGTTTCCAGTTTCAAGAAAAGTATTACATGGATATGTGTATGCCCATGGGTTGCTCTGTGTCATGTTCTTATTTTGAGAAATTCAGCTCTTTTCTGGAATGGGTTTTTGGGCAGGTTACTGGGCACACGCATGTCCTACATTACCTTGATGATTTCTTGGTTATAGGCTCCCCTGGTTCCCCGGAGTGTGGATGGGCGCTGCGTGAATTTTGCACACTCATGCAGACTTTTGGGGTACCATTAGCACCAGGGAAGACAGTAGGGCCATCCACTAGCATTGAATTCCTGGGGATAGAATTGGACTCCATACAGGGATGTTTCAGGTTACCCAAAGAAAAAATTAGAAAGTTTCAGTTAGGCCTGCAACAGTGCTTGGAGAAGGAAAAGGTCACATTACATCAGTTGCAGCAGACAGTGGGGCAGTTGAATTTTGCTTTGCGTGTAATACCTATGGCGCGACCATTCTCACGCTCTATTGCACAGGCTATGTCCGGACTTCAGGAACAACGCCATCACACCAGGCTATCTGCGGAGGTACGTCAGGACATGCGCATTTGGTTGGCATTTCTGAGGGACTTCAATGGCAGGTTGGTGTGGCCCGGTCCACTCATTGCCTCCCCAGAGTTGGGACTAATGACGGACTCTTTTGGCAGTGAGGGATTTGGCGCCATACTGGGCACTGAGTGGGTGGCTCAACGGTGGCCGACATGGTGGAGGCTGAGTGGCCTCACAAAAAATATTGGTTTCCTGGAATTATTCCCCATTTGGGTGGCTTTGACTGTTTGGCCGGGTCAACTACGCGACCGCTCGGTCATTTTCTGGTCTGACAATATGTCTGTGGTCGAATGCATTAATCAGCAAACTGCACATTGCAAATGGATATTGCGCCTAGTGAAAGAGATTGTACTGTTATGCATGCGATTGAATTTACAATTTAGGGCTAAGCATGTGCCCGGAAAATTGAATCATGCTGCTGACGCCCTCTCTCGCTTCAAGATGCAGGTGTTCAGGACACATCTCCCAGAGGCGGCAGTGCGCCCGACGGCCTTCCCAGAATCTCTTTGGCAGATTGGTGCCCCCAATTACCGGACCTCGTGGCAGCTAGTCTAGCTCCAAGGACTAGGAAGGCATACGAAGGGGCGTTTTGGGCTTACTGTACCTTTTGGGAAGGGAGTGGGAGGAACATTGGCATGATGCGGGGAGGATCCTGACCTACCTAGCCTTTTTGCAGAGGGAGGGGCGTTCAGTGGCGGCCGCCAGGCGACATATGGCAGCAATTTCCTTTTTGCGCAAGCAAGAGGGTTAAGGGATCCCGCAAACAATTTCACAGTCAGGAAGGCTTTGAAGGGGTGGCAGCGCATACAGGGATCAGTGCCGGACACTAGGCGGCCTATAGGGATGGAGTTGTTAACAGCTTTGCTTGGGTCTCTCGGTTTAGTTTGCAGCTCCACGGCTGAAGTGTTGTTATTCCGCGCGGCATTTTCTTTGGCATTTTATGGGGCATTTAGGATCAGTGAACTGGTGTCCAGCAACAAGCGGGATGTGCAGGGTGGCCTACAATTTGATCGGGTTAAAGTACAAGGGGATTCTGTGCTGATATCTATCAAGAAGTCAAAGACGGACCAGTTTGCCCGGGAGAAGGAGTTGTACTACACCGTGCACCCTCAAATCCTTGTTGCCCTATTGCTAACTTGGAGGAATTTTTGGGCAGTAGGGCCGATGGGGCGGGTGGCCCTTTATTAATTCATGCAGATGGCACCCCGCTCACAAAATTCCAATTCAAAAGAGTCTTGGACATGGCGGTGTTGAAAGCAGGTTTGGAACCAAGTAGCTTTGGAACGCATTCATTTAGAATAGGAGCTGCAACTGAGGCGACGGCTAGGGGTCTGCCAGGGGGACGTCCAGAGGATTGGTAGATGGTCATCCAATTGTTACAAGCGCTATGTGCGTATGCATTTGTTATAAGGAGTGCGGGAGCTTGGGTTCTGATGTCTTTCTCCTTTTTGTTGATTTGCAGTTTCTCGAACCTGTCACGCAGGAGGGAAACTGATGGCGACACAGCGGCAACAGCAGTCGGCGCTGGGACAGGGTCACGCCCGCCAGCGAAGACAGCAAGTGGTTTGGATCATCGGCCATTCTTACGTAAAACGGTGGCATGCCTTTTTTCTTGCAGGAAAATTTGAGTCAAAAACTGAACTGGCAGGCCTTACAGTGTCTTTTCATGGGAGAGGGGGTCTCCTCATCACACAACTCAGGGACCTTTTGAGGCATTTGGGCTACAAACCTCATCTTCCGAAGGACTTGTGCGTTAAACCCCTCATACGAAAGGTTGTGCAACCCATGAAGAGAGCCTCGAAATGTGCGGACTCCGTTAGGAACTTGCTGTGTGTGTTTTTAAAATATTTTGCACTTGTGACCAAAGCTATTGAAATATTTATTGTGAACATGAATTTGTCATTTTAAGTTGCTGTGTGTGATTGTTCTTTTATGGATATGGTCCTACACGAATAAAGTATTTTTGAACTTTGAACTTTTGAAAGGATTTGTGTTATAAACCTCCTTATACGGAAGGATTTGTGCTTCGAACCTCATCTTCCAAAGGACCTGCCGTAAATCCCCTTAAACGGAAGGATTTATGCTACAAATCTCAACTTCCAAAAGACGTCCTGTGAACCCCATTAAGTGGGAGGGCTTGTGCTGTAAACATCCTTAATTGGAAGGACATGAGCCGTAAACCCCATTAAATGGAAGGACTTGTGCTGTAAACCCCCTAAAATTGAAAGACTTGTGCTGCAAACCCTCTTAAATGGAAGGACTTGTGCTGTAAACCCCCTAAAATTGAAAGACTTGTGCTGCAAACCCTCTTAAATAGAAGGACTTGTGCTGCAAACCCTCTTAAATAGAAGGACTTGTGCTGTAAACCCCATTAAATGGAAGGACTTGTGCTGTAAACCCTCTTAAATGAAAGGACTTGTGCTGCAAACCCTCTTAAATAGAAGGACTTGTGCTGCAAACCTCTTTAAGTGGAAGGACATGTGTTGTAAACCTCCTTAAATGGAATGACATGAGCTGTAAACCTTCTTTAATGGAAAGACGTGTGCTTTAAACCCCCAGAAATGGAAGGACTTGTTCTGTAAACCTCCTTAAATAGAATGACTTGTGCTGTAAAGCCCCTGGAGCCCCCATGAAATGGAATGACTTGTGCTGTAAACCCCCTGGAGCCCCCATGAAATGAAAGGACTTGTGCTGTAAACCCCCTTAAGTGGAAGGGCTTGTGCTGTAAACCTAATGAAATGGAAATACTTGTGCTGTAAACCCCCTGAAATGAAAGGACTTGTGCTGTAAACCCCCTTAAGTGGAAGGGCTTGTGCTGTAAACCCCCATGTAATAGAAGGGCTTGTGCTGTAAACCCCCTGTAAACCCCCTTAAATGGAAGGACTGGAAGGACTTGTGCTGTAAACCCCCTTAAATGGAAGGACTTGTGCCTAAACCTCCTTATGTGAATGTTCTTGTGTTGTAAACTCTTTATAATGAAGCGCTTGTGCTACAGAGCGCCTTATCCACAGGCATCAAGTTATAAACCTCCCCTTAGAAAACACTGCGCTTCAAAGGACATGACTTACAAAACCCCTCTTGCAAAGGACTTGAGGCACGAACATCCTCTTTGGCAGCTACAAAAGTCCTCTTCTGAGAGACTTGACCGACAACCCCCCCTCTTCCAAAGGACCTGGGCTACAAATCTCCTTATATTGAGAGACCTGTGCACAGAGACCTCCTTATCCAAGGATTTGTGTTATCTGGGAGAACTTGGTGAGGTCTGGTTTTGCAATGCTGGTGAGATAACACAGGGAACTACAATGGTTTGTGGGTGCGTTGTAAACATCAGTAAAAGAGAGTAAAAGGCGTGCGGGGCCAGCAAGGGTCTCAGGTTGGTATTACAGTGTCCTCCACTGCTACACCAAAACCATTCTGTCCTTGGCGCAATCCCACGCTCAGATTGTGCACCCAGAAACTTGCAATAGCATGGAGTGTGGTAAGTACCGGTTGCAGAATTAGCATCCCATTCTGAGCTCCTGAACTAGGGCCAAAGTACTCCAAATCTCAGAAAAGAAGAATATCTGTACTCTAGCCAACATTTCGCACATGATACAAACTACACATGTGCTTTGTAGCTGATTATGTTTTTGTGGTGCCCCCGCATAGGCACCTTCTGTTTTACTTTTCATTGGGGACCGCAGTTTTATCCCAGTTAAATACAGTTTTTTACAGTACTTAATTTGTAAACAAATAAGTGCCGGGCCCTCGTCTGGAGGCCACTGCAGCTTGACCCATCCATTGCCCCTGCTATGCTGCCAATGACAGTACTAATACAACTACTGGCATCACACTCCTACAAGTGTGACAACTGAGACTATTCCAGGCCCCCAAAGCTATAAGAATGGCTTGGGTGGCAGGTATCAGTCATTACAATGCATATTGAATGAATAAACAGCTATTGTTGTGCTAATTTCTGAATTAGACAGACAGTGCCACCATGTGGCAGACTCTTATAAGTGCTGGTGTTGGCAATCAAGTGCTGGTGTCGATCACTGGAAACCACTGGCTCAAATTAAGCACTGGTTTTCCATAGTTCAAGACACACTAGAGCTACTTTCTGGAATGAGTCTAGTGGAAAACACTGACAAAATGTTTGTTGTTATCCATTTCTAAACATCTTAAGTATGGTGTTGGAAATGGCCCTTTTTGCAGGGTTAGCCCAACACTTTTTGCTTCTTCCCCCTTTTTTTCTGACCTGTTTTTTTTGGCTTTAGGACTCTGGGCACTTTACCACTGCTAATCAGTGCTAAAGTACATTTGCTCTGTGTAAATTATTATTATAATTGGTTATCCATGATTGACATGTTTGATTTACTGGTAAGTCCCTAGCAAAGTGCACTGAGTGTGCCAGGGCCTGTAAATCAAATGGTACTAGTGGGCCTGCAGCACTGGTAGTGCCACCCACAGGAATTGCCCTGTAAATGTATCTCAGACCTGCCACTGCAGTGTCTGCCCGTGAAGTTTTAAACTGTAATGCTGCCCTGACAAGTGCACCCACTTGCCAGGCCCAAGCTTTCCCTTTTCTTACATGTAAAGCACCCCATATGTAGGCCCAAGGTACCCCCAAGGGCAGGGTGCAGTGTATGTGAAAGGTAGGACATGCACTGGTGTGCGTCACATGTCCTGATGGTGAATGCTGCCAATTTCGTTTTTCACTATTGAAAGGCTATCTGTCCCATAAGCTAACATGGGAGTCGCTTTGTAACATATTACAAGTATAACTTTCCATTGGGACAAGATAGAGAAATAAAGTTTAGGCTCTCTGAACTCAGAATTTAATAACACATATTTTTAGGAGGATGATTTTTAAATTGTTTGAAAATGACATTTTTAGAAAGTAGGCATTTTTTTGTTTACCCATTCTGTGTTCTCCTGCTGTTTTGTGTATTGACCATCTGGTTTTGGAGTGACAGGCGCTGGGGATGTGCATTCACTGTAGACAGCCACAAGGGGAGGTTGAGGTGTGTCCTGCCTTTCCTGGGTGACTCATAATTGGGCTGAATAGACCTTGGCTGCATTTAGAGTGGTGGGAGGAGTTTCACCTGCACATGAATAGGCTGTGTCTCCTTTACACAATACTGTCTCCACGTCCTGTGGTCATGCTGCACAAGAGAGGACAGAAGTGGTTTGGACTGGGCTGGGAGACCCTTGCCACAAAGAGAACAAAGAGAAAGTGGGGTATATGTATTGGACCTTAAACCCCAGAGAATTAGATCACTTATGGACTCAAGAGGAACCTCTGCCAAGAGAAGAGCTGGAGAACTGTATGGAGGTGTGTTGTCCCTTTGCTGTGTGTGCTTTGTTGGGCTGGCCAGCAGTTGCTACTACTGCCAAGGAGAGAACAAAGACTGGAACTTTGCTGTAAACCTGCTTGAAGAAGAATCTCCAAGGGCCTGTGTGTGCTGGCCTCCTGTTCTGAAGTCTCAGGGACACAAAGACTTCACCTGCAATGACCAGCACCTGGACTCTTCTGTGCACTCCTGTATTCAAAAGGGTGCCAATTCCAGTTCCTGGGCCATGAGAATTGTGTGGTTGGTGCTGCAAAGCAAAAAGAACAACTACGATGCCGTCAGTGATTCCACGACCTGCACCGAGGCCGGGGGCACTGCTTGTGATTTGCACGATGCACCGCTCCCCTGCACAGCAGCTGCGGCGCCCTTCGACACCCTTCGACGCCTGCAGTTATCGCCCTTCCGGAAGCCAGCACTCGCACCAACGCCGTCACCGCCAGCACCAGCATCCCGTTATCGTGGAGCCGATAACCAACGTGGGTGACTTCACGAACTCTTCGACTTCACAACACCTCACCGGAATCGTAAGCCTCACTGTCGACGCCGCCTAACTTCCCCTGTCCTGGATTCGATGCCTCAACTCCTCACGGACTCGAGGCCTCGCCTCCAACGTGGTAACCAGGGAACCGGCTTCACCTCTGCACCGACGCCTCACCTCCACGACGCCTTGCATCATCCATAGTCTTTGTTTCCAAGGTACTGTTGTTTGGGGGTCCATGTGATTCCGTGCCCAATGCCGTGCATCTCGCGGTCGGCGCTGTATTTTGGATTTATGCCTGTTACGATGTTTTATTCTCCCCAGGTGGAGCTATTTTGTTTCTACAAGTGCTATTTTTGCAAGTAACCATTTAAAAATTGATATCTTGATACATGTATGTTAGATTGTTGTTGTTTTGGTCTTGTTTGGCTTACAAAAAGATACTTTATTTTTCTAAACTGGTGTGATGTTTATTTGTGGTGTTTTACTGTGTTACTGTGTGTTTGGGTATAAATACTTTACACATTGCCTTTGGGATAAGCCTGTCCGCTCGTGCCAAGCTACCAAGGGGGTGAGCAGGGGTTATCTAAAGTGTGTAACTCCCTTACCCTGAGTAGAAGCACGGGTCCCTACTTGGACAAAGGTGCATACCTCTGCCAATTACAGCCCCCTATTTCTAACAATGGGGCAGTGTGGGTCTGAAGCGATTAGCACTACTCTACTATCATCTCCGCTCTGATGCTCTACTCTAGGATATAAAACAGGGGATCAGTAGGAAGAGTTAAAAGACTATTGAAACACGAGGATGAGCAGAGTAAGATGTAATGACCGGTATGCGCTGTTGAAAGAACACAGTACAGATCCATTCCATTTAATTTAACTTATTTCTTTACTACAGGAAATGGAACTTGCATTTACAAACTAAGCTAGTCTAGCTGCATTCGTGAAAGTACTCATTTGTGGTAACCAATGCTGGTAATCTTCACTGCGCTGCTGGTTATATAAAGCCCTCTTGGGTCCTCTCCGTCAGGGCCCCATTTACAAGAGGCCTGCGCCGCCGGAGCGTCACTTTTGTTTTACGCTCCTGTGGCGCAGGCCTCTCAATCATATCGATGAAGCGATGCAAAGCCGCCCTGCATGGCACTGCACGGCCTCATAGATATGGAGTAAGACACAGCAGCGTAAGTCGCTGCGTTGCCTTACTCTGCTTCAAGGAGGCGTTCTATAGGCGTTGCTGTGGCTTTTCCCATTCAACACCCATTGATTTTGACACTGTCCCAGTTTTACTTATTTATGTAAACCTGGGGCAGCGCCAAAACCTTACGCCGCCCCAGAGTAGGCGTAACGAGGAGAAATGTTTTAATATCTCTTCGTTTTTCCTCTTTCCACGTGTGCTGCATTCTGCAGCACACATAGAATGAGGGAAACGCCTCATGATTGTTTTTGTGCAGGAAGATGTCCCTTTGTCTCATTGTGCTATGGATGGTTCATGTGCAGGGCACATACTCTTGTTCGGGGCAGAGAGCGCTCTTTGACAGCAATAGTGGCCACTGCCCGCGCCTGGCCTTCATTCTCATTACTGTCAGTCCTGGAGACACTTGCACACCTGTTTATCGTCTTCATCACTTATGCTTGCATTGTGCTCCTCCTCAGGAGCTTACCCTGCCTCCCGTCCTAGTAAAAGCTACGTCCCTCCCAGCGGGCCCATCCTATTAGAGTCACATTCTCAAGCTGGGAGGCTAGCACCAGTGTGCTCCACGCAGTGCTTTAAATGGGACGGAACTGTCAGCTACTGAGCGCCTGCACTATATCTTCAGAGGGAGAGTACTGGCACTTCTCAGCAGGGGTGGAGTACTTTCAATTGGAGAGTACCGGCACTTCTCAGCAGGGGTGCAATACTTTCAATTGGAGAGTACTGGTACTTCTAAGCAGGGGTGCAATACTTTCAATTGGAGAGTACTGGCACTTCTCAGCAGGGGTGCAATACTTTCAATTGGAGAGTACTGGCACTTCTCAGCAGGGGTGGAGTACTTTCAATTGGAGAGTACTGGCACTTCTCAGCAGGGGTGCAATACTTTCAATTGGAGAGTACTGGCACTTCTCAGCAGGGGTGGAGTACTTTCAATTGGAGAGTACCGGCACTTCTCAGCAGGGGTGCAATACTTTCAATTGGAGAGTACTGGCACTTCTAAGCAGAGGTGCAATACTTTTATTTTGAGAGTACTGGCACTTCTCAGCAGAGGTGCAATACTTTTATTTGGAGAGTACCGGCACTTCTCAGCAGAGGTGCACTACTTTTATTTGGAGAGTACTGGCACTTCTCAGCAGAGGTGCACTACTTTTATTTGGAGAGTACTGGCACTTCTCAGCAGAGGTGCACTACTTTTATTTGGAGAGTACCGGCACTTCTCAGCAGAGGTGCACTACTTTTATTTGGAGAGTACTGGCACTTCTCAGCAGAGGTGCACTACTTTTATTTGGAGAGTACTGGCACTTCTCAGCAGAGGTGCACTACTTTTATTTGGAGAGTACTGGCACTTCTCAGCAGAGGTGCACTACTTTTATTTGGAGAGTACTGGCACTTCTCAGCAGAGGTGCACTACTTTTATTTGGAGAGTACTGGCACTTCTCAGCAGAGGTGCACTACTTTTATTTGGAGAGTACCGGCACTTCTCAGCAGAGGTACACTACTTTTATTTGGAGAGTACTGGCACTTCTCAGCAGAGGTGCAATACTTTTATTTGGAGAGTACTGGCACTTCTCAGCAGAGGTGCACTACTTTTATTTGGAGAGTACTGGCACTTCTCAGCAGAGGTGCACTACTTTTATTTGGAGGGTACTGGCACTTCTCAGCAGAGGTGCAATACTTTTATTTAAAGAGTACCGGCACTGGTATAAGAGACCGGCGCTTAGGGTGGCCATATTGTCAATCAACCAATCCGGATTTCGAAATCACTTTAAATCACCCGTGAGGGTCTCAGGGTGCTGGAGTTGCTAGCTGCTTCACGGAGAAAGCAGTGAAAAATGAGACAAAAGCAGGAGAAAACACTCAGAAAAAGGGGGGGGAGGAAGGAGAAAGAAATTTTTAAAAAATAGGGAAAAACAGGAGAAGGCACTCAGAAACAAGGAGAGGAAGCAGGACAGTGAAGCAGCACGGGAGAGCTGGACCTGAAAACCAAAAACCGGGAAATTTACCAAACATGGAAGAAGGACTACAATTTTACATCCAGACAGAATGATTTAATTATAGTGCTCATCAACACAGAAACACAGACGAGGCACTAAGAGGCTAAATTAAATTCAACATTTAAACCCAGCCTCGGTGTGTTAATTAAATTGCTTTCTCTTAAGAGCTGCTGGCTCGTCATACCTTGGAAAACATGAAAATGAGTCTTCCCCTATCTACAGTCGATCCTTTCAGAAGACCGGACATGTGCAAAATCAGTGGAGATCTGCCGGGACAGCAGGTGAAACCCGGGACTCTCCCGGCAAATCTGGGACACTTGGTCGCCCTACCGGCCTTCTATTTCAAACAGACTCCAAACCACAATGAACAACCTAAGAGGAGAGACAGGGTGTGATGGGCCAGGAGCACCGACAGAGTGTAAAACACACTTAGAAGTGGCTCCCAAGCGCTCCATGACAGGAGCAAAGGAAGGAACATGGGGGGAGGGGCAGGTGATGTTAGAGATGGGGGAAATTAACCTAATATAAGAGGTTTGAGGATACCCCTGGATCACAGAACAACAAATTAAAAGCTTAATGTAGGAGACAAGGCTTCTGAGATGCGACAAGATGAAGCAAGATCGCAGAGTGAGGGTTTCATAGGGAAGGGGAAAGGACAAATATAGGTGTGGCAATCGTATGATGTTGAAGCACATCAGAAGCAAGATATTCTCGAACCCCCCAGCCCTGAAGCATTTAGAATTAGTTAGAAAAACTCTAATCAATCTTTGAATCTGAGATAGTAAAATTATGTAAGAGCAAAACAAAAAGAATCCCTTAGAAGCCTCCCGAACCACCTATACCTATCTCTTTGTCACCAGCAGTCAGTTTGGTTTCCACCTGCAGCTCCATGAAAACAGAGGCAACAGCGAAGCGGACGAAGAAGGTCAAAGCGTCCGACACCGGTGGTGGGCGCCCCGCCTGCCCCGCATCATGAAACAAGAAACTCTTCCAAACCTACATACTTATGAGCAGGGCACAAGTCCGAAAAAAAGAAGTGGGGGGACTAACCCAATTAATCAGTATGCAAGTGACATCACGGCGCGTGACATCGGGGCGCGTGAGGCACGTGACATCACAGCGCGTGACATCACAGGAAGGGGCTTCACAAGAAGTGGCATCAGATCTTAAGCCCTCACATATATGCTTAGCAGGTGTATCATGAGTACATTTGAGCACATTTCGAGTATACAGGGAAACCCTCCTGATTTAGGCAGAAGATTCACACTTTTTTACGCTTCACATAAACCAATGTTGCCTTTTGTCAGCGTAAAGATTTCTCTACCCATAGTGCTTTAAAAGAAAAAATTGTGATATTTAAATTATTACAACACCTCCTCAGGGGTAGTAAGCGTATATAAATGCTATTTATTTTGTGCAAATACTGGGAAAGATGGACACATCTGACGTTCTTACAGTGCATGCATATCTCCTAAACAGGGACTGAACAAAGTGAAAATCTGCCTCTCTTAAGTATGTGTGAAGTGCTAACAGGTGTGAGCCTTTGTTTCCCATCTGTGCATTTGCTTCTAGGTGTGAGGCCCTGACTGCTGCAGCCAGGAGACTCGAACAGAAGGAGGCCTGATGACCCCTCAGATCCAGCCTTTGTTATGGGCCCTTACATATAAGAAATGGTCGTAGCAGAATTACAAATTAGAGACATGAACAAATAATATAGCATTCACCTGTATAGTTCCATAATGTATGGATTTATTCCCATTAGTCTTTTATAGTTCAAAAATATAGAGCACCTGAATGCTACAATTACATATGGCAACACAGTTGCACAATATATAAACAAATTCACAATATATTTACAGTGCTCAGGTGAAAGGAGAGAAAGAAAGGGGATGGAGAAGTGAGTGAACTCGTGAAAGTGGAAGTTGGGGAAAAGGGGTACGTAGTGACATATACGCATCAATTAATCATTCTGTAAACCTTTTCGGCCTGAAACAGATCATCCATTCCTACAAAAAAACATAACTAAAAGGAAATGTCTCAGTCTTCCAAATATGTCCTTAAAGTTTGTAATAAATATGAAAAGTCGATGTTTCGACCCCAGAGGTGTCGGGTAACTACGATCCTCGAGATGGGGTCTTCATCAGGACAAGGTATAGAAGAGCACTCGAATGTAACTGCAAGAGACAATCGATGTCGTTCCTGAGAAGGTAATAACGCTCCTAGGCTTCTAGGCTCGAGCAAGAAAAGGGGAGAGGTTGTTATATATCCACCAATAGCGACTTAATCACTGGAAGGGAGATCAATGACCAATCCAAATACCTACAATGTGGCGTCTCAGCTCAACTCAGGCGACCGGGCGGAAAAGGGCGCAAATATGGTGGCAGTGTCTACAAGACACCGCCATCCATATTATGATGTGCGGCGGTGCAGGGCTTTCCATGGCAGAGACTCCGCCATGGAAAACCAGGCGGATTCCACTTTAGGGGCCCGTTGCGGGCCCCCAAGAAGTTGGGGGGGTGGGGGGTGCACATGGGGGGGTACCTATGGTACCCCCCTGCATTTGCATGCACAGGGTGGCAGGCACCGCGCGGTGCCTGTCACGTTGTGCATGCATATGCGCAACATGCCTTTTTTACATTGCGGTGGGTGCTGCTGAAAGCACTGCCCGCCACAATGTAAGAAATGCAGGATGCGCCCGCCAGTGTGGCGGGCGCATCCTAATTCGAATCGCGGGACTGCCGCACATGTGGCGGGCGGTCCCTTTTTCCGTTGCGATGGCGGGCGGACTTTGTCCGCCCGCCATTGTAATGGACCCCAGAGTTCTCTCTAAGTATAAATAACCTGAACAGTAAGAATCTATGTAAGAGGGGCAGTCCTCTTGGGAGGATACAAAATTCCAAAAGGAGAGACTACTAAGTGTACTCACCAATGAGAAGCTAGCATTTCTAAAGGACAGGAACCAATTAAAAAGATGGGTGTTTTTTAAGTCCATATCCTAGTTACAGCATGTCCCGAAGAGACAGCACAAGCGCTGCCTAGGCGAGGCCTAAAAATTAAGGAACCTGGAAGTAGCGTTTCATTCTGAGTTGTGTCACATACCTGCCAGATAAACAAAGAAGAAACTAACTTTCAGCTGGCACTGCTCTCTAAAGGTTCTAGCGCTACTTCAGACACGGCCTCGGGTGGTGCAAACATGATTTTCTCTTGTAGCCCGACCAGATTACTACAATGTGATGTAAGTGGGCTGGTCCTGGAAGCTAACTGAGAGATTACAATACATACTGAACCAAGCAACAAGCCTGTCCATCATTTAAAAAAAGAGAGGACACCTCAGACCTGCTTTAAAAACTGTCAATCGACTCCCAATGGAAACTCTCATCAAATTGAAAGTTTTGTGCACTGTGCCTTAAGAGTGCTGCAGCAAGTGTAGAAAAAGGTTGTACACGGTACCCCGACCAGAAACACTACATCTTCACCAGAACTGACTGTCCAATCAATTCAACGACCAAACTTCAAGGAATGATGCACTTGAGCAAATGTGTGAACACAAGGGCTCCCATCTAAGGAACATGCTTTCTGTTGCCTTGAGAGGGCAACTGAACTTTCCACTATATGACAATAAAACATCTCAGTTAATCTTAAACTGTAAACAGCAAGAAGACACCTCACATGCAACCCCTGATGCTTAGGTCCCACACTTTTAGCGGACGCAACAAACTAGTTTCTGATATTATCCAACGGTCCAGCAACCCTGTTCCGTAGGGTGCTGGCACTTAATAAATACTTCTACATACATTCCTAACTGACATGTGGGAGCTACAAAACACAACTAAATAAATGTAAACATACATTGGCAAAGCCAACAGGTCTGGCTTTGGGACGGCTGCAATGATGATTTTAACATACTTTCTTTCCTGAAAACGGCATTATTAGTTTAAAGTAATAATAGGTCATAATGAAACCACCTAATGGTGGTGTGCATATGTTAGCTAAAATGATAGGTATAAACATGACCCATTGAAAATATACATAAGGAAAACATGAAATGAATGCGGAAATTGGCCCACAAGCCGTATTAGTGAAGCTCTTTTTATGCAGGTGTGCGCCTGTGAAATGCAGCCACTTACAGCGAAGTGAGTCAAGGGTTGAAGTGGGCTGATGCATTTTCCCCCATCATCCATACGCACAGGAAGTGACATCACCATATTTCCTGTCATCCATCTGCATAGAAAGTGGCATCACTGGTTTCCTGCCAAAGCAGTCTTTAAAAGAAGCCAAGCAAAAGGACCTTCATTTCCCATCACAGATGTGATACAGCCCACTGCCCACCGCCCCTTGTGCTGTTCCCCCCTCCCAGGACCTACGTTATGGTGGCCGCAGCAGATGGAAAGTCCGTCTGTGCCCTCGGCACCTCGACTGCGCCCATCACCAGGAACCCAGGTCCATCCCCTGCCCACTGCTATCCTGCAGCGCTCTGAACTCCGGCCTCCACTCGCCACACTGCTGCCACACAGCACCACACAACACAGAGGGAGCGTTCACATGTGCTTACTGCAAGTTCTCATGCACTCTCCCACATCTTACACTGACTTCACCCACACTAACAGCACCCAGCACCCCACTCACTTGCACTCATACAAACCAGTCACCTGCTCACACAACCAACCTCTACCCATGCAACATGCATGCTTTTCAAAACCTGCTTACTTCCCACACATGCCACGGAGATATGGGACCTACTGCACGACCACACTCTGGACCTGCTCTTCTGCATGGAAACATGGACAAACCCAACCTCTGCACCGGACATTGCCACGGCCATTCATGCTGGCTACTAGATCCTTAGGTAAGACCGTCCTCACAACTCCATAGGCAGAGTCGCCATCATATTCATAGACATACCCATCAGGTACGTGAAACATCTCCAATTCAAGATACGCATCAAAGCCAACTTCTCCCTGAGAGGAACCTTCATATACAGACTACCAGGTCACTGCACTAATTTGCCACTGAAATCAAAGATTTCATCACACCCCGCATCAGCAACGCCAGGACCTTCATCCTCCTTGGAGACCTCAACTTTCACCTAGAAAACCCAACCGATCCCAACTCTACAGCCCTTCTAGAAAACACTGGAAACAGCGACCTCACCCAGCACATCATTGAACCCACCCATACTGCCAGACTCCTTTTGGACCTGAATTTCTCCTCAGTCTGCAAAATCAGAGTTAACAAGCAAACTATGACCTGGACGAACCATGACATTGTCAGTTTTAGCATACCCATCCCACTACACCACAGGCCTACTGGACCCCCCTGCCGCAGGGGGTAAAGCATCATAGAAGGGGACTGGGCTTCCACCCTGTCCACGAACAGCATGAACACACCAGCAACTTGCTGAAAGCCATCAAGAACCTCATCAGCTGGATCACTCCATGCGCGACACCCTGGATCACCTCAAGCGCAACTCAATGGCAAGAGCCTGGCCACAGGCCAACTGGTACACATAGGAACTCAGGCTGATGAAACGCCACTGCAATAAACAAGAGCACAAATGGAGAACAAGTCAAAACCCCACAGATAAAGACATCTTCAAAACAACCCTAAGACGCTACTATCAGCAGAGATGGAATACCAAGCGCACAGCTGTTGCAGACGGAATCGATGCCAGCACTAACAGTGGAAAGGAAACCTTCATCATCATCAAAGATTTCACTGTGCCTCCTCCAGCCTCCAGGAACAATAACGGCCAAAGATCAAATCCTGACCTCGTGGCCCGCCATCACCACCATCAAAACCAACGCTATGATGAAGACCATCCACTCGGGGGCCCCAACTGACCCTTTCACCCATTATACCTTCATCAAAGGACTTCTACTGCTGAGAGTAGCACTAACTCCTATTCTCAACACCATCCTGCTTCTACACCCTGAAGATGCTGAGGAAGATCTTCAAATGGCTATCAAGCAACACCGGACAAATCGTCTCTAAAGCCCTACTCAACAGCAAGTTGGACTACAGGAACATCCTCTACGTCAGATTCGCCAATCAACTCACCAGAAGAGCACAAACCATCCAGAACTCAGCAGCCAGGCTCATCCTCAACGTCCCATACAGAAGTCACATCACACCACCCCTTAGGGAGCTCACCTGGCTCCGATACACAAACGTGCTCATTTCAAACTCCTCAAACACACATTCAAGGCATGACACAACTTAGGCCCCACACACCTAAACAGCGGCATCTCCTTTCCCCAGCCTCCGCCGCTCCCCAGGACTCCTACTCGCACACATCCCACTCATGCCGAACCAGAACAGGAGGATGGGCGCTGGCTTGCATCACTCCTAAAGTGTGAAACGACCTCCCACTCCACAGCAGAGTTTCCTCCTCTTTTCATGAGTTGCGCAAAAAGCTGAAGTCCTGGCTTTTCAATTAACCAACCTACTGTAGGCAGGGCTGGGCGCAGACACCAGCTCAGCGCCAGGATGCCCTGATGGGTGCTAGTGCACTTTACAAATACACATAACACAACACAACATAACACACTGCCCAAGAGAAAGCTGGGATGAAAATGAACCTGACCAAGGAGAGACAAAGAGACATGGGGGCAAACCATGATGCCTTTTTATGAGCTGCATCAGTCCAGAAGTCGATCTGTGCATTTATTTTTGGTGTAAAAAGCTCATATATTAACTCTAAATAGCTGCGGGTTAATGTATGTTTTGCTGACAGCAGAGCTTTGAAACGCAGCGCAGTAATTGCCTTTGTGTGTCTGAACTTTGCTGTCAGCAAAAATGCATTAACTCGCAGATATTTCAATATAATATATACACTTGAGACGCTGAAAAGAAGCGCACAGACCCCTTCTGCCCTGGTGCAGCACAGAAAACGTCATCATGGCAGGGGCGGTTTCTTGATTAGGGCGGCAGGACTCCGCCCCCCGCTTCAATTTCTGCATCTATTTTTGTCACGTTGCAATTGTTTAATTCATTAAAACTTGAAAGAGTGTGACCCTCGCTCTGCGCGAGGGTCAGGCAAAAGCAGGCACTTGAAATAAGCACATGTGCTAGAGCGCATGTGCCGGCCGTCGCAGGATTTAAAGTGCTTACCTGATCTCAGCCCTGGCCTCCGGCAGCCTACAACACTGTAAGGCACTGCGCTCTGATGACGCGCTCCAGCCTCGCTGATTGGAAACAGCCTGGGCGCTTTAAGCAGAAGCCCTGGGTTTCCGAGTCTGTTTGTCCATCAGCGAGGCTGTGTACTGCTGCAGGCCACCTATTTCCTAAGTCGTCACAGGGTAGGGTGGGAACAATCCTCCATGACCCCACCTGTTCGTCTTCGCTAGTACGAACATGACGTCGATGAACTTACTGTCCACTTTCTGCTTTCCTGTGTTGGCATCAGGTCTGATATGCATACTTCACAGGAGGTCCCTCTGTCTTTGGCAATTGACCCTACTTACAACGACAACTACAGCTTCCAGTATTTGGGTCGGAGGAAACAGGTGTAACTAGTCCCACTCTCCAGCATCCCAGATGGTTAGTTTATGCCTTTTTTGACGCCATTTAAAAAGAGAAATAGGACAACTGCTTAGGCAGGCAGTGGTCCAGCGGAGATGGGTCCCGTAGTGACAGTGGTGTATCAAGACAGAACAAGCCACGGGAGGCATTCGCCCATTAGCAGCCAGTCAGTGTGAGCTCATTGACAGTGGCTGAGTTGAGTATCTGCCCACATTGCGTTACGAGCTCATCCTCCGGCCTCGCTGTCCTTCCTGGCCTCCGGTGTAGGCATCTCTCGGTCCTTTTTCACTCTCCTGCACCTGTACCCCTAGGGCTTCTTCTCGCACCCCCAGGATGACCAAATAAACTGGTCTCAACAATTAGTTTACACAGAGCTTGATGCTTTTTAGGTACCTTCCAAACGCCGTGCAACTCCCAGTAAACAGCTCTCCATTGAATCTGGACAACCTACTATTTCAACGAGCTTTATTACCTATGAGTAATGTGTACAAATTTGGTTTAGCTGTGATTTATGGAATTCAACATGCAAATGACAGGCGGAGAGAAGCAGTGAGAGCGGCAGAGAGATTATAACAGGGCCGCAGTATACCCAGTTCGCGCCCGCAGTCATGGCCTCTCCAGACTATGCCGCTTCTTTCGCTGTTATGGGTGCTTCCTCTGCCATGGTGTTTAGCACCCTGGGAGCAGCTTATGGCCCAGCAAAGAGTGGCACTGGGATTGCAGCCATGTCTGTCATGAGGCCGGAGTTGACCATGAAGTCGATTATCCCTGTTGTCATGGCTGGTATCATTGCCATTTATGGTCTAGTGGTGGCAGTCCTCATTGCAAACTCTCTCAGGGAAGGAATCACGGGGCATATTAGCAAGAACATGCGAAAAATATTGCATACCTTGCTTAGCGCGCCTTTTTTTATCGCCGGCTATCGCTGGATATTACCGCGGAAATAACATGTTATTAGCAAGGTTTATCTCCATTGCGATAAAATATCCAGCGATAGCGGCGAAACCCAGCTTTAACGCGAGAAATCCAGCGATAAAATCCTATCGCTAAATCTGGGGACTTAACCTTACAATCCACCTCCCATCGACTTTCATTGCTAAGTCATGTTTTTATCAGTTCTTAAAAACAAGCGCTAATCGGGGTTAGCGCGCGTTTTATTATCGCTTCGCGGGTATTGCTAATAGGCGATAGGTATGTAAGCGACTGTTTTCTGTCGCTTTTAGTTGGGAACGCCTACCTTGCATGTCATTAGCGATAATTATCGCTGACATGCAAGGCGATGTAAAACCCGGCCGCTATCGCCTGAAAGCTGTCGCTAACGCCTGTTAGCGACAGCTTGCTAATAGGGCGTTAAAAATATCGCCGCTTTAGCGGCAAAAAGTCCCGCTAAAGCGGCGATAAAGCCCTTGATAATATGCCCCCACGTTATTTAAGAGCTTCCTTCAGCTGGGAGCTGGCTTAAGTGTAGGCCTGAGTGGTCTGGCAGCTGGCTTTGCCATTGGCATTGTAGGACATGCAGGTGTGCGAGGGACAGCGCATCAGCGCCGGTTATTTGTCGGAATGATTCTGATTCTCATCTTTGCAGAGGTCTTGGGTCTCTACGGCCTTATTGTGGCTTTGATCCTTTCAACAAAATAAGGGAGAAACCGCGAGTCTGGAAAAAAATCAGTCCATAGAGTATGACAACACACTGTTCAGTGAAGACCATCTTATCGACTCCATTTTTGATCCAAATCTTGACCTGGAAATCCCGAGTTGTGATCAAGTATTGACCCTGCTAAGTGGGCTTCGAGCAATTGGTGTCCCCGGACTGAATGGGTTACCTAATGCCCTATTTCGTGCTAATGGTGACATGTGGGCTGGCATTTTGCATCGTCTATTCAGGGAAGTGTTGACTCTGGGAATGGCCCAGAATCTTTAAAAAGCAGCATACTGCAACCCATTTATAAGAGTGGCCCGGTGGCTAATCCCGCTAACTATCGATTAATCTCGCTTACTGATGTCGATGCAAAGGTGTTCGCTTCTACTCTCTTGATAGAATTGGAAGATTGGGCTACACAAGAGGGCATTATTCCATTTAATCAGACTGGTTTCCGGAAAGGACAATCCACTATTACAAATTTGTTGGCTTTAACCTTACTTGCGGAGAGGGCTGTCTTAAATAAACAAAATTTATATATTGCTTTTCTTGATCTTAAGGCAGCCTTCGACTCTGTATATAGTGTAAAGACAGAGGCCCCCTGCAAAAGGGTGCGATTCCTTAAGGCAGGGCTTAAATAATGCAATGTAAAGACTTAAGGCAACACAAATTCAAAGGTGACATGATACAATTGATAAAGTGAACAAACCATTTATATAAGAAGAACCGACAGATACTAATATACCAAATAGAGTATCAAAACTTATATTTTATTAATTCAATATAAATACTAAAAAGACCCAATCATGCTACTCCATTCGTATCAGCATTCATACATAATCAAAACACAATAAAAACAATAATTCTGTAACAAAGACAATGATCCCAATTGATATATGATTATAAGAAACAAATATGGCAAGATGGTAGTAAACTGTTCAGTTCTACGTGCCTTTCGGCACAAGACAGTGCCTTCGTCAGGAAAAGGGCCACAAATTTTCTGATGGAATCTTGAATGAAAAGCAACAGCAGCCAAAAGAAAATCAATGGATTCTGTTGAACGTAGAATTATGCGTTGTATCAGGATACACTCAAGAGATTCTTTAAACTATGCGTTTTCAAGGTAATAAGAATGATATAGGGCAGATGCACCCGAAACTGGATGAGCTAACTTCCGGTAGCTAAATGCAATTCAATGCTTTAAATCATGAAATTCTAAATAAAGAAAGGGATGGTACTCATGTGCCAAGGCTTAAGATGTTAACGTCCGTGAGTTACTTAATCTCAATTTGTATTTCAATTCACGAGACAATGAAATTTATTTTGTGATATCGAGTCTCCACATCTTGGATTCCTCAGCACGCCGTAATCGCAGCGTGCAAGCCTTCGACTCTGTGCCACGAAACCTGTTATGGAAAAAATTGGTAGATCGGGGCATTTCAAGGAAACTGTTGAAGGCTATCATTCTTTTGTATACCGATACTTGGGTTCAAGTTAAGTTGGGTGATGGCAATTCCTTATCAAGAAAGATAAGAACATATAATGGCCTAAAGCAGGGTTGTGTCCTTGCCCCCTGTCTATTTAATTTATTCTTATCAGATCTTTCCCAGTATTTGGATGTTGTTAATGGGCATGTTCCTAGGATGGGGGGTGAAAATCAGTTACCTCCAGTATGCCGATGACACCATCCTCGTGAGTCATACCCCTATCGGCCTACAAAGACTTATTACCGCCTTTGATGACTACACTCAACAGAATGGCCTTGAATTGAATGTCAAAAAAACCAAAGTGATGAAAATTGGTGTAGCGAAACAGAAGTTTAATTCCTGGAAGGCCAGAGTAGGTACAATTGACATTGTTAAGACGTATAGATACGTAGGGGTGGTGTTTGACAACCGTGTGTCTTTTAAATTTCATTTTAAGGATCTAAGGGCCAAGGCTGTGACCTTGATCCATGCCTTTAAATGTCTAAAAAAATCATATGATTTTATTCTTAAAGTAATTAAAGCCAAATTACAACCAACCCTCATATATGGTTCTCCCATTATTAGAGGGAAAGATGTGAAGGTGCTTGACCTATTGGTTGTCAAGGTTTTCAAAGCAACTTTTGGGATTGCAAAATCAGTGTGTCAAGCAGGAATAAGACTGGAGTTTGGTCTCCAGAGACAGAGCCTGGTATCAAAAGGAGCTTTTTTTAAATGTATGGTCGCATTGTAAACATCAGCCCCAGCATCCTTAGGGAACATTTGTTGGCAAGAAATAGACAAGTCTGTCTATGCGGCTAAATGGAGATCTTATATTTTAACTTCCCTAAGAGATATCGGCCTGCAAATTGCACTGCAAGATCTGAAAATGCCCAATTACAAGTTAATTTTAAAAAGCTTATCAAAACTGAATCGCTTAAATTGGATAAAAATGAATTAGCAGAGAAAAATTATGCATGGTATGTGATTAACTCATACCAATCCCTGCGTATTCAGACGTATTTGAATCTTTTTTTCTCAGCGAAGTTTAAAAATACGTTTTTAAGGTTACGTATGGGATTAAACCCAACAAAGGAGGGCACGCAATCGTGGATCAAGCAGTGGCCGGACTCTTACTGTAGACTTTGTGGTTGGCCACAGGAAACACTAGTCCATATAGTGTGTGTGTGCCCCAATTTGATTAAGCTTCGACGCACAGTTTTGAGACCACATTTTTTGAAGAGCGGGGTGAGATCTGCTCGTCGGGCTTTAATCATGTCACGATCTGGCGAATCGATTCCATTATTCTGTCATTTGGTAAAATTTTTATTGGCGGTTGAAAAACGTTTGATACGATAAGGTAGATCTCCAGTATTTCTACGGCTCTGTTGACTAATAGTTTTATCTGGCTTATAATCTTTACTACTTAATAATCATGTTGCGAGGGTGACAATTTGAAATGTCAAAACAGACGTGCCACTACTACCGTAAATTGATGCACTTTATTATTGTTTTAATATGATGGTCGTTGTAATAATCGCATATTAGCACTTTACAGTAAATTGATGCACTTTATTACTGTTTTAATATGATGGTCGTTGTAATAATCGCATATTAGCACTTTACAGTAAATTGATGCACTTTATTATTGTTTTAATGGTCGTTGTAATAATCGCATATTAGCACTTTACAGTAAATTGATGCACTTTATTATTGTTTTAATGGTCGTTGTAATAATCGCATATTAGCACTTTACAGTAAATTGATGCACTTTATTATTGCTTTGATATGATGGTCGCTGCAATAATTGCACAATAGCACCTTGAAATGTAATTTGTGCATGAAATGTACATTAGAAACTTTTTCGTTTCAGTTAATTTTGCACCTTAGCATTAATACTTTGAATTACAACATGTGTAAAGTTTTTTCAGCTGAAATTAATGGTTATTCGTTAGAATATCTTTTCATTATGCATAAGGAAATAGTATGCTGTGCACGCCGTCACCTTAAAATATAAAATGTGCAATATTATTCTGTAATTATTGATGTTATGTGATTGGATTTGATTTTATTGATAAGTTTTAAATTGTATATATGGGACAGTTTCTTATTTTATGTGTTGGGAAGATGTTTTGCTTGAATTTCTTAATGATTGATCTAGTTTTTAAGATTGAGATGTGAAGTTGTTGTGATTGCAATGATTTTAAGTAATCAAGCAATAAAGATTATTATTACTATAAACATGCAAATAGCGTTTTAATCCACAAACTGTCAGTTTACAAAAAAAAAAAAAAATTTCATTGAAGCCAAATGGCCACCGAGCTTGAAGAGTTTGTCTCCACCAAGGTCTCTTTGGAACAGTTTGTGAGTCAGATCGCTGCCTTGTGGGCAGATTTCAACACTTTAAGACATGTTTGTGTGAACCTGTGGCCAGCTTGCGCACCCCGGATTCTGACCTTTCATTCCAGGGTTGGATTTATGTTCACTGACATCTGATTGAATGCCACAATGCTGCCAGTGTGAAGCTGGCCTCCTTGGTTGGCGTCCTCGGTCTCCTAGAAAAGCTGCATCAGCAAGAGAGGTAAGCGCAAATAAAGGAAAACAGCCATGCACGTGTCTATGCTGCTTTAAACTTATCTGAGGAAGAGGGGGGTTCCAGGCTGGGAAGTTTGTTGGGGTTCTGTCTGCCAGCAGCTTTTGTTCTTGGTGCGCCACACGTTCATTAGGAAAGGACTCCCTATCTCCTCTCCAGTGAAAGTCACGCAAGCAATATGTGTGTGCCTGGTGTCGTTTAAAAACGATTTTTTTAAATATGCATTTAGAAACACTCCTGTGTCCTCACCCTAACAACAATACTATTAGTAAGTTGTTGTACACTAGATATGTTGCTTAGTTTCTTATGATACGTTAAGCAGCATTATAGTCTGTGAAATCAAACATAAGATGTCTTTGTACAGAGCATATCCTGAACTTGCGCATTTTAAGGTGCGCTCATATGTGATAATGAAGAAAAGTGAGGCTTAGTAAAATAAAATATTAGCCTAGGATCACACAGTTTGGTCAAGTGGAGAAGCCACAATTTTTCGGATTTTACATTATGCAGTTCAGACCTTGTGACCGTGTTGCTGCTTTGCTCGTGCAGTGAAAGTTAGAAAGAACTTTAACGGCTCACCACTTTCAAATGTCACCAGCCGCCCCTGATGATACGGCCGAAGAAGTGCAGGGCAGAAGAAAAAGGCGCACAGCGGGGCCAAGACTAGACAATGTCGGTGTTTGCCACCCTTGGCATCAGTAACTCCAAGGCTTGGCAGCGCCAGCAGTGCGCTTTGGCCTCCGCACTTATTGTTTTCAAAGTAAGTATTGTGGAAGGCCGACTCTGCCATTCATCATTCAGAGGCTAATGCAAACGCTATAGAAGCAACACCAACAAAGTCATTAACAACCAGGCAGTGACAGTGAAAACTGACGATTTTTTATCTACAATGTAAACTTTTCGCGGTGCCTCTGTAAATATTAGAATTGTAAAACACATGTAGGTGTATGGGTAACATGCAATATAGTTCCCTGAAAACAATAACCTGGTGAAACAGCTAAAGCTGTCTCGAAAGCCAGACCTAAAAATCCTAATGTAGTGCAAGGGTTCTGTTTCTGTGACGTATGGATCGGGAGAACAGACCAATGCAAGAGCCAGGGTGACAGAGTGCGAGTCACTGCATGAGCCAGGGTGACAGAGTGCGGGTCACTTCAAGAGCCAGGGTGACAGAGTGTGGGTCACTGCAAGAGCCAGGGTGACAGAGTGCGGGTCACTGCAAGAGCCAGGGTGACAGAGTGCGGGTCACTGCAAGAGACAGGGTGACAGATTGGGGGTCTCTGGAAGTGCCAGGGTGACAGAGTGCAGGTCGCTGCAATGCAAGAGCTAGGGTGACAAACTGCAGGGCACTGCAAGAGCCAGGGTGACAGAGTGCAGGTCGCTGCAATGCAAGAGCCAGGGTGACAAAGTGCAGGGCACTGCAAGAGCCAGGGTGACAAAATCTGGGGCACTGCAAGAGCCAGGGTGACAAAGTCTGGGGCACTGCAAGAGCCAGGGTGACAAAGTGCAGGGCACTGCAAGAGCCAGGGTGACAAAATGCAGGTCACTGCAAGAGCCAGGGTGACAGAAAGTGCAAGTCACTGCAAGAGCCAGGGTGACAGAGTGCGGGTCACTGCAAGAGCAAGGGTGATAGAGTGAGCGCCACTGCAAGAGCCAGGGTGACAGAGTGCGGGTCACTGCAAGAGACAGGGTGACAGATTGGGGGTCTCTGGAAGTGCCAGAGTGACAAAGTGCAGGTCACTGTAAGACCCAGGGTGATAGAAAGTGCAAGTCACTGCAAGAGCCAGAGTGAAGAGCTAGGGTGACACAGTGCGGGTCACTGCAAGAGCCAGGGTGACAGAGTGACAGAGTGCAGGTCACTGCAATGCAAGAGCCAGGGTGACAAAGTGTGGGGCACTGCAAGAGCCAGGGTGACAAAGTGTGGGGCACTGCAAGAGCCAGGGTGATAGAGTGAGGGCCACTGCAAGAGCCAGGGTGACAGAGTGCGGGTCACTGCAAGAGCCAGGGTGACAGAGTGCAGGTCACTGCAATGCAAGAGCCAGGGTGACAAAGTCCGGGGCACTGCAAGAGCCAGGGTGACAAAGTGCAGGGCACTGCAAGAGCCAGGGTGACAAAGTCCGGGGCACTGCAAGAGCCAGGGTGATAGAGTGAGGGCCACTGCAAGAGCTAGGGTGACAGATTAGGAGTCTCTGGAAGTGCCAGAGTGACAGAGTGCAGGTCACTGTAAGACCCAGGGTGACAGTAAGTGCAAGTCACTGCAAGAGCCAGAGTGAAGAGCTAGGGTGACACAGTGCGGGTCACTGCAAGAGCCAGGGTGACAGAGTGCAGGTCACTACATTGCAAGAGCCAGGGTGACAAAGTGTGGGGCACTGCAAGAGCCAGGGTGACAGAGTGCGGGTCACTGCAAGAGCCACAGTGACAGAGTGCGAGTCACTGCATGAGCCAGGGTGACAGAGTGCTGGTCACTGCAATAGCCAGGGTGAAAGAGTGAGGGCCACTGCAAGAGCCAGGGTGACAGATCAGGGGTCCCTGGAAGTGCCAGAGTGACAGAGTGCAGGTCACTGTAAGAGCCAGGGTGACAGAGTGCAGGTCACTGCAAGAGCCAGGGTGACAGATTGGGGGTCACTTGAAGTGCCAGAGTTACAGAATGCCAGTCACTGTAAGAGCCAGGGTGACACAGTGTGGGTCACTGCAAGAGCCAGGGTGACAGAGTGCAGGTCACTGCAATGCAAGAGCTAGGGTGACAAAGTGTGGGGCACTGCAAGAGCCAGGGTGACAGAGTGCAGGTCACTGCAAGAGCCAGGGTGATATAGTGAGGGCCACTGCAAGAGCCAGGGTGACAGAGTGCGAGTCACTGCAAGAGCCAGGGTGACAGATTGGGGGTCTCTGGAAGTGCCAGAGTGACAAAGTGCAAGTCACTGCAAGAGCCAGAGTGAAGAGCTAGGGTGACACAGTGCGGGTCACTGCAAGAGCCAGGGTGACAGAGTGCAGGTCACTGCAATGCAAGAGCCAGGGTGACAAAGTGTGGGGCACTGCAAGAGCCAGGGTGACAAAGTGTGGGGCACTGCAAGAGCCAGGGTGATAGAGTGAGGGCCACTGCAAGAGCCAGGGTGACAGAGTGCGGGTCACTGCAAGAGCCAGGGTGACAATGTGCAGGGCACTGCAAGAGCCAGGGTGACAAAGTCCGGGGCACTGCAAGAGCCAGGGTGATAGAGTGAGGGCCACTGCAAGAGCTAGGGTGACAGATTGGGAGTCTCTGGAAGTGCCAGAGTGACAGAGTGCAGGTCACTGTAAGACCCAGGGTGACAGTAATTGCAAGTCACTGCAAGAGCCAGAGTGAAGAGCTAGGGTGACACAGTGCGGGTCACTGCAAGAGCCAGGGTGACAGAGTGCAGGTCACTGCAATGCAAGAGCCAGGGTGACAAAGTGTGGGTCACTGCAAGAGCCAGGGTGACAGAGTGCCGGTCACTGCAATAGCCAGGGTGATAGAGTGAGGGCCACTGCAAGAGCCAGGGTGACAGATCAGGGGTCCCTGGAAGTGCCAGAGTGACAGAGTGCAGGTCACTGTAAGAGCCAGGGTGACAGAGTGCAGGTCACTGCAAGAGCCAGGGTGACAGATTGGGGGTCACTTGAAGTGCCAGAGTTACAGAATGCCAGTCACTGTAAGAGCCAGGGTGACACAGTGCGGGTCAGTGCAAGAGCCAGGGTGACAGAGTGCAGGTCACTGCAATGCAAGAGCCAGGGTGACAAAGTGTGGGGCACTGCAAGAGCCAGGGTGACAGAGTGCCGGTCACTGCAATAGCCAGGGTGATAGAGTGAGGGCCACTGCAAGAGCCAGGGTGACAGATCAGGGGTCCCTGCAAGTGCCAGGGTGACAGAGTGCAGGTCACTGCAGGAGCCAGGGTGACAGAGTACAGGTCACTGCTAAAGTAACAGGGTGTGAGTCACTGCAAGAGCCGGGGCAACAGAGTGTGAGTTCCGGTTCCTTGGGGTAGCACCACCTGAGGCGCATCACACTTTTAGGCAGCAGGCCTTAAACCTGCTCCTTCCCCATCTGAGAGACAATCTGGTGGTTTCTCGTGGTGCGCTGGTGCGACATGCATGATGCACGTGGCCCCTAACCAATTACAGACCGTAAAACAGAGCATTTCTAACAGGTGCATGTATATTACAATGTAATATAAACACTTTCTCTCCACGTTTATGAGTCCCTGCTGGTCGGTTGTCTGGTGTTAGATGTCGGTTTCGGTGTATATTGCTTGTCACATTCTTCCACTGCAGGCTTTTCTATTCTCTGATGCGGGCTCTCCCCTGTGCTCCTGGTAATAAAGCACGTCTCTCCTCACCTCTGAGCCATCGCTGTCAGCGAGCTTTATTACTATGTCCTTGCGTCTGTCGTGTGTTTATTACCCGTCTGCACATGTGGGTGTCTGCTGCTTGTCAGCTTGGTCTCAGCGCCCTCTCCTGGTGTTCGAGATCTCCAGATGTGGGTGTCTGCTGCTTGTAAGCTTGGTCTCAGCGCCCTCTCCTGGTGTTCGAGATCTGCACATGTGGGTGTCTGCTGCTTGTAAGCTTGGTCTCAGCGCCCTCTCCTGGTGTTCGAGATCTGCAGATGTGGGTGTCTGCTGCTTGTCAGCTTTGTCTCAGCGCCCTCTCCTGGTGTTTGAGATCTGCACATGTGGGTGTCTGCTGCTTGTCAGCTTGGTCTCAGCGCCCTCTCCTGGTGTTCGAGATCTGCACATGTGGGTGTCTGCTGCTTGTCAGCTTGGGCTCAGCGCCCTCTCCTGGTGTTCGAGATCTCCAGATGTGGGTGTCGTCAGCTTGGTCTCAGGGCCCTCTCTTGATGTTTGAGATCTGCACATGTGGGTGTCTGCTGCTTGTCAGCTTGGTCTCAGCGCCCTCTCCTGGTGTTTGAGATCTGCACATGTGGGTGTCTGCTGCTTGTCAGCTTGGTCTCAGCGCCCTCTCCTGGTGTTCGAGATCTCCAGATGTGGGTGTCTGCTGCTTGTCAGCTTGGTCTCAGCGCCCTCTCCTGGTGTTCGAGATCTCCAGATGTGGGTGTCTGCTGCTTGTCAGCTTGGTCTCAGCGCCCTCTCCTGGTGTTTGAGATCTCCAGATGCGGGTGTCTGCTGCTTGTCAGCTTGGTCTCAGCGCCCTCTCCTGGTGTTCGAGATCTGCAGATGTGGGTGTCTGCTGCTTTTCAGCTTTGTCTCAGCGCCCTCTCCTGGTGTTTGAGATCTGCACATGTGGGTGTCTGCTGCTTGTCAGCTCGGCCTCAACGCCCTCTCCTGGTGTTTGAGATCCGCACATGAGGGTGTCTGCTGCTTGTCAGCTGGGTCTCAGCGCCCTCTCCTGGTGTTTGAGACATCTGCTGTAGGTGTGACTGAAGCCGTAGGGACGCGTCAGTGACAAGGCTGTAGGGGGGAGGTTCCCGGTGCTGTGATCCTGGTGTATTATAGGATGTCTGCCATGGCATAAGATGCGAGAAAACTATGGGATGTCTCTTACCTAGAAACTGTTGTGTAACTGAAGAAAGATTTACTCAAACCCCATTGGCTCCCCCAATTAATCATCGCCTAACATGTTTATACACGCATATTTATTACAATATAAAACACTAAACTTCACATATAGATAGAAAGAATGCCTCAAAGTCCAGTCCAATCAGGTAAGAATCAATCACTACACGGACACGCCTTGCGATGGCCTTGTCTAAATGAATTTCAATTCCTCATCGCAGCTCATCCGGACATCCACGGCACTCGCGGGCATACGAGGACCATTAGGACATGATCGCAGGACAAGGGTGAAGGCAGCAAGCTAGTTTCGTGGAAAGGACGTGGGGACTTAAGTGCACGTGGCTTGCTTGGGGGGGCAAGTGTCAAGGGGGGGGACGGGGTGGGGCTGGGGGGCACGGCCGTTGTGGCCCCCCCCCCACTGTTTTGTTCCTGGCTATGTTACCCAGGTATTGTGTTGCGGGCCCTGCGTCCCTATGTTCAGCTGTTGTGGTGTGGTTTCTTAATCCGGAACTTTGTATTGCAGCAGCTGTGGCTCCTCGCCACCCTCACTCCCCACCCCCCACGCGGGCCATCGTCGCAATCCGTTCGTGCAGCAACGCACAAAGGCAAGACGCTAACACGAACCGTTTCGGTCAGGTCGCTAGGGCAGGAGCTGTGTTGAAGTAAGTACCGGGGAGGCCTTGGGCGGGACACGCGCCGGGGTTTGGGGGCCCATGGGAACTGCTGCTCTGCGGCATGGAGGTCTCGTTTGACTTGCTCAGTGCTGGGACTCACCTTTGTCTTTTGTTCTAGGGCGCGGCTGGGCAGTCGGCCAGACAAAGGAAAGCATGAACAGCCAGGGGACCCCCGTCCTCTTGTTCTCACAAGTCAGCTGTGTAGAAGAGTCGCAACCGAGCACGTCCCAGGATTTAGTGTGGGGGAACTTTATGGCAATGGCAAAAGCCAAGGGAGTGGAATGGGCTCAAGGGATGCTTGACGCCTGTGGGCAGGAGGATTCCGGGGTGTCACTAGACCAACCATCAGGAAGCCAGGCGGGACCACCCGAGCTGGCCACTTCCAGACCCAAGCGGTCACGAAGGCCCACCAACAAAGACTTCCCTGCGGACCCCCCCCGATCAAGGTCAGGGTAGTGGCTGCGCAACAGCTACCAGCGCCGGTGGCTGCTCCTGCTAACCCTCCGCCTTCCGCCACAACGGGCGACGCAAGCATTGAAAAGATCGGTAAGGCGATGGACAATATGTTGGTTTTGATGACGCATTTTCAGACACATTTGGGCAGATTGGAGGCGCCCCCTCTAGTTGTGGACTCAGCGCCGGTGCCCAGGGTACCACCTTCAATTACTCAGGTTTGGGCTGGTCAGGCCGGCAGCGCATTGCCTGCCAGCGGGTCAGTAATGATGGTAGGCGCCCCAGGGGTAGGAGGGAGTGTAACGGCACCTAGTGGCAGTGCAGGGCAAGATATGGTTCCCTCCAGCGCAGGGGGACAGCAGATGACGGCAGCACCATCTACCAGCAACGCTCCCGCCCCAGCTGCTCCTCCAGCTCCCTCTCCCGTCTCCGCGCCCGCCTCCACGCCATTGCAGCCCAGCTCCCCCCCCCCTTACCACAGGTCTGTCCACCACGAGTTTGGCCCCCCCGACGACTCCAATGGTAACAGTAGCTCCCCTAGCATCAGGGCGTTGTTCTCTGGCTTGGGAGGTGCCTCAGGCCGCCAAGGAAGGTATTTGGAGAAGGGAATGTGTCGATATCTTGACCTTACTTATGCACAGCAGGGCGGGTTTAGACACCAGGAAGATGGGGGGAAAGGAGGAGGTCAAGAAAGTGCGGTACCAACGCTGGCCGGACAAGACAATAGAGAACTGGGTGGAGGCCTTCACGATTCTCTCAGCAGTAATAATGGAAAGACACCCGGAGCAGGGCCCTGCTCTGATGCAGTATTCCCATACCATCCAAAAGGAGGCAAAATTGTCGGGCGGATTGGGATGGTTTTACTATGATCAGGAGTTCCGTAAGAGGATGTCATTATGTCCAGAATTAGGGTGGGACCAGAAGGAGATCCAACTCTGGATTCAACATATGGGTAGACCCACTACAGAGTCCAGGAAAAAGGGGGTGAAAGTGCAGAAAGGTGGTGATGGTCAGGGGGCCTCCAAACAATCGGGGAAGCGGCCCTTTAGACAGCCTTTTCGAGCCCAACACAGGGGGTCAGCAACAAGGGAATAAGAGGTTCTCCACCGGCACCTGCAGGTTATACAATGCCGGATCTTGCTCCTGGGGTAAAGGATGCAAATTTGCCCACAACTGCAGCAAGTGTGGGGCCGCCCATCCGGCCGTGTCATGCAACTCAAAGCGGGACAGTCCCACTCCCCCCTCTGGAAGACATAACAGTTAGTGAACCAGTCAGGATCACCCCCTCGGCGCCGCCACCCCCCTGTTGCCAACCAGCTCTGGTCACCGCCCAACCAAACTTTCCCACCAAAGGGCCCTCCCCCGTCATATTGCAAAATCTCCTCCCGCTCCTGCGGCATTACCACAACACCAAAGACAGGCTGCTTTTAGCGCAGGGGTTCCTCGAAGGATTCAAGATTCTGTTTCAGGGCCCGCTGTGTAGCCGCGATGCTGATAATTTGAGGTCCGCCAAAGAGCTGCCGAGAGTCGTGGGAGAAAAAATTCAGAAAGAGGTCGCCCTAGGCAGGGTAGCCGGCCCCTTCAACTCACCCCCCCTGGAGAATTTTTTAGTATCCCCGCTGGGTGTTGTCCCCAAGAAGGAACCTGGGGCTTTTAGGCTGATTCACCATTTGTCATACCCCGAGGGCGATTCAGTGAATCACTGGCTAGAGGAGAGCACATGTTCAGTTTCCTACTCCTCCCTGGACATGGCCATTGACATGGTTCGGAGGGCGGATAAGGGGGCCTGGTTGGCCAAGGCGGATATAGAATCTGCTTTTCGCCTACTGCCAGTTCATCCGTCCAGCCAGCACCTTCTGGGGTTCAAGTGGCAGGGTCAACTGTACTTTTATTGTTGCATGCCCATGGGTTGTGCGGTGTCTTGCGCGTATTTTGAGGCCTTTAGCTCCTTCTTGCAGTGGGCACTTTATTGGGAACACAGCCTTGAGGGAGTGACCCACTACTTGGATGATTTTTTGTTCATCGGGAGCTTAGGGTCTCAGGAGTGCAGCGAGGGATTGAAGTGCTTCCAGGACTTGGCGGCTCGCCTGGGGGTCCCCCTGGCGCCTGGTAAGACTGACGGTCCGGCGCAGGTTCTCACGTTCTTAGGCATTGAGCTGGACACCGTCAAGGGTGAGTCCAGGCTCCCTGCCGGGAAGGTGCAGGTGTTGCGTAACGACATCCAAAGCTTACTGGGTAAAGACAGGGCGCCCTTGGGCGACATCCAGAGTCTCATGGGCAAGCTCAATTTTGCGGCTAGAGTCATCCCGGCTGGGAGGGTATTCTCAAGAAGATTAGCCAGGGCCACGGCAGGCGTCCGCAGGAAACATCATTTGGTCAGGTTGGGAAAAGGCATAAAGGTAGACCTAGCAACTTGGGCTGAATTCATGGTACAATTCAATGGAACGGTGATCTGGAGGGCGCCATGGGCCTGCAGCGCTGAGTTGTGCCTCTTCACTGACGCCTCCGGGAGGGAGGGTTTTGGAGCCATCATGGGGGAGGAATGGTGCGCGCAGAAATGGCCCAACGCCTGGCACCGGCGGAGGATCACAGCAAAAATCACAGTTCTGGAGCTCTTCCCCATCGTCATCGCCCTGCACCTATGGCCCACTGCGCTAGTAAACAGAAGGGTGGTCTTCTGGTCGGACAACATGGCGGTTGTCCAGGCGATAAATGGTCAGTCAGCTAGGTGCCCACTAGGGCTTTGCCTGCTAAGAGAGCTTGTCAGGGCCGGCTTGCGCCACAACATTGAGTTCAGGGCCAGGCACATTGAGGGGGTCAAGAATGTTGCCGCTGACGCTCTCTCTCGTTTTCAGTGGCTCCGATTCTGGGAGGCCTGGCCGCGAGCGAGAGAGGAGATGACCCCCTTCCCAGCGCATCTGTGGCACATCTTGCAGTGGAGCAACGGCTGAGGGAGATTGGGGAACGCTCCTTGGCTCCAGGGACCAGGAAGAAATACAAGGCCCACTGTGCAACATTCTTGGGCGTCTCTGATATTCTGGGCACCAGCTCACTTCCTTTGGAACAGAAGGTGGAGGCCTTTGTGGTATGGGCTAAGGACCAAGGAAGGAGCCACTCTTGGGTGTCCAGCCACCTGGCGGCAGTGAGCCATGACGAAAAACTGAAGGGCGGGACTGATCCGGCCAGGTCTTTCCTGTTACGGGCGGCTCTTAAGGGCTGGGCCAGGGATGAAGTGAGGACACCGGACAACAGGGGGGCCATCGATTTCCCCAGGCTCCAGGGTATGCTTGATGTCCTGCAGCAGGTTGCGCACTCTTCTTACGAGGCCAGCCTGCTCGCAGCAGCCTTTTGTTTAGCATTCTTTGGGGCATTCAGGATGAGCGAATTGGTGGCCAGATCCAAGGCTGACGTGTCTGGGGATGCACTTGGCATGCAAGACATGAAGCTGGCGGCCCAGCTGGTGCTCCGCATAAGAAGGTCCAAGACTGACCAGGCAGGGCGTGGGGTTGAGGTGGTTCTTAACCCGCTAGGGGATCCCAGGTACTGCCCGGTCTCTAGAGTAGGGGACTACTTAGCGGTGCGCCCCGCAGCGCAAGGTTATTTCCTGGTACATGCGGACCTGACCCCCCTGACCAAGTTTCAAGTGGAGCGTGTTATGTGTTCATACTTGGCGCGCGCCGGCCTGGCCAGCCCCGACAAAAAGTATTCAAGCCATTCATTCAGGATCGGGGCGGCCACGGCTGCATTCAAGGCGGGCATGGAGCCGGCAGGCATTAAAAAGGTGGGGCGTTGGCAGTCGCGTTGTTTTGAACGGTATATCCGCCCTTGACTGCACAGTATGTAAATAATTTGGAGTGCCGTGTTTTGCAGTGACGTGTTAAAGTGTGATTATTTGAACATTAAACAGTTTGTAAAGGATGGCGTTCGTTTCTTTAGGTGTTCGCGTGTGGGTGATCAGCCATTCGTACGTGGCCAGGTTGGAAAAGTGGGCCAAGAGCAGGAACTGGATGCGGGGGTTTCACGACACTCATTTTGTTTGGATGGGTTTCCCAGGTATGAGATGGAACAGCATCATTAACAGGCTCGAGCAACGCCTGGCCCTAGGTGTAGCCCCTCCCAATGTGTTGGTGATCCACTTGGGGGGCAATGATCTCATGACCGTGGGGAGGAGGGGATTACTCATGGCCATGAAATCGGACTTGGGCGAACTAAGCAGGCGCTTGGGTCACTGCGAACTGTTTTGGTCTGAAATAACCCCACGCATTCACTGGCGTGGTGCCAGGTCAAGGGAGGCAGCAGAACATTCGCGCAAGCGGGTCAACAGTGCAATGCGTACGTTTTTGAGTCAGAGGTGGTTGGGCTTTATCAGGCATGAACTCATCCAGGCAAACGTTAAAGGTTACTTTGAGGAGGACGGGGTCCACTTGTCCCCGGTGGGGATGGACTTGTTTCTCCTGGATTTACAGGAATGTTTGGAAAGGGCAGGTTGCAGGAAAAAGGAGGTGCAGTGGTGGGGGGCCCTGGCTGCGACGGTGGCCGCCTCCAGGGCTGTGGCGGAGTTACAGGGCGATCTGGAAGCAGTCTGGTACAGTAAGGGTACCTCTGCGGCAGACGGGTACAGTAAGGGTACCTCTGCGCGGCACAATAGGGGTGCCAGAGCCAAAGACCAGGATCCTCAGGGCAGGGTCCTGGAGAACCGTGACGGCGCCCCGTTAGTCCTTGGGCGGTTGGGGGCCTGACCAACCGGGGGTTTGCCCTGCTACGCTCCTCCCTGAAAGGGGCGTGAGTAGGATGGTAACAAGGTGCCACGTGATCCGGTGGTGGATCAACAAAGGTGTAGCGCTGATCGGGCATCCATCCCACAGTGCTGGCTCATCAGGCGGGCAGGGGCAGCATAGGTTGGATGGCTGCCTGCCCATGGATCGCCCGTAAGATAACCCACCTTATTGCATACTCTTGTATGGAATAAACCTGCGATAAGTTTTTCCCATAAACAAAGTGTCTTGTGTGTTTATTTATGCACGTTCGCCTAGGGGAAGGTGGGGGATGTTGCCGGTATTGGGACTATGTACTCCGTGAGTGTGAGGGGGGGTACGCACGAGTGTGCACAGCCGTGTAAATACCCTCACAAGGCTCGACAGGGAGAGCAGGGAGCGGTGCTGAAACACTGCTGAAGTGCAGCTGGAAGCTTTTAATGAGATGGTGGGTCTACTTCAGTTTTCACCCTTATTTTACTCCGAAATGCGTCCTTCCGCCAAAAACTGACAGGAGGTCACCCTTCGCGCTGAAATATAACACTAAATGACAGATTTGCATTTTGTGTAATTATGCATAATTGTGTCATTTTTTTAAAAAAATACATAATTCGGTGAATGCAAATGACATGAATTTCGCAGGCCACTCATAGATATTCAAAGTCCTCCTTGATTTCTAGCATTTTCTTTTTCTTTACTTTATCTTCCATATTCTTTCTTACCTTGCCAGATATCGCTCGAACGTTCTCTTCATTTACACGTGCTTTTGACAAGATATCTTTCAATATTCCTATGTATCTCGTCCTCTGTAATGGAGGTGTTGCTGTTTATAAAGTGCACATTTTCCTGATTCCACCATCCAGCCACTAGGGGGTGCTCACGAGGGCCCTGTGCGGTCCAGCCTTTACACCAGTATATGACAGAACACTTTTCCAACACCTTGCATTCCCTGCTCCACGTCACACCCTACTCTAGGTTTCCAGTTCACCCTCCTGATGCATCATGGTCCTAGTAGTTTCCTCTATAACCTAAGTCGCCCTTCATGAGTTCTCATAAACAGTGTTTCAGGGGCCACAAAGTACAGTATGGGCCATCCCCAGGGAGACAGGGCTGGATGGAAGATTATCGAGACAGTAAAAAACACACACCTTTTCAAAACTGGAAAATGGGAGATTTACAAAAAAAGACAGGGGAACGTATTTTCCCCATTGGCTTATGCTGAAACCGAGGCAATTTTAGGCTGGAGACACCTAATAGAAAGCAATTTTTGGCTTTAAAAACCTGGAGTATCCTGCCTGAATCGGGTCTATTGGCATGTATGATTTTGCAGCAGCGAATCTTATGCTGTGTTTAGATTATACATTTAAAAAAAATTGTAACAGCCAGGATTCAAGTCAGTGACACTCCAGTTACACACAGACATCTGAAGTCTATAGTGCAGCCCTTTTGCAATAATATTTCATTTAAAGTATGGCCATCACATTTCTATGCAGTTTCCTGTAGGTTAAAAACCCAACAAAGGATTTACATAATATATGAGTCTTTTCAGCACCTCCTGACCTACTCCCCCACTCACTAACCCTGTCCATTACACTCATGTTCACTTTTAACATTGTTTTTCCATAGAGTTCCGCAGACCAATTACTTAAGCGTTCAACTATGAGCAAGGCTGCCTACCTGGCAGTACAGACTGAATTAGATTTAGAAATAAAGCCAAAAGAGCACAAACAAATTTCTGATTCTGGGTTTTGTTTCTAAGGTCATTTCAGCTTGTTCTTTTAGCAGTGCAGCCCTGATCATAAAATAAGCTGAACTGACTATAGAAAAAAGGTAAGAACCAGAAAACGAATTTGCTTGGTTAGCAAAAATGACAGAAGAAATGGTACTCTGGCAGCTTTATTTCTCTGCTGCTCTTTCCTAGGAATGTCTGAGGGCCGCAAGCAGAGGTCAGCCAGGCAGCTAGCGGCCCACAGGCTGTACTTTGAGTACCACTGCCAGCCATTATCACGCCCTGATGGAGAGCTTTGTTCTGTGTCTTCTGTAACAACTTCCTCCAACTAAACACAGACAAAACGGAAGTACTGATTTTCGGGAAGAACACTTTCGCATAGGACCTCAACTGGTGGCCTGCAGAACTCGGACCCACAACCACACCGACAGACCACACACGCAACCTCTGCATCATCCTCAACAGCCAACTGACCATGAAATAACAAGTTAATGCAGTCGCCTCCTCTAGCTACCACACACTGTGCATGCTCCACAGAATCTTCAGATGGATCCCAACCAACACCAGAAGGACCATCACTCAGGCGCTCGTCACCAGCCACCTTGACTATGGCAACGCCCTTTACGCCGGCATCTCCATCCAGCTCCTCTAAAGGCTCCAGACCATACCGAACACTGCGGCCAGATTCATCCTGGACCTCCCCAAACGAACCGATGCCAGTTCAAGATCCTCACGCACGCCTACAAAGCTCCCCACGATCTAGGACCTGCCTACCTCAACCATCAACTGAACTTCCACCACCCCACTACACACCTAAACCCCTCTTCACTTACCCTCGCACATACCCCCGCATCCAACGCACCGCAGCAGTGGCCACTCCTTCTCTTACATCGCAGCAAAGACCTGGAACGACCTCCCCTTCCAGCTCTCTATGGCCCCCTCACTGGCAGACTTCAGAAAGAGACTCAAGACCTGGCTCTTCGATGGAGACACAGCGCTCAGATACCCCTAAGGGTGACAGAGTTGCGCTTTACAAATGCTGACTGATTGAAATATTGGTTTCTGGATCATGCCACTATTCTGTCCCTTTTATACATGCATTATAGAGTTTTCTCTTTTTCAGCTCCAATCCACACTCTGCTTCAGGCTTTCCAGTTTCTCTCCTTGTGCTTTCTCGTTTTGCTGGTCTTTTCCCTTCCAAATCTTAATGCAGGCTTACCTTCATTGCTGGATCCCTCATTCCTAAAACTTTGCTTTCTCTCTGCACTTTTGCTCCTTCCCTGAGCTTCCAGCTATTTCTTACCGATGAGCTCAGTATGCATTGGCAGAAAACAGTCCTTGATTTTTGTGACCCGAAGCGTTCCTACTGCTCTGCTTCCAGGCTTGCTTTTTGATTCTGAGGGGCTTATTTATGGGATTTTGGCGTAGGGCAGCGCAGCAAAACACCTTGCAGAACTTCCCTAAGCCAAAGTGAAAGGGCAGAAGTGACCCGTATTTAAGCAATACAGTGCATTCCTGTCCTTCCTACCTGCACTGGCACCATTTTGGTAGCCTAGCGTTAACGCACGCACCTTTGCATCATGGCGCAAGGGTGCCTTCATCAGGCCTGGGCGTAGTCCGCAGAGTTTTGCTACGCGGAACTCCGCGAAGTTTCAAAAAACTTCGTGAAGTTCCGCGAGTGGCGGAGTGCAGTGCGAACTGCAGTTTGTGCTGGTATTCCTGCAGCTCGGGTAGAAATTCTACCCGAGCGGCAGCTCGCGCTCGCGAACTTACCGTTCGCGAACTTACCGTTCGCGATCGCGAGCGGGGAAAAAACTCCGCTGCACATCGCGAAGCGGAGTTTTCTGCACTCCGCGAGCTCCGCGGAGTGCGGAAAGCTCCGCAAACTCCACGAACGGAGCGAAGTTCACCGCCCAGGCCTAGCCTTCATTGCATGCAGGATTGTTTTTGTGCAGGATGGGACACCTTCTTGCACAAAAACAATCCTACGAGGCGTTTTCCTCTTTCTATGTGAGCTATAGAAAGAGGAAAAAACGAGAAGAAATAAACATTTCTCCTCATTACGCCTCACCTCGGGAGGCATACGGATTTGGCGCTTTCCAGGTTTACAACACTTTGTATATCTAGGGCAGCATCAAATTCCATGGGTGTTGCGTGGGGAAACCCCCTGCAATGCCCAAGGAATGCCTCCTGGGCACAGAGTAAGACAACGTAGCAATTTGCGCTGCGTCACCTTACTCATGATTTATGAGGCCACTCAAAGCCACGCAAGGTGGCTTTGCATGGCTTCATAATTCGAAATGAGAGCCCTGCGTCACGCATGTACCACTTTATGTGGTGCAAAAGTGTTGCAGGGCTCTCAGAAATAAGCCCCCCCCAGTGCTTTGGTTTCCAATATTACTTGTTCCCATTTTCCTGTTTTGGTTACTAGGTTTTATCTGTTTCTGCTAGCTGTCACATGAACAGTCCTTAATCTTTCTATGGCCTTCTCCAAATGCACTTTACCCACTGGACGCAGTACTCCAATTGAGGCTTCTGGCATGAGACTCATCCAGTGCTCATCTTCCAAATAGAGTTGCTGGGTGTTTACCTAGATTCTGTGAGATTAACTACTCCTTGTCTTATTTTAAGATCTTTGCCTTGCGGAGATCATTTTCCGAGCAGCATTCAAACTATTGTCTATAAGGAAATGCCTCTTTTTTCATGATCATCCGTAAAGTTTTGGACTGATGCTGCTGGTCTTTTGACTCTGAGGGGCATATCCTCAAGGACACATCGCCGATTTAGTGGCACTTTACCGCCACGAAAGTGGCGATAGACCTATCACCCTATTCACAAGCCTGCGCAAACAGCTGACATCGCCAGTTTACCTGCGATAGCTGCCGCTAAAAACATCGCCAAGGCTGACAGCGACAACTAACGTTAATCATATGCAGAGTAGGCGTTCCAGTGCAAAAATTCATGATAACACCACTTCGCGATATTCTCAACGACCAGCCAGATCGGCGATGCGGTCCAAAAACAGGCGATAAGGCGCGTTAGCAGCAGGAACTTAAGACCTGCTTTTTTCTGGTCTTAAGTAGGACGAAAACCTGCAGTATAAAGGGAGCCCAGCCCAGAGCCACATCTGAAAACCAACAGATGCCGTGGAGCTACTAATCATGCAGCTTGGAGACTCAAGAGGGCCTCAACACCCACCACCACCACCCCAAGGACCACGCCCGCACCCAGGACCACCCCCCCGGACTACCACCGAGGCAGCGCAGAACAAGACAGCGGACCTTCCGAAAACGCACCAGCCTCAGAGACTGAACGCCAGAGGATGTCATTGCCCACTACAGGCTCAAAAGGACAACCATCCTCCGCATCCTGACCCACATTGCCCACAGGCTGACGGTACCAACACAGCGGACAACCAACATCCCTCCGCAGACAAAGCTGCTGGCTGTGCTGCACTTGTTGGCCTCTGGTACCTTCCAACCAACAACTGCCAGAGTCGGAGTAGTCTCAAAGCCAGCCCAATCAAAGTTCCTCACACCTGTCCTGGATGCCATCATCAGCCTGGTACCCCAGCACCTTCACTTCCCCCACACTGCGCAGTAACAGCTGGAGACCAAGCAAGGCTTCTACGCCATAGCTGGCTTCCCGCACGTGTTGGGGCAATTGACTGCACACATGTCCTACTTGTGCCCCCTGCCGACACTGCACACAAGTACTGCAACAGAAAGCACACGCATTCCATCAACGTGCAGGCAATAGTGGACCACCGGGGAGTGTTCACCAATGTCGTCGCCAACTTCCCAGGCAGTGTGCATGATTCCTACATCTTCCGACAGTCCACCATCAACCAGCGCTTTCAGGATGGCACCTATGGAAATGCACTGCTCGTTGGTAAGTACCAACGGAACACACAACACACCTCAACTCCACAATCATACAACTCACAACTGTGGGAATGCACACGTAACAAAATCACATACAACATGCCAACCAACATGCCCACCTACCAGACACGACAACACAAGGAACTGTGGTAACAGGGGCCAGACATGTAGACAAACCATCCACAAAGGCATAGCCCCTCTGCCACACAATTGCAGAATGTGGGGAGAAGTGGGAACCAAGAATGTGCGAAGGAGGCAATGGACCCAGGAATAAGAATGTACACAATGCCAAGTGTGGCGGTGATGTGCTGGACAGTCTTGAGTATGCAGAGCACAGACATGTCCATGTGGACATATACTGCTGGTGTTTGCAGTGTTGTGGACAGAGGATGCAACCATGTTACCTCAGGCAGTGGGGAAGACCTTGGACATGTAGCTATGTCGCCCCCCCCCTGTAAGCGTAAGCGTAGTGGGCTGGGCCAGTCCAGCATAGGCCAGTCCAGCGTAGGAGTGGGAAGAAATGGCCCGGGGCTCTGGGCATGGTTCAGTTCTGGGCTCTGGGCGTGGTTCAGTTCCGGGCTGGTCACAAAAGTGACTATGGCGTGTGTCTCTGTTGTGGTGTCGGTGCCACCCGGCCCTTTTATCGGCGTCCCGGTAATTTTATCGTGGACATTTGACTCGTTATTGGGACACTACCGCCTGTTGCCGGCGTGTTGAGAATACGCCGTTAACACAGCGTTAGTTTCCCGTGATAGACGGCGTTATGTAAAATTGCGTTAACCTAGGTTGGCGATAATTATCGCCCGTTCTTGAGAATATCCCCCTGAGAGTGCACTGAAGTGTGCTAACCAGACCTCAGTGCCAGTGTTCTAACCCCTATCAAAGTGTATGTTGAATTTGTATTGGAACTGGTACGTTCTGGTTGGCTGAGGCGGTGCCCAAGCCAGGTGGACCCTACCACTCCCATCAGGGGTAGGTGATTACACTCACTGTATATCCTGCGCTCACCCTTGGGTAGCTTGGCACTCAGAAGTCAGGCTTACCACAGAGGCAATGTGTAAAGCATTGGCACAGCACTCTCACACAATAAATACACTGGGCATCACAAAAGAGACTTCACACGTTGTGTATGTAAATAAAGTTTGTATACAACACACATATTAATTAACACAACATGAACATCATGTATTTCTGGGCATAAATCATGCTTGATAATATTACTAGCAGTGCTAGGGCCCAACAGTGTTAAAATGAGATCAGTAATATGCACACTTAGGAAAAATCCTATTTTACCCCAGCACCCTTATGCGGTGCAATAGATTGTCAGAACTGGGCCCACCCTGGCAAATAACACAATTCAAATCCACACATTTCTACGGTGCACCCCAGGTCACAACGATATCAGGAATGTGTACACACAGGAATTTATAGCACTTTTCAGCGGCACCGTGGGCCAAGGCTGCACGGGTAAAACCAATGTCAAAACTGAGTATTCGTTAGGTAATGAAACAAATCAGTAAAACACCACCGTGCGGTGCAACTATTAGCGGGCTGTTCTCATGCAGCACCCTCTCCCACACTCACACAGCACCGTAACGTGGTGCAAAGGATATCGGCAAGTCCGTATGAAGCACACTCGCACACACACACACACGGGGCACCGTAACACGGTGCAAATGATATCCGGCAGGTCAGTTGATAATATGAATGCGGACCCCGTGGCACAATCCCTCCCACACCTCTCAGTTACCCCTCCCCTACTCTGCCCTCAGGTTAGAGTCAAAAGAACCCCCACACCTCAATAGACCAGTTTAAGGCCAAAATCACACTTAGTCAGGGGCCCCGGGAGAAGGCCGGAGTCACTATCAGGGTAACCAGGCAACAGTCGACAAATGGGGGGTTGGCCAACACTCAAGAAGTTCACTCACTTTATGCGGAAGAGAAATGGCTAGAGGCTGTCCCAGTTCAATCAAGAGGTCCCTCAATTTGCCTTCCGGCACTAGCCTAGTTCTGCGAAGCACAGGCGGGTCACGCAGTCTCTCGACCCCCTTCGATAGCTCTCTGAAGTGTTCCTCAGCCCAGTTACTTACTCTCACCACCCAGGCCTGATCCAGGCGATACTACCTAGCAACATGAAGTCATCAGACTGGGTGTGGAGAGGGCAGTTGATTAGCCGCTCTGAGGGCAAAACGGAACACTCAGTGAATTGGGGGTGTAGCTGTCCCCGCACCCCAAGGGAAGTGGTACTCAACATCTGGTGCGCTTTGATCCGAGTTGCACCAGACAATCCGGTTGCAATGAACTCTGAGTCGGGTCCTCCATGCTTCCTTGGAAATGAAGCACAATGTCTGGTGCACGATGCTCTGAGTCGCACGAGACAATCAGGTCACAATGAACCAAAATTTGTGTTCTCCGTACCTCCCTGGAAATGAGGCACATTGTCTGGGGCGCGAGGATCGGAGTTGCACCAGACAATCAAGTCCCAACTTAACCCAATATCGGGTTCGCCGTACCTCCCTGGAATGAGGCACAATGTCTGGGGCGAGATGATCACCATACCTCCCCGGAATGAGGCACAACGTCTGATGTGCGATGATACGAGTGGCACCAGACAATCCGATTACAATAAATCCACAGTCAGGTTCGCCGTACCTCCCTGGAATGAGGCACAATGTCTGATGCATGATGATACGAGTCGTACCAGACAATCCGTTCCCACCACACACTGTTGCAAGTTAGTAGTACAGCACGAGTTAGAATGAGGCACTACTATGGATGCGCCCTCCCTCCGAGGGTTGCAACCTGTGAATTGGACACTGCAGGTAATGAACATGCAGTCGTCGTGTCACACGAGAGAGATGCAGCATGGACGACGAAGCGTGCCATGCTAGGTCCTGCAACCTGTAAATCCACTCACCACCAACGAGACGCTTGTGCATGCTGAGGCCCCCCGATGCAGGGGCCACACTCCCTAGCTGCAGGCACAGTTTGAGAGCTCCGCACAAGGCAATCCGGTCTCCAGGCACAATACTTAGTTCCACGCTCACTGTGGAACGAGCTACCGGCAGACATCAGACGCGCCCCCTCCCTGAACACCTTCAGGAAGACCCTCAAGACCTGGCTCTTCGGCTAAACAGATCTGCGGACCCCTCCCCCCCCTCAGCGCCTTGAGACCCTCACGGGTGAGTAGCGCGCTTACAATTCCCTGATTGATTGATTGATTGTGCTGCAGTCAGGATCCGGCAGACAAAGTAGGTGCTGTGAGGGCACCGCTCTCCAGGTGAAACACATAGGCAGTGTAGGTCCCTCACGGGAGGTCTTTGATGTCCCTGAGACCTCCACAAAGAACAGGGGGCAAGCCAACAAGCCCGTGGAGAGGACACTTCAGGGTGCCACACAGCAGCAGGTAGTCGGCCCAGGCCAGCCACTATTCAGATAGGGTGCACAGTCCCCTCCAATGGCAGTCTCCTCCTTGTGCACTCAGAATTCTCTGGCAGTGTGCACCACGCAGTCCAGAATCTCTGGTCCCACGTCCCCACAAGTGTATCTCTGCCCTTCTGAAGTACGGCACCAGTAGTTATACTGTAGTGTGCCTTTAAAGTAGGGGTGGTTCAGAGTGTTCCCCTTTGCACCACACATGTCTTCCATAAATTTCAGTCCAGTCTGACACTTGGAATGCAGATCTTAATCTTTAGTGGGGCCACGATCTGGCTTCACAGAGGTCAAGTGTCAAAACCTCTCCCACCAATCTATCCAGCCATGCCCTCAAATGGCAGAGGTCTGTCTTTCCAGTTGTATGCCCTATGTTTATAGCTGTCTCTGGGGAATGCACAGATGTGCTCCCCCAGCCTCCAGCGTGCTAAAAGGCACACAAAAGAGTTTAGTGCAGAGAAATACCCACTTTCTAGAAGTGCCATTTCTAAGCTATTAATGACAAATTCACCTTTAGCACAATGGAGGGTTTGTCATTGTGAATCCAATGATACGAAATAACATGAGGCTGCTCCACTGTAAGCCACCGCTGCGGCTTAAAGTAATCTCAGCCATTCCCCCATGTTCAAATGGGGACAGCAAACTTCATAGGTAGTGAAAATACACATGGGTATTCTGCACTACCTGGGCAGGGAACAAATATGTGTACCTGACCTGCCTTTCACCTACCACTTGCTTCACCCCTCAGGGCTTACCCTTGGGGTGCTCTACTGGTGGTGGAAGGTACCCTCAGCTTTGGCAAGTGGTTTAGCAAGGCCAACCTGACCATAAGTGCAATTGTGCACCCATAGGCCTGCAATGGCAGGCTGGAGACATGCTTAAAAGGCTGTTCTTGTGGGTGGCACAATTAGTCCCGCAGCCCACTTGTAGCCAGTGCAGTACCTGCCCTGGGTATGTGGTATACCTCTTTACAGACCACTCACAGGTACAGCACCTAAACCAATCAGGTAAGCACCACTTCCTAGCATGTGTAGGAAGGTCCCACATGCTTTCAAACTGCATTACAGTGGGAACGTGCCCAGAGTCCTAAGACCATGAAAAAGAATCAGAAAAAACCATGAGGAGAAAAACAGAATGTTTTATGGAAATGCCCTAAGAAGGGACATGTCCAACAATTAGCTACCCCCAATTGGCATAAGCTGACTTACTTATAAGTCTGAGTGTCCACCCAGGCCTCCAGCACTGGTTGTGCTACCCTGTGTGTGACAGAATACAAAACGGCTCCCAGCCCGCCACTGCCGCCAGGAAGAGCAGTTTTAAACGGCTAGTTCGACTTTGCCATTTAGACTGGTGGCAAACGCAGTGGTCGAAGTGGGCGGGATCGGCAGGGCACGGCGTGCCCCTACTTCTTTAATTTCATTGAGTCCGTTCCCCTACTTTCTTATTTTAAACATGCCTCCCGGAGGGCAGAAATCGCCAAGGCCGATAGTTAAGGCTCGGCTTTTGGGGACGGGCGGAACGGGCAGAGAAGGAAAAGGACTCTGTCTTTTCCTTCGTGCCCGGAGAAGACAAGGACAGTGTTCAGTTCTCCTGCCGCTGGCAGCTGCCCCCCCCACACTTTGTTCCCCCTGTCTTCCCTCTCTTTCTGCCTTGCTCCTCCTCATTTAGTGATAACAGAGACTTCAAGAAACAGGTAGGTATTACCTTCTCTTTCCTCCTTTCGTTTATTTGCTCCCCTGTGAAATGGATCCAAAAAAGAAAAACACTTTTGCTGGAAACGTCATCTTTTTCTGACATTTTTCAATTTCTAAGTGCAGCCTCGGGGTGGAGAGAAATAAAACATTAAAAATATGAAAAATAACTAACTAACTAAAGCAAGACAGAGTGGTTGCAAGATGGCCAGATTGATTTATTCACACCTAAACACATTAGCGCCACTTTACAGTGTTTGCCAGTGAAGCGCTACTTTTGTTTTCTCGTCGCTCTTTGAACAACATTGTTTTCCCTGGGTGGGAAAGTGCACTATTCCTGGAGGTACTGAAATACCTGCTTGATGGGTGAATTGGAAAACAAAATGGGTACAGTGGCTGTGTTAACGAATGTGGTGTTTTTAAACCATACGGCTTACGTTTTGTAAGGATATAAGCAATGGGGATTGAAGCGGGTCCCTTCTGGGCCCTGTAGTCATGGCCTTAACTTTTCAGGCAAAAGCACTCACTAATTTCTGAATAATGAGTGTAAAAAGAAAAAGGTAACCATGTTGTTCCTGCTTACATTTCACATGCTTTACTTAATCTTGCATTCCCTATGAGTGTTTGCTTTTTCTAGGATGTTGTTAATTTTTATTTAGGCAGCATGTTGCTCTTGTCTAGTGCGTAATTTGAATTGAGTCACATCCAGGTGTTTATAGCGGGTCAGTGGAGTGCAAGTTTCTCTCAGTGGAGCAGTATGGTGTTCAGTGGGGGAGAGGATGTGGCACTATGGTCAGAGCTGCTGAATTTTGAACTGCGGAACCAGGTTCAGCCTTCATGACCAGTCCACCAGTCCACTCCCCCTGAAGGAGCACATTCCCATGCTAGACCTTAGAAGGCCCCGCAAGATCTTAAAAGCCAAGGTGTCTTAGCACCAACAGGTGGACCCTAGCAGTGGCAAGTGTGGCTTAACCTTGAAGGCCTGTCCGCCACAATTTATTCTGAAGTTCACCTCCAGACTTGTAGGCAGACCTATGAAGCAGCACACCATAGAGTGACAGTGACTCTGTCACTGAGGTCACAGGACCCTTGAGCAGGGTGGCTCTAGGGCAGTGCGACCACACCAGGCGCTGACCAGCCACGGTCCGTGCAGCTAACAGCAGTGGGGCAGAGGGACCGGGTAAGGGGGGATTTCGAGGGACGATGCAGAGGGAAAATGACATAAATAATTAATTTTCCCTCTGCATCGTCCCTCGAAATCCCCCCTTACCCGGCCCCACCGCTGTTACCAGCATGGCCCGCGGGTGGCGCTGACTTCAGGTGGGGTCGTCGTGTTTGCAAGTATAACATGGTTTTAAAAGCACTTGCTGCCTCCTTACTGGCCTCCAACAATTTTCGGCAACAAGAAAAATGTCATGATAACTCCAGTGATTAATGTTCTTAGTAGAGAGAGATGGTGTTTTGTCTAGTGGATGTTTTGACTCATGGAAAGGAAGCGCAAGGGTTAATGTGCCTGCTGCTAAGAACATGTACCATGCAGATCACAAAGTGCATATAATGTAAATAGGTCAGTGGGTTACTGCTTTTGTCAGAGAGACTCTATTGTTACTTGCAGTTAATAAGTTAAAATCCTAACATGGAACAGTGAGCTCTTAACTGTCATGTAAGAGCTGCATGCAAACTGCAAGGTATAAATTAGGGCATTATGGTTTTTTCCCCCCAGTCTTTGATTATCCTAATGTTGCAGAAAAAGAGTTCATTTGGGTAGGAATCAATTCTGATTATTAAAGAGAACCACCAACCATGGTATTACGTTTTAAATTCTCAGTTTGTGTTTCTCCAGACCATTCACTATTAAACTATGCTGCCTACTAGTATGGTTGTCATGTGACTCCTACACCTTGTAGTCCTTTGTCTTATGTAACATTTCCTATACAGTGATTGACACACATATGATTGATTGTCTCTGTCTAATATGTGTGATGTAAAGTGCTCTGACACCCTACACTGGTATTAGTGGTGCTGTAAATTTTCTCATACTTTATTATTTTGACATTTTTACACATGCTAACAGTCTATACAAAGATTTTTCCTTATTAGTACCAGTGGAACATACAACTGCAGCAGTGAGAAAGGTGACCAGTCAACCTTTGCAAAGGGCCCTCCACTTCACAGCAGCACAAGTCACATTTTTTAGGAACTTTTTTGATCTGTTTGAGCTATAAACAATTTACTAGTTAAAATCGTCAGATTATGCAGCAGATGATGTATTATGTGGCAAATATGGCAGAGCCATAATTATGTGGAAAACATTTGCAAACTAGGATATTTTGCCATTCATGTTTGAACTGCTCTTGTGGAAAAGGAGGAGAAGTGCTGATGACAGAAACTCCATCGCTGGGAGACAAATGGGTGCGATTTCACTTTTAAGGATATTTGGGACATTCTGTGATTGGATACGTACCCCACTTTGTGAATGTATTTTAATGTCAATAACTCATATTAAACCTTAAATAAACATGTGTATCCATTGGTTAAATTAAATAACGTAATAAGGTGTAACCGGTTAGTGAAATGGGAAACAAATACTGAAAATTGGGATATTTTGCTCTTTCTGCTACACCTCTGACTCCGCCCACTGACCGAATCCACGGGTTAATCCCGCCCTCTGATTCTCCGCCCACAGTTCCCCTACTTTTTTTCCCCCACTTCGACCACTGGGCAAACGGCCTCACTTCCCTTAATAATGTCTATTTAAGTCTCCACTAAGGAAGGTCCATCAAGCCCTAAGGCAGGGAGCTGTACATTATTTAGTAGGACATTTAAACCATATACCTTAATATGTTCTAACAGTAAAACTTCTAAATTGTCATTTTTACTGTGGAAAACCTAGTAGCCCCATTGACTAGTACAGAGTTACAGGTTGAAATATCAGTCCTGCTAACTTCTGATAGAGACAACTAAAATAGGTACTCTGGGGTATCAAATTAATTGTGGCATTAAACACAACTTGATGCCCAAGTCAAATTTATTGTCAGTTTTAGGGAAAAGCAACTTTTAGAAAGTTGCCACACTGTTGCCCAGTTTATCCAGTTGCCTTTCCCAGTTGCTGGCCACCAGACAGCCTTCTGTCCTCCTGGGGAGTAGTATGAACGACTCCCAGGCTTAGGAACAGTAGAGGCCTGCCGCACAGGGAGGTGTCACATCTTCCTTGTAGGAAGGTACACAGGGTGCTGGCCCATAAGGAGCTTCAAAGGAGAAGCTGCCTTTGGTGGGCAAATGGCGATCACACTTGAGTAGGGATGATCCTTTGTTCAGGTAGCAGGGCCGGCGGCAGGCACAGAGAGAGGAAACCAGTTGTCTGTTTTTTCTGTAGGCGTGTAGCCCACAGGTAGCCACACCTCTAGGGTGGGCTACCAAGGTCCTAGTGACCAAAGAAGAGTTCAGCCATCTTCAGGGTGGGTAGAAGAGTGCCCTCTGGGATTGCTAGATGCCACACATAGCCGGAAGTCATCGCATGGTGAGGGGGATTCTGCTAGCCCATTGGCTAGTGACCGCATCATCCCCCTAGGCAATTTCTGGGCATAAATATGGCACCCATGAACCTGAGATCACATCTGACAGGAGAAAGGACCGAAGAAGGACTGCCCTGCTGACCCGACCTGGCGAGAGAGGCTGCACCAACCGCTGGACGGCACATGTTTTTCCTTGGGCTAGTGAATAGAGGTACCTGGCTCTAGGAAAAGTCACTCTAGAGCCCCAGACCAAAAAGGTGAACTCCACGGGTCAGTCGGGTGACCCTCCGGTCCAGAACCTGGACCATAAAAGTTGAAGTAGCTATTCACAAGGAATTTTCACTGATCACCGACGTGCAGACGAGAAGACCTCCCCTCCGGACTCAAAATTTGCACCCATGTCTGCCAGGCCTGGGAGAGTCACCAGAGTGTGGATTGGTCACCAAAGACGGACACTAACCCTCACCAAAGGAAACTGCTGGATCCGCTATGACTGGAGATCGGTAGCCCAGCCGCTGCTGAACTTCTACTGGACCAAAGAGGACTTCGAGGGACACCAACCCCTGTGGTCAAGTTGCGCCATGTTACCTGTGGACTGAGAAATAACCGCAATGAGACCCCCATTGACCTCACAGCATCCAGAGCATCTTCCAGCATCCTGTATCCTCAGCATCAGGACCACTCTATTGACGTCTATTGCGGTTTTGCTGTAAAATATTGAATTGGACTTGAGACTGCTATAGTGACCAGGTAACTGTCCAAACAATATATATCAGCCTCTCTGACCTTCTCCCTATTGGAACTGGTCACCCAGTCGGGGCTGGAGCAACTTTACGGTTATCATTGCTGGTTTGCGCTTTGAACTAAAAAGCTGAGATTTACGTTTTCTTTAAAAATCTATATCTCAGGAACCATCTGGTGGATTTTGCTCATCTTGGTGTCTAAACATTTGTAAAAATATAATCTATTTTTATAAATTGAAGTTGAATTTTTTTCGTGTTTTGTGAATTTCTTATTTCGTTGTTTGGTGCTTCTACATGCTTTACATTAGTTCCTTTGTTTAAGTCTTGCTGCTCAAAGCCACAGCTCCCTAGGGTTGAGTTAAGGCTTTACAAATGAGCCTGACTGGACCCAAGATGCCTTTGTGAGTGTACGACACAGTGAAGTCGCACAGCCACACTCTATAGTACACCAGAATCCTAACATTGTTCATGACAGTTTACCGTTTCCCTGCTTGTTCTTTCCTCCTGCATGTAGTTTGTATGTGTATTGTCTTCCTAGTTTATTATTTGCACAGTTTTCCTGTTCATATCCAGTCTCCCTTCCAACCTGCTCCGGTCCTCCGCTTCTGGCCTGCTCTCCTTTCCAGCTTTCAGGCACTCTCTTGTGTATGCTAACCCCCTCCTGGTGTGCTCCATCGTTCCTGCAGAGAGAAGGCACTCCCTTTTGGTGTCTTGCTCTCAGCAGAACCCCTGACATAAATCAGAGCACAGTTCCCTATTGCAATTCCAGTAAAAGGTGTTGGTACGCTGGGATCAACAAGGAATCAACCAGTCTCTCACCCACAAACTACAGACCATACAGAACACGACAGCCAGACTCATCCTCGGCATCCCTTGACAGGAACACATCACCCAACACCTGCACAACCTCCACTGGCTCCCCGTAGAGAAGAGAGTCACTTTCAAGATACTCACACACGCCTACAAATGCCTCCACAACCCCGGACCCCAAAACCTCAACGAGAGAATCTCCTTCCACGTACCCAAGAGAAACCTCCAATCCGCCAACCTCGCCCTCGCCGAAACCCTGCGCATCAGCAAAGCCAGGACAGGTGGAAGAGCATTCTCCCACATAGCGGCCAAGACCTGGAACGCACTCGCGATCGACATCAGACTCGCCCCCTGCCTGAAAATCTTCAGGAAAACACTCAAAATCTGGCTCTTCGACTGAACGGAGCTGCGAAACCCTTACCCCTCCCCCCCCAGCGCCTTGAGACCCTCACAGGTGAATAGCGCGCTTCTGTAGGAGATCTGAATTGTAAGATCTCTAACTCTACATTGGACAGATTTCGAAACAAAGAAAAAGAAGAATCCATGCGGATTCTGCAAGCTCTTTTTCTACAAAATATAAGAACTAACAAGAGAGGGAAAATGTTTGCTGATGAATTAATAAAGGTTGATGATATTATAGTAAATGGGAGACTTCCATCGGACACACCGGCAGCTTTTACATGTAAACCCTCTAGAGGAGAGTCAATCTTAGACTACTTGGTGGTGGGAAGTACCTCTTTTTTCCTGTTAAAAGACCTAAAGGTCTCTAATTCCTTTTGTAGTGATCACAAGCTACTAACTCTCCTTATAAATTTTAATTTGTCCTCGCCTGACCCTTGGGCTTTAGATGGTGAATCTGTCAGTTTCGCAAAGAAAACAGGGAGATGTTATTGGGATAACAAGGCCGTTCTAGTCCTCGACAGTATCCTACAGATCACCTTAGAGAAATTACCCAGTTGGACAGGAACAGAAATTGCAAGTTTTAACACATTTATGAAACAAGCAGTGGAAACTGCAAGGAAGGTGAACCAAAGAAAAAGTCTTAAAGTGGTCTCTCGATTCCTCCTGCCATTAAATCTTGAAAAAAATAAACTAGTTAGGGAACAGTATTTGAATTATTCCTCGGAAATAGGTTAGTTTTATTCGGGATCTATATGCAGCTAATGAGGCAGCAATTAAGCACCTCGCACCAAAAGAACACTTTACTCCGTATGGATCGCCCTCTGACAAGAAATAGAAATGGTGATATGGGGAATGCGTACCTCAGCGGCAATGGGCCCCGATGAAACACCAACCACAGTCATAAAACAAAACAGTACACTGTGGAGAAAGATTCTTTGCCCGGTTTTTAAGTATTGTTATGAAAATAAAATGGTTCCCTCCCCCTGGAAGGGAAGTATAATAGTCCCTCTGTTTAAGAAAGGAGACCGAGATCTTCCTCATAATTACCGTCAGATTGCGCTTCGTGATGCGGTGGGTAAAGTCTTCACTAAATGCCTTTTGACCCAAATTAGCGATTGGGCGGATGCCATTAAAATTTTACCATTGGAGCAAACTGGGTTTAGAACGAAACATGGAACAATTGATAATCTAACTGCTCTACAGGTAATAAATGAAAAATATGTCAAAATCAGAGGAGGAAGGGTGTATACAGCTTTTATAGACTTCTCCACAGCATTTGACAAAGTAGATCGTCCTTTGCTGTGGAGAAAGCTTTTAAATTTGGGGATGCCGGGCACCCTTTTGGAGTTAGTTCGTGATCTCCATATGGATACTTGGTGCAGAGTCCTAATGGGAGGGGAAAGAGGTCTCTCACAAGCTATCCCTACTGCAAATGGTCTAAAACAAGGATGTTTATTGGCTCCCCTGCTTTTCTCCCTATATATTTCTGATCTCCCTCACAATCTGGCCCAAAGCGAGAGCATTGCCTCGTTACTTGGGGGAAAACCGATTGTGTGTCTGCTTTATGCAGACGACATCATAATTTTGGATTTAACGCCTAGGGGATTAAATAGTCGTCTGCAGTCACTGCATAGATTTGCAGAGGCTCACCATTTAAAGATTAATATAACAAAAAGTACAATCATGTGTATGCACGGAAGAAAGAAGCTGCAGTACGGAAATTTTGTATGGTCTGTGGGTGGCCAAAAATTGGAACTTGTAAAATCATATACCTTTTTAGGAAAAATAGTGTGTGGCAACCTAAGTGATAAAGCCCATATAGAAAATAAAATTTCTAAAGCTACAGTGCAGGGGAAAAGCTCGGGCTCCCTTTATAAGTCTACTGGAAAAAGACATTTTGCACTTCTATTGGAGGTGTTTCGTGCCAAAATTCCCGCTTCCCTGTTGTATGGTATTGAATTGATCGATGTTGAGAAATGGGGCTTTTTAAATGCAACGGAAGGCCGAATTTTAGCCTCAGTTAAGTCAGCATGTCCCGTGGCTGCCCTCAGGTTAGAATTTGGGTTGAGAAGCAGCTGGGTACAGGGTCTCGCGGGGATAGTGCGTTGGGTCTTCGGCCAGGCAAAGAGTGATGTTGTTACATTAAGATTTTTACTTCAGAAAGAAATTTTAGAATGTTTAAAAGAACAGTCATTAATTTTTAGAAATTTTAGGACTGCGGTTGAATTGCTGCAATTAGATAAATCCCCGCTCTTTACTTTATCGTCGTATCAATTAACAGCCACCTTGAAACAGGCCACCTGGGAATCAAGTTTTAGAAGGGATAGGGAAGCTTGCACTCTAAAGAGGGGTATCCATCCGGTCATTGACTCCTGCGTGATAAATAAAGTATAGGCCTACATTTCTTGGAACCTGCCTCATGGAGTGCGCCGTTTTTGGCTATTATTGAGGCAGGGTATGCTCCCTTTAAATCCTTTACTGTCTAAATGGTATGGTTCTTCACCGATTTGTAATTTGTGCAATAATGGCCTCCAGGATGTTAATCATGTGTTATTTATTTGCCCTGCATTATTATTGTGTCGGCGTGAATGGATGAGACCAATATGTTTACAACTATCTATTCTTTCGGCCTCTGCACTAATCGATTCTCTCTATGAGCCGCCAAATGAAATGTTCTGCTTGTCAGGGTCGGTATGCCGGTTGTACGCTATCTGCCTTCTTGCGCGAACCCAGCGCACGACAGACCTTGCAGGAACTACATATACCGGCATGCAAAGCTAGTCACGCAGCACGTGACTTGGACGCGACGCCGGAGAAGGAGATAAGGGCGACGGAAGCTGGAGAACGCCGCCGATTATTCGACCGGATTGCCGAAGCAGGACTTCTCTGGCAGCCTACTAGCGTTGGGCGGTAAGAGTGCGAGAGCACAACCTTCCATACCGCCATTCTTGCTCAGGAAACGGTGACGGGTTTACCGTTTTCCTTGGGACTCCTCTGTTGGACGAGACGCGTAAACTACGGTCTTTTGCAGAGGAGTTTAGGTGCCCGTTTGGGTGCTTGGGTTGCTCTCTCCCTGTTGGGGAAACCGAAGGACATTTTCCGGTTTCATGCAGGGAGAAGTAAAGCACCCGCGAAAGACTTTTGTAATATTGACTAACACCTCTGGATTAACTTTGCTTATGAGTAATCTTTGGTGCACATTGAGAAACTATCAACGGACCAAGACCAGGCTACATTAACTGAGATAGAGTTCATTTTCTAGACTTGTACTATAGTTATTAAGGTGCTGGAGACCTTGTGATATCTAACTATTCCTGACATTTTCCCACTTAGGGTTTAGGAATAGATTTACCTTATTCCGGGGTTCAAAGGAAGCCCTCTTACACCTTTTTGTTGTCTTTTCTTCCATTTTTATTCTATTCACAGGAGAGAGGTTGCTTAGAGAGGGTACCTAAAGGCACTGCCTGGCACAGCTCGGTGCAATAACCTACAACCTTGATAGGTGTTTCCGAAATAGAGATTGAGTGTTCAGTGAGGGTTTGGAATAACAAGAAGTCTTTGCTCATATGTTCTTTCACGTTTTGTATTTCTTGATACAGCGTATTCTGACAGCGCCACTGCCCTCTCCTCTCTTCTGATATCTCCTTTTCACCTTTATTTTATTTCAGGTAGGGGATGATGTAGAAAGGTGTTATATGTGTTGTTACATGTTACAGGTATAAGGGAGAATATACAACATAGAATTCACGTTGTTTTATTGTCTCTTTCGCAGATCTCCCTCCCAGCAGTTCCTATCCTTTCCTTCCCCCGCTCAATTGCCCCAATAGTCTGTGTACATATCTCTATTCCAGACTTGGGGCGGTTCAGAGGTGGGCCCCCATTTGAGCATCAGCACGACCCCGAGGATTCAGAAAAGAGGAGCCTGACAGAATAATCGGCCCAAGAATTAGACTCCTCCTGGTTGTGCTGGGTTCAGGGATGGCCACCTTAGAGGATGTGATGGCGGCTCTGGCGCTTGTTCAGGTAGAACTGGCTGCCTCGCGCCAGGAAACAGCAGCTTTGCAATCCCGAGTAGATAAATTGCAAAGAAACCCGTTTGATATAGGGGGAACCCCCCATCCTACGTCAGTAATAGTGGAGATGCCGGCTCAGATACCATTGGCCCCTCCGGAAAGATTCTATGGGGACATTAAGAAGGTACAAGTCTTCATAACACAAGTGCTGCTTCACTTTACATGCAAACCAAAGATGTTTGCCACCAATCAAGCCAGAGTGGCTTTCCTGATCTCTTACCTGGGCGGAGAGGCAGCTCAATGGGCAGTCCCCATTGTGCGGAGAGACGACCCACTACTGTATGACTGGGACGACTTCAGGGAGAACTTTGAGAAGACCTTTGATCGGCGGGCCGAGACTTTCTCTGCGGATAGAGACCTACTGGAGCTACGACAGGGGACCTCTGATTTAGTCAGTTACCTAAATAACTTTAGGAGACTGGTGGCAGAAACAAACTGGCCGGAAGCCAAACAGTCGGCTATTTTCTACCAGGGGCTCACGGAGGAGCTCAAAGACGTATTGGCTCAAATCGACCCCCAACCCCGCACTTGTGCGGCTCTCATAGAACTTACCCTCCGATTGGATCATAGAATGCGGGAGCGCAAAGGAGAACACAAGCGGAAAGAGAAAAACGTCCCATACAATGACCGAACCGCTTGTTCCGAGAAAGCAGCCCCGAAACCTGAACCAATGGAGATTGGAACGGTGAGAGCATCGCTGACTCTCAGTGAAAGAGACCATCGCCGCAAACAGGGTCTATGCCTATACTGCGGAAAAAGGGACATTTCCTTCGGGAATGTCCGGTTAAACCGAAATACGGCCGGTCTCGATCGGGGCAAGTGGCCACGGTGACGGCCGAAAAAGGGGAGGGAAACTGCAGCGCTTGAGAAAACAGGAAGGGATACCCTCAAGCGATTGCGCCATCCCTTCGGTGGATACATATACTTTCATGGAAGCGAGTCATATGTTTATAACCTTGATCATAAAAATTAATCAAGAAACCAAACAAATCCGAGCCATGATAGACTCAGGAGCCACCGGCTGCTTTATGGACCAAGGAGAGGCTTTACGTTTAGGAGTACAACTAATCCACAAGACTACCCCAGAAGAGGTGTACGCCGTTGATGGCAAGGTACTCGAGTCAGGACCCATCAGACATAGCACTCTGGAGTATGAGCTCATCTATGAAGAATACCACAGGGAGCGGTTATCTTTTAACGTTATTCAAGCTCCACAGTATGGGGTAATACTGGGTCTTCCCTGGCTACAGAAACATGAGCCTACCATTCAATGGGCCAACAAAACCTTACAGCTGGACTCTCTTTACTGCCAGGATCACTGTAACCTAGGGGCTACCCGGCCATCCAGAATCCTAGCAACCCGACACCACATCGCAACGGCAGCAGAAAAGAAAGTGGTCTTGCCTGAGTGTTATGCAGGATATGACGACGTATTCAGCGATACCAAGGCGGAGGTACTGCCACCACACAGAGACTACGACTGTCGTATAGATTTGGTCCCGGGGTCAGTAGTCCCTTGTGGGAGGATATACGCACTTACGGTACCCGAAAATGAGTACCTAAGAAAGTATTTGGATAAACACCTGGAATTGGGATTCATTCGTCCATCCAGATCCCCGGCAGCCTCTCCTCTCTTTTTCATCCCGAAAGCTAACGGAGACCTGAGGTGTTGCATCGACTACAGGGCGTTGAACGCCCTTACCATTAAGAATCAGTATCCGCTCCCCTTAATCCCTGTACTATTGGAGCAGGTACGGGCCGCTGCCATCTACACCAAACTAGACCTAAGAGGGGCATACCATTTGGTCCGAATGCACAAAGGGGATGAATGGAAAACCGCATTTAAAACGCGGTATGGGCTCTTTGAATATCTTGTTATGCCCTTTGGACTATGTAATGCCCCTGCGGCGTTTCAATTTTTTCTCAATGAGGTCCTAAGGGAATACTTGGACCTCTTCGTCGTTGTCTATATCGACGATATCCTCATATACTCCAAAACAGAGGAAGAGCATGTGGTTCATGTGCGCCTGGTCTTGCAAGCATTGCGTAAACACCAATTGTTTTGCAAAATAACGAAATGTGAGTTCCACGTGACCACAGTGGAGTTCCTAGGAGTTATGCTCACCCCCTCTGGTCAAGTCATGGCAGAGAGGAAAGTGAAGGCCGTCCGGGATTGGCCTTGTCCTTGCAACGTAAAGGAGATCCAGAGCCTATTGGGGTTTGCGAACTTCTACAGAAGATTCATACATCGTTTCTCGGATGTGGTGGCACCCCTGACCAGATTGACAAGGAAAAAGACCCCGTTCCTATGGACCGAAGAAACGCAGAAGGCGTTCGATCTTCTAAAGCAATCTTTCACAACAGCCCCGGTTCTCACACATGCCAATCCGGATTTACCGTTTATTGTGGAGGCCGATGCTTCCGAAGTAGCAGTCGGAGCGGTGCTCTCTCAACGGCATGAAACCACTGGTTACCTACACCTCATAGCATTTATGTCCCGGAAGCTGAATACGGCGGAGCGGAATTATACGATCGCAGAAAAGGAGCTCTTAGCCATCAGAGACGCCTTTCTGGAGTGGAGACATTGGCTGATGGGGGCAGTACATCAGGTAACGGTCTATTCAGACCATCGAAATCTCCGATTTATGCAGGCCGCTCGCCACCTCACTCCACGCCAGCTCCGATGGATGTTGTTCTTCGCAGAATACCATTTCGTGGTGACCTTTCGTCCTGGCGTGAACAACAAAAAGGCCGACGCACTTACAAGGCAAGACACCATCCCGTTACACTCCATCACCCCGGAACGCTCCATCATAGATCCCAGCAGGGTATTGTGTGCCATACAAACCGACAATTTCTTGCAGAAAATTCGACACGGGATACAAACGTTTACCTGGAGAAACTGGCTCAAAGGACATCCGGCCTGGCAGTTACGGCAAGGCCTCCCCATGAAAGGCCAACAAGTGCTGATCCCCACTAACAACCTACGTAGAACTGTGTTTTCCTGGTGTCATGACATCCCATGTGCAGGACACCTAGGAGGCAAAAAAACACTGGAGAAAGTGCTGCGGCAGTTCTGGTGGCCGTCGATTCGCCCGGACGTCTTATCGTGGGTACGGGAATGTTCCACATGTGCCCAAATGAAAACCGACCATCTGCAATCACAGGGACTCCTACAAACCATGCCTACCCCTGAGACCCCGTGGGAACGGTTTTCGGTGGATTTCATCGTAGGTTTACCCAAGGATCAGGGGAACACAGCCATCATAGTGGTCATTGACTATTTGTCCAAAATGGGCCATTTTATTGCGTGCAAACAAGCACCATCGGCAAGTCAGTTGGCCAAACTACTGTTGGTTAACATTGTCCGGCTCCATGGCCTTCCTAAAGTCATTGTGTCGGACAGAGGAGCCCAATTCACTGCTGGCTTCTGGAGAACCTGGTGCTCTGAGCTACGGATCGCTTCATCTCTTTCTACGAGTTTCCACCCTCAGACCGATGGTCAGACTGAGAGACTTAATCAGACCCTCAAACAATTCCTTAGGTGTTACGTCGATACTAATACTGACGCATGGGTGGACTGGTTGTGGGTGGCGGAGATTGCATACAACAACGCAAAACACTCTTCCACGCTGCACACCCCTTTTTTCAGCACCTATGGTTTTCACCCCCGGTTTACTCCCTTAATCATCCCTAGCACTAACACCAAGTTTCCGGTTCTACGCGAAAGACTAATGCTTTTGCGTAAAACACTGTTCACAACACGTAACAATCTGCTCAAGGCCAAAGAACAGTACAAGGACCAGGCTGACAAGCATCGAAGACCTGGTCCTTCGTTCAGGAGTGGGGATTGGGTTTGGTTATCGACTAAACACATTCGGTTCAGGAAATACAGCGTGTTTAACCCCAAATTTATTGGCCCTTACCGGGTGATTAAACACGTTAATCCAGTGGCAGTTAAGTTGCGACTGCCAGCTCATTTCCGGATACATCCGGTGTTTCATGTGTCCCTCCTGAAACCCTCTCGTGGTCCGGTGAGGAGGACTCCCACTCCTATTTGGGTTCAGGGAGAACGTGAGTATGAGGTTCAGGGTGTTCTGGATGCCAAGAGGGTACGGGGGAAGCTTTGGTACTTGGTGGCCTGGAAGGGCTATGGACCGGAGGAAAATTCCTGGGAACCGGTTAAGGCTGTGCACGCGCCTAGATTGGTGGCCAGGTTCCACCGTTTGCACCCTGAGAAGCCGTCTGGCAGTTAGCGTTCCCTGGGAGGGGGGATGTGCTGTCAGGGTCGGTATGCCGGTTGTACGCTATCTGCCTTCTTGCGCGAACCCAGCGCACGACAGACCTTGCAGGAACTACATATACCGGCATGCAAAGCTAGTCACGCAGCACGTGACTTGGACGCGACGCCGGAGAAGGAGATAAGGGCGACGGAAGCTGGAGAACGCCGCCGATTATTCGACCGGATTGCCGAAGCAGGACTTCTCTGGCAGCCTACTAGCGTTGGGCGGTAAGAGTGCGAGAGCACAACCTTCCATACCGCCATTCTTGCTCAGGAAACGGTGACGGGTTTACCGTTTTCCTTGGGACTCCTCTGTTGGACGAGACGCGTAAACTACGGTCTTTTGCAGAGGAGTTTAGGTGCCCGTTTGGGTGCTTGGGTTGCTCTCTCCCTGTTGGGGAAACCGAAGGACATTTTCCGGTTTCATGCAGGGAGAAGTAAAGCACCCGCGAAAGACTTTTTGTAATATTGACTAACACCTCTGGATTAACTTTGCTTATGAGTAATCTTTGGTGCACATTGAGAAACTATCAACGGACCAAGACCAGGCTACATTAACTGAGATAGAGTTCATTTTCTAGACTTGTACTATAGTTATTAAGGTGCTGGAGACCTTGTGATATCTAACTATTCCTGACATTTTCCCACTTAGGGTTTAGGAATAGATTTACCTTATTCCGGGGTTCAAAGGAAGCCCTCTTACACCTTTTTGTTGTCTTTTCTTCCATTTTTATTCTATTCACAGGAGAGAGGTTGCTTAGAGAGGGTACCTAAAGGCACTGCCTGGCACAGCTCGGTGCAATAACCTACAACCTTGGTAGGTGTTTCCGAAATAGAGATTGAGTGTTCAGTGAGGGTTTGGAATAACAAGAAGTCTTTGCTCATATGTTCTTTCACGTTTTGTATTTCTCGATACAGCGTATTCTGACAGCGCCACTGCCCTCGCCTCTCTTCTGATATCTCCTTTTCACCTTTATTTTATTTCAGGTAGGGGATGATGTAGAAAGGTGTTATATGTGTTGTTACATGTTACAGGTATAAGGGAGAATATACAACATAGAATTCACGTTGTTTTATTGTCTCTTTCGCAGATCTCCCTCCCAGCAGTTCCTATCCTTTCCTTCCCCCGCTCAATTGCCCCAATAGTCTGTGTACATATCTCTATTCCAGACTTGGGGCGGTTCAGAGGTGGGCCCCCATTTGAGCATCAGCACGACCCCGAGGATTCAGAAAAGAGGAGCCTGACACTGCTATAGGATTTTTAACTTTTTAAAGTGTTTTCTAAACATGTACTAAGGTTCAAATACTTGTTTTGAATCCTATGTCAATTGCACTAAGGGCATAAAGGATATTTTTAATTATCTTATATTATATATTATATTGTAATGTTTTAATCTGAAGATTTTTATATAGTTGGATCTCGCTTAGGACTTGCAGATGCTTTGTTGGATAGGAATATTTTTTTAGTCAATTTTATATCATAAAGATCCTTGACTATCATGTTGTTGGTTTTCCAGCTTATGTGGATCTCCACGGAGTTCCGTAATCATAAATAAAATAAACTTGAGTAGCACGCTTCACGCTTCACAATTCCTGATTGATTGATTGATTGATTGGTATCAGCCAGTTCAGTAATGAGGACTAAATCCGTATTTGTAAAGCGCGAACTACTCACCCTTACGGGTCTCAAGGCGCTGGGGGCCGTCGTGGAAATTAAGCGAGCTATTGCCCAGAGTCACATGGTGCTGAGCTGAGCTGCCGCCGGAGCCGGGGATCGAACCGTGAACCCTGTGCTCCGAAGACAGCTGCCCTGGCCGCTGCACCACACCTCTCCAAGGACTGCATCCTTGCAGCTTTTGATACAACCTCTGAGCGGCTTTCCTGGCTGTTTCGCTCCCTAGTTCAAAGATGAGTTGCTTAATTTGAGCCGGTGGTCTTGCTTGGCACTGGCACGTAATTGGCCACACCGGCACTTATTTGGCCACACTGGCACTTAATTGGCCACACCGGCACTTATGACAGTCTGCCACATGGTGGCGCTGTTTGTCTGATTTAGGGATGAGAACAACAATAGTTGTTTATTAATTCCATGTACATTAAAAAGGACTGATACCTGCCGCAAAAGCCATTCTAATAGCACTGGGGCCTGGAATAGTCTATTTGTCACAATTGAAGGAGTGTGATGGTTTTTAGTCGTGCTGGTACTGTCACTGCCAGCGCTGGCACGTGCAATAAGTGGTGTAAGGTGCACTGGGCTCCTGATGCAGGCCCGCACTTATGTTTTTTTACAAATTAAGCACTGATTTGAACTAAGGAAGGAGAGAAGGATAAAAGGAGGGTACATATGGATATGGTAAGAGGAACAGCTGCGCCTCTTTCCCGACAATGTGTGTATGCCCTGAAGATAATGATCCTGGGCTTGTTGTGCACCGTAGTTGCTGTTGCTTTGTGTGATCTGATGCAGAGACCCCATAAGACTGAAAACAATTGAATATATTATGAGGGGCTATAATACTGCGTCAGGGCATTTAAGCATTGGCTGCGAGGCAGTTTGGCTATCTGCAGGCAGCATCCTGGCTGAATCTGGGGCAAGCACCCCCCCCCACACACACACACACACACCCTCCACACACCCCTCCCCCTGCCCCAGTGTGCAGGTTGCAGCTGACAAGGCTCACAGGTCCCTGCAGCCGGGACTGTCTTCTGTATTTTCATTAAAGCTCTCACCTGACCTTTGCCCTCGGCATTTCCCCCAAGTGTTTCCCTTAATTACACACTGCCTGTGCAGCCCGACGCTGCTGTTGAAAGGCAGTGATCGGGGCTCAGGATGAAATGCGAGGCACAGGGCAGCTCGATGGGTTGTGTCCGGGTGGCAGAACCCACCCTGTACCCTGCGGGTTGAAGCTTTAAGATTGATGACGCGTCTCTCGGAAAGCAGTTTACTACTCATCACAGTCGTTTCTGTGATAAAAAGTAAAAATAAGTCGTTACTTTTAATCGTTCTTCCCTGAACCAAGTGATGTCTATGAGTATTTCCTTCATGACTCGCTTCACTGTATGAGCCGCTTACATTTTAAATATTTTTACACTTTTCGTTTTTACATTTTCGCTGGATGGCTGGCCCACTGCGTGCATCCAATTACTGAAGTGTTGCCTGCGCAATTCAAACTACGTATACAGCCCCCCTCTCCCCAAAATAAATGAGTTCTTTCTCTTGCTGATACAGTTCCCGACAATGTATGTTTCACGTCTTGATAGACTTGTGATCGAGTGCTCATCACTGTGCCCTCTCCTGATGACGACCCTTTAATAATGCAGAGGTTCTGATCACCCAGTATTGTTTTCTGCTGCCACCCAGTCAAAGTAAAACTGAAGACGCTTCTGTGAGCTTTAATTATTTTATTGCTGTACCTTGTGAGGAATAACTCATGGGGTCCTATAAAGAACATTGGTCGGTTATCTGGGTGATTCACGCCTTATTGGGATGTTGTTTGTTGAATGAGTCACTCAGGGCGAGGTCAGTCCCGAGGGACAGCAGGAGACGGGGAGACAGGTGTCTGCAGCCTGGAGTCCTGTCCTCTTGGGAGAGATCCGCCTGCAGGGATCAGAGTCGATAGATCTAAACCTCACCGCACTTACCACAGTTACCACTGGCTTTTTTCATCAGAATATTCACAATCTTCACTTCTCTTTTGGTGTTCCGCTTTTCCGGCCCCTTTGCCCACCCCTCTCGCCTTAACCCTCGCCTGTGCTTCTGCCGATCCTCGTCGCCACTGTGTGGCTTTGTTTGCTCTGCTTTCCTGTGTCATTTATGGGATAGAAGTGCCTCATGGGTTAATTAAATAAGCATTGCTCCTCCCTGATGGGTGATGTGTTGCTGTCACTGTACACCGGACTCCTGGCTCAGTCAAGGGTCTGGAATGACAGCTAAGAGACAGGTTTGATATGGGGTCAGGATACAAAGTGGGAATGAGTTCCAGTTCTCAGCTCTAGAAGCCCCATTAGGCAGGGCTTTAAATGGGATAAAAAAAACTGGGGATCTCTCAAAGGGGCGTGGCCAACTGTAATTAAGATTAGCAAACCTTGGGCACACACTATATATACAAATGGTAATCTTCCGTACAGTAGTTGTTATTGATAATACATTGGCATAGTAAAGAAAGTTTGTTTCAAGTGAATAATGCAAACGTCCATTTCTTTGACGTCAGCAAAGATCTTTTATTTGTAGATCTTGTTCACAGTTCATGTAGCCAACACGTGTTTCGTCGTAATTAAGGGCGTGGCTTAAAAACACCTAAGCTAAAAATCTGTGCTTAGCATAGTGTGCCGCCCGACTTGTATTTTGCTGTTTCTGTCATTGCATCCAGATATATGATACAACAAGTAACATCATACCTACAAGTCAGGACTATTGGCTTTGTCAGTGGTTGTTAACTGCATAAGTTAAATAAGCAGCAACTATGGCTTGTATATAATATTGAAAAAGCTTCCACTTACAGCCCTGGTGACACCAGAACAATGTTGCTGCTCCTAGGTTTCAAAAAGAGAAGGGAAATCCAGAGAGAAAATGACTCTCTCAAGGATTTCCCTTCCGCTACAATGCTCACCCGGCATGACGTCATGCCGTAACTTCTCCACTAGTGAGAAGTGCGCAGTGTGAGCACGCGCACATCGATGTGCCTGCTGTCACTGCAGTCTGGAAAAAAACGGACCGCCTGTGCCAAGGCACAAAACAGAGCCCGATAGAGACCCGTTTCGAGGCCTCCTTTAAAAAACTGCCAGTGCTCAGCACCGGTGAGACCCGGCCCACTTAAAGCCCTGCCATTAGGGCATCCATGGACTGACAAAGAAAGGTCAAAGGCTGGTGTGCGGTTCAGAAGACACCTGCAACCTGCCTCGATCTGTCTGTTTATGAAATGTTAAACTCAACCTCCCCAGAACCCGCTTTCAGACACCATCCCAGCCCTCAACACTGCCCCCTGTGAGCCCAGCCTCCCCAGAACCAGCTTTCAGACACCACCCCATGCCTCAACACTGCCCCCTGTGAGCCCAGCCTCCCCAGAACCCGCTTTCAGACACCACCCCATGCCTCGACACTGCCCCCTGTGAGCCCAGCCTCCTCAGAACCAGCTTTCAGATACCACCCTAGGCCTCAACACTGCCCTCCTTAGAGCCCAGCCTCTGCAGAACCAGCTTTCAGACACCACCCCAGCCCTCGACACTGCCCCCTGTGAGCCCAGCCTCCCCAGAACCAGCTTTCAAACACCACCCCATGCCTCAACACTGCCCCCTGTGAGCCCAGCCTCCCAAGAACCAGCTTTCAGACACCACCCTAGGCCTCGACACTGCCCTCCTTAGAGCCCAGCCTCCGCAGAACCAGCTTTCAGACACCACCCCATGCCTCGACACTGGCCCCTGTGAGCCCAGCCTCCCAAGAACCAGCTTTCAGACACCACCCCAGCCCTCAACACTGCCCCCTGTGAGCCCAGCCTCCCCAGAACCAGCTTTCATACACCACCCTAGGCCTCGACACTGCCCCCTGTGAGCCCAGCCTCCCCAGAACCAGCTTTCAGACACCACCCCAGCCCTCGACACTGCCCCCTGTGAGCCCAGCCTCCCCAGAACCAGCTTTCAGACACCACCCCAGGCCTCGACAATCAATCAATCAATCACTTATTTGTAGAGCGCACTAATCACCCGTGAGGGTCTCAAGGCGCTGAGCGGGGGTGGGGGTGCAGCTACTGCTCGAACAGCCAGGTCTTGAGGAGTCTCCTGAAGGTCAGCAGGTCCTGGGTCTGTCGCAGCTGGGTGGGGAGGGTGTTCCACGTCTTGGCCGTGAGGTAGGAGAAGGATCTGCCGCCGGTGGAGGTCCTGTGGATGCGTGGGACGGCGGCAAGGGCGAGGTCGGCGGAGCGCATCTGGCGATTCGGTGTGTAGAAGGCGAGACGCTTGTTGAGGTATGCTGGACAGGTGTTGTGTAGTGCTTTGTGGGCGTGGGTGAGGAGTTTGAAGGTGATCCTCTCCTTGACTGGGAGCCAGTGCAGGTCCTTCAGGTGGGCAGTGATGTGCGTGTGGCGGGGTATGTCGAGGATGAGGCGTGCGGAGGCGCTCTGTATGCGTTGGAGTCTCTTCTGGAGTTTGGCCGTGGTTCCTGCGTAGAGAGCGTTGCCGTAGTCCAGTCTGCTGCTGACGAGGGCCTGGGTGACCGTCCTTCTGGTTTCGGTGGAGATCCATCTGTAGATCTTGCGGAGCATGCGCAGGGTGTTGAAGCAGGAGGAGGAGACGGCGTTGACTTGCTGGGTCATTGAGAACGATGAGTCCAGGATGACCCCCAGGTTGCGTGCGTGGTCGGTGGGTGTGGGTGCAGCTCCCAAGTCGGCTGGCCACCAAGAGTCGTCCCAGGCTGAGGGGGTGGATCCGAGGATGAGGACTTCTGTCTTGTCCGAGTTAAGTTTCAGGCGGCTGGTCTGCATCCAGCTGGCGACTGCCTTCATTCCTTCGTGGAGGTTGGTTTTGGCGGTGGCAGGGTTTTTGGTGAGTGAGAGGATCAGTTGAGTGTCGTCGGCGTAGGAGACGATGTTGAGGTTGTACGAGCGGACGATGCTGGCGAGTGGTGCCATGTAGACGTTGAAGAGGGTAGGGCTGAGGGATGATCCTTGGGGCACGCCGCAGATGATCTTGGTGGCTTTGGAACGGAAGGGCGGGAGGCGGACCCTCTGGGTTCTGTCGGTGAGGAAGGAGGTGATCCAGTCTAGGGTTTTGTCGTGTAAACCTGCGTTGTGTAGGCGTGTGCGTAGGGTGTGGTGGCAGACGGTGTCGAAGGCGGCCGAGAGGTCCAGGAGGATGAGGGCCGCGGTTTCGCCGTTGTCCAATAGGGTCCTGATGTCGTCTGTGGCAGCTATGAGGGCGGTTTCGGTGCTGTGGTTGCTGCGGAAACCGGATTGGGACTGGTCCAGGATGTTATTCTCCTCGAGGAAGTTGGTCAGTTGCTTGTTGGCGATCTTTTCGATGACTTTCGCCGGGAACGGAAGAAGGGAGATGGGCCGGAAGCTCTTGAGGTCCTTTGGGTCCGCTGTGGGTTTCTTGAGTAAGGCGTTGATCTCGGCGTGCTTCCAGCTTTCCGGGAAGGTGGCGGTCTCGAAGGAGCTGTTGATGACCTTCCGAAGTTGGGGAGCGATGATGCGGTTAGCTTTGTTGAAGATGTGGTGAGGGCAGGGGTCGGTTGGTGAGCCGGAGTGGATGGTGTTCATGGTCTTGTTGGTATCGTCGTCGTGGGTCCAGGAGAGCAGGTGGTTGGTGAGGCTGGGGGGCGGTGGGTCTGCGGTGTTGGCGGCTGTAGGGAGGGTCTGGGTGTTGAAGCTGTCGTGGATGTCTGCGATCTTGCGGTGAAAGAAGGTGGCTAGGGAGTCGCAGAGGTCTTGCGACGGCGTGATGTCGTTGGAGTTGGAGTTGGAGCTGGGGTTGGAGAGCTCCTTCACGATGTTGAAGAGCTCTTTGCTGTTGTGTGCGTTGCTGTCGATGCGTTCCTTGAAGGAGGTCCTTTTGGTGGCACGGATGAGTTGGTGGTGCTTGCGAATGGCGTTCTTTAGGGCTGTGTGGTTTTCCGGTGTCTTTTCGTGGCGCCACCTTTTCTCGAGTTTTCGGCAGGTTCGCTTGGTTTCCTGGAGGTCGGTGGTGAACCAGCTGGCCTTTCTGTCGGTGCGTCTGTTTGAGGGTTTTTTGAGCGGTGCGAGAGTGTTGGCGCTGCCCCCTGTGAGCCCAACCTCCCAAGAACCCGCTTTCAGACACCACCCCATGCCTCGACACTGCCCCCTGTGAGCCCAGCCTCCCCAGAACCCGCTTTCAGACACCACCCCAGCCCTCGACACTGACCCCTGTGAGCCCAGCCTCCCAAGAACCAGCTTTCAGACACCACCTCAGCCCTCGACACTGCCCCCTGTGAGCCCAGCCTCCCCAGAACCAGCTTTCAGACACCACCCCAGCCCTCGACACTGCACCCTGTGAGCCCAGCCGCCCAGAACCAGCTTTCAGACATCACCCCATGCCTCAACACTGCCCCCTGTGAGCCCAGCCTCCCAAGAACCAGCTTTCAGACACCACCCTAGGCCTCAACACTGCCTTTCTAATAACCCAACCCCCCCAAGAGCCACCTTTGAGACACAACCCGAGGCCTCAACACTGGACTCCTCAGAGCCCTGCCTCCCCAGAACCAGCTTTCAGGCAACACCCCATGCCTCGACACTGCCTCCTGTGAGCCTAGCCTCCCAAAAACCAGCTTTCAGACACCACCCCATGCCTCGACACTGCCCCCTGTGAGCCCAATCTCCCAAGAACCAGCTTTCAGACACCAGCCTTCGACACTGCCCTCCTCAGAGCCCAGCCTCCGCAGAACCAGATTTCAGACATCACCCCAGACCTCGACACTGCCCTCCTGTGAGCCCGGCCTCCCCAGAACCAGCTTTCAGACACCACCCCAGGCCTCGACACTGCCCCCCTGTGAGCCCGCCCTCCCCAGAACAGCTTTCAGACACCGCCCCAGGCCTCAACACCTCCCCAGGTCCTGACACTACCCCCCTGAGAGCCAAGCCTCCCCAGAACCCAGTTTCAGACACCACCCCAGCCCTCAACACTGCCTCCCTGAGAGCCCGGCCTCCTAGAACCAGTTTCAGACACTAGTCCAGCCCTCGACACCTCCCCCGGCCTTGACACTGCCCCCCTCCAGAGCCCACCTATCCAGAACCAGCTTTCAGACACCACCCCAGCCCCTCAACACTGTCCTCCTCACAGCCCAGTCTCCCCAGAACCAGCTTTCAGACATCACCCAGCCCCCGACACCGCCCTCCTCAGAGCCCACCTTCCCCAGAACCAGGTTTCAGACACCACCCCAGGCCTCGGCACTGCCCTCCACACAGCCCAACCTTCCCAGAACCAGCTTTCAGACACCACACCAGCCCTCGACACCGCCCTCCTCAGAGCCCAGCCTCCCCAGAACCAGCTTTCAGACACCACCCCAGGCCTCGGCACTCCGCTCCACACAGCCCAACCTTCCCAGAACCAGCTTTCAGACACCACCCCAGCCCTCGACACCGCCCTCCTCAGAGCCCAGCCTCCCCAGAACCAGCTTTCAGACACCACCCCAGGCCTCGGCACTCCGCTCAACACAGCCCAACCTTCCCAGAACCAGCTTTCAGACACCACCCCAGCCCTCGACACAGCCCCCTGTGAGCCCAGCCTCCCGAGAACCAGCTTTCAGACACCACCCCAGCCCTCGACACTGCCCCCTGTGAGCCCAGCCTCCCGAGAACCAGCTTTCAGACACCACCCCAGCCCTCGACACTGCACCCTGTGAGCCCAGCCTCCCAGAACCAGCTTTCAGACACCACCCCATGCCTCAACACTGCCCCCTGTGAGCCCAGCCTCCCAAGAACCAGCTTTCAGACACCACCCTAGGCCTCAACACTGCCTTTCTAAAAACCCAACCCCCCAAGAGCCACCCCCCCCCCCAAGAGCCACCTTTGAGAAACAACCTGAGGCCTCAACACTGGCCTCCTCAGAGCCCTGCCTCCCCAGAACCAGCTTTCAGACACCACCCCATGCCTCGACACTGCCCCCTGTAAGCCCAGCCTCCCAAGAACCAGCTTTCAGACACCAGCCTTCGACACTGCCCTCCTCAGAGCCCAGCCTCCGCAGAACCAGATTTCAGACACCACCCCAGGCCTTGACACTGCCCCCCTGTGAGCCCGCCCTCCCCAGAACAGCTTTCAGACACCGCCCCAGGCCTCAACACCTCCCCAGGTCCTGACACTACCCCCCTGAGAGCCAAGCCTCCCCAGAACCCAGTTTCAGACACCACCCCAGCCCTCAACACTGCCTCCCTGAGAGTCCGGCCTCCTAGAACCAGTTTCAGACACTAGTCCAGCCCTCGAAACCTCCCCGGCCTTGACACTGCCCCCTCCAGAGCCCACCTATCCAGAACCAGCTTTCAGACACCACCCCAGCCCCTCAACACTGTCCTCCTCACAGCCCCGTCTCCCCAGAACCAGCTTTCAGACATCACCCAGCCCCCGACACCGCCCTCCTCAGAGCCCACCTTCCCCAGAACCAGGTTTCAGACACCACCCCAGGCCTCGGCACTGCCCTCCACACAGCCCAACCTTCCCAGAACCAGCTTTCAGACACCACCCCTGCCCTCGACACCGCCCTCCTCAGAGCCCAGCCTCTCCAGAACCAGCTTTCAGACACCACCCCAGGCCTCGGCACTCCGCTCCACACAGCCCAACCTTCCCAGAACCAGCTTTCAGACACCACCCCAGCCCTCGACACCGCCCTCCTCAGAGCCCTGCCTCCCCAGAACCAGCTGTCAGACACCACCCCAGGCCTCGACACTGCTTTTCTAATAGCCCAGCCTCCCCAGAACTAGCTTTCAGACACCACTCCAGTACTCGTTTGATGCCATCTCGGTGATGACACTGCCTTCATCACAAGCCAACGTCCCAGAACCAGCGTTCACACACCACCCTAGGCCTCGACACCTCCCCAGGTCCTGACACTACCCCCCTGAGAGCCAAGCCTCCCCAGAACCCGGTTTCCGTCACCACCCCAGCCATCAACACTGCCTCCCTGAGAGCCCGGCCTCCCCAGAACCAGCTTTCAGACACCACGCCAGGCCTCGGCACTGCCCTCCTAACAGCCCAGACTCCCCAGAACCCGGTTGCAGACACCACCCCGGCCCAGCCCTCAACACCTCCTCAAGCCTCGACACTGCCCTTCTAATAGCCCAGCCTCCCCAGAAACAGCTTTCAGACACCACCCCAGGCCTCGAAACTGCCCCTCTCAGAGCCCAGCCTCTCCAGAACCAGCTTTCAGACACCACCCCAGGCCTCGACATAGCCCTTCCAATTGCCCAGCTTCCCCCGGAACCAGCTTTCACACACCACCCCAGGCCTCGACACCACCCCAGGCCTCAACACCACCCCAGGCCTCAACACTGCCCCCCTCAGAGCCCAACCCCCCCAGAGCCACATTTCAGACACCACTCCAGCCCTCGTTTGATGCCATCTCGGTGATGACACTGCCTTCATCACAGGCCAACGTCCCCAGAACCAGCTTTCAGACACCACCCCAGACCTCAACACCTCCCCGGGCCTTGACACTGCCCTCCTCAGAGCCCACCTACCCAGAACCAGCTTTCCAACACCACCCCAGGCCTCGACACTGCCCTCCACACAGACCATCCTCCCCTGAACCAGCTTTCAGACACCACCCCGGGCCTCGGCACTGCCCTTCTCGGAGCCCGTCCTCCTCAGAACCAGCTTTCAGACACCACCCCAGTCCTCGACCCTGCCCTCATAACAGCATAGCCTCCCCAGAACCAGCTTTTAGACACCACCCCAGCCCTCAACACTGTCCTCCTCACAGCCTGGCCTCCCCAGAACCTGCTTTCAGACACCACCCCAGCCCGCAATACCTCCCCAAGCCTTGACACTGCCCTCCTCAGAGTCCAGCCTTCCCAGAACCAGCTTTGAGACACCATCCCAGTCATCGACACCTCCTCAAGCCTAGACACTGCCCTACTCAGAGTCCAGCCTTCCCAGAACCAGCTTTGAGACACCATCCCAGTCCTTGACACCACCCCAGTCCTTGACACCTCCCCAGGCCTCCACACTGCCCTCCTCACAGCCCAGCCTCCCCACAACCAGCTTTCAAACACCATCCCAGTGCTAAACTGCCATATTTTTGACGATACTGCTCTCATCACAGGCCAACCTCCCCAGAGCCACCTTTGAGACCACCACCCCAGTCCTCGAGCTCCGCCCACTTCAGTAGTACTGCATGCAGCTGCCAGCCTCGTAGAGGTAGCAGTACGCTCACCCTGGCACAGGACACTTCTCCTTGTGCCACACGGGTTGCTAGCTGCTTCGCGGCGAGAAAGGAAAAGCACTCAGAAAAACGGGGGAAAGGAAGGGGAAAGCAATAAAAAATGAGGCAAAAGCAGGAGAGAGCACTCAGAAAAACAGGGGAAAGGAAGGAGAAAGCAATAAAAATCTAGACAAAAGCAGAAGAAAGCAGTAAAAAATGAGGCAAATGCAGAACGGAGAGGAAGCAGAGTGGTTCAGCAGTGGAGAGGTGTGGTGTAGTGGAGAGGTGTGGTGCAGCGGCCAGGGCAGCTGACTTCGGAGCACAGGGCTCACGGTTCAATCCCCTGCTCCGGCGGCAGCTCAGCTCAGCACCATGTGACTCTGGGCAATAGCTCACTTAATTTCCATGACGGCCCCCAGCGCCTTGAGACCTGTAAGGCTGAGTAGTTCGTGCTTTACGGACAGCTGGGCCTGGGACCTGCACGCTCAGCCGGCACCATATCTTTTAAAAAGAATACATGCAAGAAATGCAGACGTTAAAAGAAGGAGACACTGTAGGAAAGTAGGATCTGCTTTCATGGTTACCCCACTTTTTGCTGGTGTCAGTATGTTTTTTGACTAGTCTGGCTGGGGTCCTGCTAATCAGGACCCCAGTCTCTGTGCTTCTTTCCAAACTTTGACAATGGTAAGTACTTTGGTACCTCCCCAATTGGCTACTGGTGTACCCAGGTAAGTCCCTAGTACATGGTACTAAGGCACCCAGGGCATAGGTACACCAGGGGTCTCCCATAGGCTGTAGCATGCATTATGCCACCCATGAGGGACCACTCAAACTGTGACTACAGGCCTGCCATTGCAGCCTGTGTAAGCTGGTGCTAGCACCACTTATGACAGATATAAGTTTCCTTATATTGCAGGTCACTGCACTTAAAACCTATATATCACCCCTAAGGCAGGCCTTTCAATCCTGAAGGCAGGGTGCTGGATTATAAGTGTGAGGGTGCCCTGCCTGAGCAGGACACACTCCCTACAAACCCCGAAGTCGAATCTCCAGGCTTTGTAAGTGCAGTCAGCCATTTTTATACATATAGTGGCCATGCATCACTATGCGATGGCTAACTATATATTGGCTGTGTCGAACCTGGCAGCCGCGGTCCATGCAGGTAACAGCGGTGGGGCGTTGGGGCCGAGTGGGGGGGATTTCAAGGGACGATGCAGAGGGAAAATTAAATAAATATATTAAAGATGTTGGAATCATACCCCAGCACCGTTACCAGTGTTGGAGGTATGATTCCATGCACTGGTGGGCTCCTCCTGGAATCACCCAGTACTCCCGGTAACAGTCTTCCAGGGTCTGCCAGAAAGCTAGTGCTGCTGCCGACCACAGACAGGATTCCGCCCTCCTCTTGCTGAGCATAACTCGAGCAGGGGAAAGTAGAACTATAGGTTTCCTGTCACAGGGAGGTGTGACCACCTCTAAAACAGGACTTAGTGTAGTGGGCTGGGGTGGGGGCGCTTGCCAGCACCACCAGACTGCTTTGAAGGGCACATTTGGTGCCCTCCTTGCATACTCTACTTAGAACCAGTTCTGGGGCCTTTGGCTCCCGCTCTGTCACGAAACTGGACAAAGGACATGGGAGTATCCTCCCCTCTGTCCAGCCCCTCCTCTGGGAGGGAGCCTTAAGTCGTCCTAACCCCTTTCTTAGGGTATAAAAGGGCTTACCTGTGGGTGGGTCCTCAGATTCGTCGTGGGACAAGACTCAAGCCTGAAACCATGTCACTCTTTGACCATCTGGACACTTGGACTTCGCTGGACTTCGCCTGGAACCGAGATTGCATCAAGGCAGACTGCTGTTACTCCTGGTCTCGCTGCAAGTCTTCTTCATCGTCTGTGTCTGTGCTCCATCCAGGATCTTCAACACACCTGTGGGCATCAAGGACACCCAAAGTAATCTCCCTTGGAGAGAAGGAGTCACTCCCATGCATCTGCAGGCACCGCAGAGAAGCTGACTGGTCTGCTGCTCCCAACGTCCCACGGACATCGAAAGGCTCAGCAACACAGGTGGTGGTTCTGCAACTCCCTCGAGGCCTGACCTGTCCTCTCTGCAATTTTGAGGCCAGTATCCCTCCTCAGAACTCCTGGGACCGAACCCCTGTGCACCATGTCAACTTGCCATTACCAAGGCTTGTTGGTTCTGCACTCCAGAGATCTTCGGGCTACAGCATCTCTTCCTACCAAGATCTTTGTCCTCACCGCATCCTCTTCATCTTTGGTGAGCAGCTCGAGATCCTCTTGCGAATCCTGTGCCTCAGGCCTGTGGGTCCTCCTGAGGGTCTTCTCTTGCTCCAGTGGGCTCCCCTGCTTGTTTGGGGCCTGCTCCGACTCTCCTGCACTTGTTGAGTCCCTTGGACCTTGCTGGACCCAACATTGCTCCTTCATAGTTTTCCACGTCTGTTGCTGCTGCCAAGGCTTGTTGGTGTTTTCGCCGGACACTGACCCCCTGGTTCTCGACTTCTGATTTGGGACAGCTCGTGAATAGCTTCTGGTCTTCCACAGCATTGCCGCATCCTCACAGATGCAGCGACAAGGTCTCTGTCATCACCCCTGCACCTTCCGTCATCGGTGGTCATTGCTCTTCCGTGCCTCCTGGTCACATCCAAATGGCATACACTCTGTCCCCTCTGCCTGCTGGTTCTTCTCTTCAAAAATCCACCCTTGGATTCCACCGGACTCTTGCACCTTCTTCGCCAGCAGCATCTTTTCTGAAGTCCTCCATTGTGGTCTACAGCGGTTTCCGATGTCACTTTGCAACTATGCACCCGCTTCCCTGGTGTAGGTATCCTGGTTCCTGGGGTATCCATGGGTGGGGTGACTCTCCAACCTTCTGTCTTCCACAGGGTTTTTTCAGGGTCCACTGGGAAGGGTCCTTCTTGAAAACTACAACTGCAACTTTCCCGTTGTCTTCTATTGAGTACACAGCTGTGTTCCCACTCTGCACACAGCCTCCGTGGGGTGCCTGGGTACTGACCTCGGGTGGTTCCTTGTGTCCCCAGCTCTTTTGTGTCTCCTGGTCCTAGTCCCGACTTAGGTCACAGTTTGCATTCCACTTTCTTAGTATATGGTATTGAAATGTAAATGTGTACATTCATTTTGCTAGTGTATTACTCTATGTAAGTTAGCATTCGCTGCACCATCTTGTATTCAGCCGCCATTTTGAGCTAAGATCGAAGCTAACTTCTGTCTCACTTTGTCTGCCTCAGCAGAAAGCAGCTGCAATATATATTTTTTTTGTATTCCTCCAAGGTTGAGCTTTGCTGTACTAATGAATAGACTGTTTTTGCCATCACATACCTTTCTCACTAGATAGGCCTGCTCCCACCCTTAGAGCGGTGGGTACAGGCAGAGTAACCTTGATGCTGAGATAGCATGAACCCGGTCCTGGAATTGCAACTCATCCTTGTGTATCTTTGTTCACCAGCTACTAACTGGAAAATTCCAGTCTGGGCGTGTCTTTAGTGATTCTGAAAATGTATATTATATGTTACCCTGTTGGTAGAAGTCAGTCCCTCAGCAGCAATCTAAGGAGACAGGTCAGACTGGACTCCGCTCGAGTGTATTTCTAATAAATACTTTTGGTTTGTATTCTGTACTGTCTGACCGACTCTTCATTTGTAAGGAAGGCTGAGAGGTGGTCGCGAGTGACCCGGGTGGCCCTAATCGGGTCACTTTCTTCATTTGGTGCCCGAACAGGGACTCCATCGGGTGGCCCATCCTTGGGTGAGGAGGTCGGGGCCACGTCAGGTCGGATGGGCAGACCGGGGATCCCTGCACGAGAGAGTCTTGAACTCACAGCTGTCCCGTCTGTCTGACCGGGCGGTGCCTCGTCCAGTGGTCATCCTGACTGGGGTCCTGAACGGCGAAACCTTGGATCTGACCGTTTGGTCCGAAGAGTCGGCAGTGGAGAACCACTTTGTTTGACCTGTGTGCACCAGGTGAGTTTGCTTTGGTTCTTTGTGCATGTGGCGCCATTTTGATTTGTATTTGATGCGGTCTGAGGACCGTCTTTGGACAAGCGCTTGAATTTGTTTGAGTTCTTTGTGAACATGGTACCACTTTGATTTGTATTTGATGGTCTGAGGACCGATTTTTGGTAAAGATATTTGCAAATATCTGCTCGGCATAAATAGTGAACTTGTTTTCTTAAAAAAATGCCGTGCCTTAGTAAGGTGTTTTGTTTCGGCTATCGTTGTTGTTCTACTGATGCTCGATTGGAAGAAAGTCAGCCGGCGCCTCCAGAAGGCACTCCAAATTTTGATATGTACGTCAAACATGACATTGGCCCTATTATGTTTAGTACGCTATGGCACAAATATACGAGGGACAATGCCGAGTTGCAGTGGCCGTTGACGGGCACTTTTGATGAACAGAAAATTACTTTCCTGCAGGAAAAATTGTTTGCGAAAAGGAGTAGGCAGTCGATGTTTGATTCTCTCAGAACATGGCAAAAAGAGGCTAAACAGAGGCGAACGAAAGCAGAGAAAGAGTCCCGGAAGGGGAGAATGCAGACATTGACTCAGAAAGATGTAGCGCACGATAGAGTGACAATAGAGAAAGGAATAGAGTGTGCTGATAGGAAATGTTGATTACAATGTGAAAAGTCTTATGTTGCTCGAGAGGAAAATGACGCATTTGTGGAGGAATTGTTAGATACTAGACCTCCGCCTCCATATGCCCCGCAGAGAATATACCCTGCCATACCCCAGTCCCTGCCATCAGTTCCTTCTGTCTCTGCTGCTTCTGCTTCTTCTGCTATTGATCACGTTGTTTTGGCCACCGCCCCTCCTTCCCTTTCTTTGACTTCGCCTTCTACAGGTACGATGACTGTCAGTCTCCCTGCAACCCCCATTGTTTTGGCATCTCTCTCTCCAGCGCTTACACCTACGATGCAGCCGGTAGTGACGTTGGTGCCTAGTACTTCTGCTGTTACTTCTCCCCTGTTACTCCATCCCCCTGCATTACTGGACAGCGGAACGCCCGTGCGTGGACTAGGGGACGGAGACTGGGCGACAGCTAGGGAGCGACTAGGACGGATACTGATACAATCTGATGTGGGAGATGAAGAGAAAAGGGTGGTAGCCAAACAGGCCACTCAGTGGGCTCGTCACCCCATTTACAGTGTGGAGGATGTGTGGAGGGTAATGAAAGTTTATGAGCCTTTTGTGCAGCAGCATGCTCTTAAGCACATGTCGGCTACCTTGATTGGGCTGTGGGAACAGTGTTTCAATGAAGTAGCACCCCAGATTATTTATGATATTAGGGACCATGTATATGTTGCAGATATGGCACCGGGTGAGGTTTTCGGTAATGTCGCGAAGCTGGTCGCTTATGGGAGTAGGTTGCTTGAAAAGAGTCCAAAGACAGTGTCCCAGTTTCCGATGAGGGAAGTCCACCCCATATACCACCCTGAACTACCGGAGCTGCAGGATCAGCAGAATACTGTTATTAGACCGAGGGTAGAAGCCTGGTTCCAAGAACAATGGGTGTACACTCCATGGAAAAGGAGTGAGGTTTTGTCCCTTAAGACTCAGTTACCCGACCCTAGAAAAAATCCTACTGCATATTATAAAGAATTGACTGAGGCTGCTTCGTCGACAGTGATGACACTTAGCGGATATTGAAATGTTCTTTGGTTTATTGGTGCCTGTTGATATTTGGGGACAGGTGCACACACAGGATCATGTTGTGGAATTGGGTGGTACTTGGGATCAGATTAAAGCATGGGACCAGTAGAGGAAGCCTGGTGAGAAGCCTAAGGCCGAAATACTGGCTTTACCTGGCCGAATTATTACGTATATGCATTCTCTTATTCCACCGAGAAGGGTAGATTGGGACAAGTTAACGGCATGTCGTCAGAAGAAAGATGAAAGTGTGTCTGATTTTTTCACTCGGTTTGAAGGTGTGTTCTTGGATTTTAGCGGACAGGATTTGTCGGTGGAGGGTGGTGTCCAACTGTTCGTTAATAGATTTGTTACGAACCTGCTTCCTGAGATCGCGACTCAGCTGCAGGCTTCGGAGAGCACTTGGACTACCCCTCCCCTTCTGTGATATTGAGTATGGCACAGTATTATCAGCACAGGGAAAATGAGGAGAAGGAGAAGGTGGAGAAAAAGCATAAGGAATTGAAGACAAAGGTGTTGTTGCAACAGGCTTCTCGAGGGAATGGTAGAGGACGTGGTGGTCCGGACCGACCGCTTCCGCGTACTGGCAGGAATACTACGCCTGTTGGACCGAATCAGTGTGCGTACTGTAAAGAGGAGGGACACTGGAGCAGTGAGTGTCCTGTGCTATTGCAGAAGGTGGCGATCCCGAGGGGATGAGGGTCTCGTGGACGGGGTCGCAGAGATGGTGGCCAGGACAGAGTTCAGGCAGTTGGGACATCAAAAGGTCGGACTGACCAGAACTACTTTGATGACCCTAGGGGTAAGCAGTACTACCACGATGACTATGACTTAGACAAGGTGACGGGACTGTCTCACAGCTAGGACAGCCAGGGACAGAATGAGGGACCAGTTCAGATACCTGTAGATCAGCGAGGTCCTTACGTTATCTGCAGATTTGCATGGCTCAGCTAAGGAATTTTTGGTGGATACAGGTGCAATGAATAGCTCTAGCTCTTGTTCACTGGTCCCTGGGGCAGCTCTGTCCGGCCATAATAATGTTTCGATAGGATTTTCTGGTGTACCGGTTGTGAGCCCCATTTCCAAACCTCTTACACTGACTATAGGTCCTTTTACTGTGGATTCGCCGATTTTGTTGACATCTAATTGCGGAGAAAATTTGATGGGCTTAGACTTACGAAAGAAGTTGCATGCGACCATTTATTGTTCCCCGGAAGGTGTTTATATGACAATGGGTCCGAATGTGGTCAGTACTAAGCAGTGCCTATCCAAAGATGCACCCCTCCCTTCTGAATTTAAGGATGTGCCGCCTACGTTGTGAGCAATGGGTGACACAGACGTAGGACTGTTGCAGATACCTCCGGTTTCCATTAAAATCAAAGATAATGCCATCTTGCCTTGCATTCCTCAGTATAAAATACTGCAGGCAGGAGAACAAGCCTTATTGCAAATTATACAGGACTTGATTGCGTCAGGAGTTGTTGAGGAGACGACTGCTAATGTGTGTAATAGCCTTATTCTTCCTATTCTTAAGAGGGCACCTTCGGGTTCCTCTGATGACCATCCAGACGTTTATCGTTTTGTGACTGACTTGCGTGAAGTTAATAAAATAGTGGTTCCTCAGTTCCCGGTGGTCCCTGACATTACTGCTCTTCTGACGATGATTCCTCCATCTGCTAAATACTTTTCTGTTATCGATCTGAAAAATGCATTCTTCAGTATTCCGATTCATCTAGACAGCAGGCACTTGTTCGGCTTTACCCTTGCTGGCAGAAGTTTTAGATTCTGTCGAGCTCCTCAGGGCTATACTGAGAGCCCTAGTATATATAGCCAAGCTTTAAAAGTCCAATTAGACTCTCTTACTCTTCCCTCAGGTAATGTATTGCTCCAATATGTAGATGACCTTCTCATCGCTTCTGACACTGAAAAGGGTTGCAAAGACAGTACTGTTAAATTGTTGTTGCATTTGGCACACCATGGACATAAAGAGTCCCATTCCAACTTTCAATATTGTCGACAGGAGGTCACCAACTTAGGTCACCTACTGTCGAAGGAGGGTAGGAGATTGACTCCTGAGCGCATCAGTACCATTGTTAAAATGCCTATCCCTCAAACTCAGAGGGATGTGCGCGCTTTATTGGCATTACTTCCTATTGTCCGCACTGGATCCCCAACTACTTGTTATTAACAAAGCCTCTGCTAGCATTAACCACTAAAGATGTGCATGAACTATTGCCTTGGACCCCTGAATGTCAGCAGTCTTTTGAGCAATTAAAAGTTGCGCTTTGCTCGGCGCCCGTGCTTGGTACGCCTGATTATGCAAAGCCGTTCATGCTGTACGTACACGAGACGGCTGGCTGTGCACTCTCTGTTTTAACACAGGCCTTTGGAGGTAAGCAACGGCTGTGTGCTTATTTTTCTGCTCTTCTTGACCCTGTCGCAAGAGCCCTTCCGAGCTGTCTAAGAGCGGTCACTGCTGTGGCCGTCTCTATAAGGCAATCCGCTGGGCTCGTACTTGATACTGACCTCACAGTCATGGTCCCCCATGCTGTGGATACCCTTTTGAATAAGACCAAGACGCAGCACCTTACCAGTGCACGTCTGACCGGTTATGAGCTAACTCTCTTTACACCACATGTCACGATTAAAAGATGTGCCACTCTGAACCCAGCCACGTTACTACCCCTCCCTTCTGAGAGTGAGGAAATTGACATACATGATTGTATTTTTCGGACTGAGGAAGAGACGAAGGGACGGGTAAACTTGACTGACGTTCCCTTATCTGACCCCCAAGGGGAACTATGTCGATGGCTCTTGTTTTAGGTTACCAGATGGCACTACAACTGCTGCATACGCGATCACAACACTGTACACGGTAGTTGAGACGTCACGAGTTCCCTATCAGTCGGCCCAAGCTGCAGAGCTCGTTGCCCTTATTTGAGCCTGTGAGTTGTGAGGGACTGGCTGTCAATATCTATACTGACAGTCAGTACGCATTTGGAGTTGCCCATAATTTTGGACGGTTCTGGGCAGAAAGAGGGTTTCTCACTTCCCATGGGATGAAGATTCAACATGGTCCCCTCATACATAGGCTTTTATCAGCTTTGACACTCCCCAAAAAAATTAGCGATAGTGAAGTGCAGCGCCCACAAGACAATTACTGCCAATGTGGTAAGGGGAACGCATTTGCAGACCTGATGGCTAAGGAGACAGCCCGAACAAAGATGAAAAGAATGTTTGTAGCTGGTCCCGCTAGGTGGGTGCCTGAGGTTACCATGTTTGAGGATACGCTGGAAAATGACAAGGAGATACAGAGTGAGGCAACTGTTGAGGAATTAGCAATATGGCAGGAAAGCACAGCACGTTTGGATGAGGAGGGGTGTTGGACTGATAAGTCAGAGAAACAGAGATGGATGCTACCAGATGCATATGTTCTCCCCGTAGTCACCATGGCGCACGGACCAGCTCATATCAGTGCTAAAGGTATCTGTAAGTTGTTAGACCCTGTATGGCAAAAGGATAATATCCCAAAGACTGCTGCCCACTTGGTCAAATACTGTATGGTGTGTATGATGCACAATCCCAGAAAGGGTACCCCTACACCGCCTGGTAATTTTGCACCTCCCACTTTCTCTTTTGAGGTCCTCCAGATAGATTATATAGAGATGGATCAAGTCAACAACTTGAAATATGTGTTAGTGGTTGTTTGTGCGTTCAGTAAATGGGTTGAGGCTTACCCCACAAAAGAAAATACGGCCATAGCGACTGCAAAGGTACTCCTAAAGGAGTTCTTTCCTCGTTTCGGCTTGCCCCATTTGATTTGGAGTGACAATGGAAGCCACTTCAATGCTAAAGTGATTCAGTTGGTGTGATAGGGACTCCATATCAAACAAAACTTTCATGCTGCAAATCACCCTCAGTCCGCAGGTTTGGTTGAGAAGTACAATGGTACTCTCAAACTGAAAATGGCAAAGATTCAGAAAAGCACAGGGTTGCAGTGGCCAGATGCTTTACCATTAGCCCTTTTGTCCACGAGAACCACAGCGCATTCTAGAACAGGATTGTCCCCCTGCCAGGTCGTGTTCGGGCGCCCGGCAAATGTCTGGGGCGTCCCACGTCCTCGTAGGTTTTATGAAATTGAATATCCTCTGTTAGTGGACTATCTGTATGAGTTAACCAAAAGTCTACATTCTATTCACCAACAGATCCAAGACTCCCTACCGCCAGTACCTGAGAGGCCAGGACATGATATTCGGCCTGGAGATTTCGTATTAGTTCGGAACTTTCAGAGAAGGAAGAACCTGGAGCTGAGGTGGAAGGGGCCAGTCCAGGTGCTCCTTGTCACCCGCACTGCAGTCAAGGTCACAGGCCAAAAGCACTGGATTCACAGTCAACACTGCCCCAAAGTGCCTCTACCCTTACCTTACTGATCAGTGGGTCCGAGATGGAATCGGGGACTCCGAGTGGGAGCAGATCCCAGCAGGTTTGTCCCCTTTTCGGACGCCCAACTCACGTGGACCCAAACAGAGGCAGAGAACGAGGAGATCTTAAATGCGGCAGTGCCCCTGGAGATTAAGGCATATTCAAGAGCCTTCTCTCTACTGACCCCTCTGTGTTTGAGCCCCTTTTTACTGACCCTTCTGTGCCTGGCGTAGCTAGGTACAATTTGCACCCCCGACGGAGGAATAGTGCACCAAAGGAAAAGTCCGATTAGCAGGGATGGACTCGACAAGTCAGGCAACAGTAGCTTAGGGAGAGGCGAGATTGGTGCATTGTTCGGACATTGTACAGGGTAAGCTGAGTGTGCTCCCCAGGAGGGAAGTACAATACCCTGCAACGTGGGATACGGATCCGAGCTTGGACTGAGCAGCTCCACCGCCGGTGCTCAAGAGCGCCAACGTTGATGAACAATAGGAGTTTACCAGTGAGGCTCAGACGGACACTGGGAACATTTGCCCCCTTTTGTCATTAGTTCCATTGCATTCCGTTTTCCCTTGTTTACAATGCATCCGTTTGGTCACCCCATTACTGAGGAAGAGCAGCCCTTTGCACCTCCGTGTCCAGAGCGGGGTTGGTCCACGAAGAGTAAAATAGTTTTTGCATCAATAGTTGTTATTGCACTAATAATAGTATTAGGGATATCCTACTTCCTGGATGAGAAGTATCCTGTACATTCTTTGATTGGGACAACACCTGTTCCCCCTGAACACATGTTTGTTACTCTGGCCCCTCACAAAGGAGAACATCGAAAAACTTATGGAGACAATGTATTTTTACAAATGTTGCATCAGGCCCATGATACGTCCAATGCTCCAAATTGCTGGATCTGTGGATTGCTCCCCTCAGTTACACATAAGAGTGATATTTTATTATCGATTCCATTATCCTATCTCAGAAGTTGTGAAGGGTGGTTTGAACTGTTTGCTATGGTGCATTATCACTTTCAATTCTCTGCTATAAATATGACATCCGCTGACTCTCGCACTGTGGTAGAATATATACGTTTCCATCAAGGGTTTACTCACACGGGGTTAGGAGACCAAGGGACCCCTGGTACATTGTCTCCAACAGCTTGTATGAATGTATATGAGAGGGTAAAGAACGAAACATGGCTTTGAAATGAAATGTTAGATTTCCAAGGGGTCAATGCCACTGAATATTTCCGATCTTTACAAACCTGTAATAATACTAAGGACAAAGCGGTGCCAGTGCCAGTAGTTAACACGACAGCTGGTTTCTGTGTTCGGGGAATAGGGAAGGTGAAAGTGGGGGAGTGTAATTGCAATTACACATATAATCTGAGTACGACTAGTAGCCCACCTTTGCTCCCACCATATAATGTCTATTTTGTCTGTGGATCTCAAGCTTATGTTTGGCTTCCTAGGGGGTGGTCAGGTATATGTTACCTCTCTTTTCTTCTTCCCCCAGTATATATAGCACCATCCAATTACCATAAGGACCATCGATTGCAGCATAGGAGTGCGTACCTGCCCAGAGTTAAAAGGGTTATTAACACAGAAGATATAGATCAGACAAATACCACTTTGCAACAGTTCACAGATGCCATGAAAGGTATCGTACCCGTTTGGGGCCCCATGTCCAACAGCCTTAATATTCGTCGACTCACAAGAGTGGTCGAAGGGGTCATTAATACGACAGCAGGGATTCTGATGAATATTACTGCTGAGCTCCAGGCTACGAGGCTTGTTGCGTTACAAAATCGGATGGTGTTAGACATCATCCTTGCTGACCGGGGAGGGGCTTGTCACGTCATAGGCAGTAGCTGTTGTGTATACATCCCAGACCACGCCCCAATGTGTATGCCGCCATACAGAAGTTGCATAGGCTTGCATCTGACATACACCAAGAAAATGGTACCTGTACACTCTCCGGATGGTTCTGGGGTATATTCACGTCCTGGGGTTGGAAAATCCTCGCTTTCCTGGCAGTAGTCGCTGGTATTTTCCTCACATGTTGCCTCTGTATACAATGTCTCCCGGCCTGTTGCTCTTACTGTATCACACTCCTCACCCCAAAGCAGAAGGTGCCCATCCATGATACTACTGCTGTGATTATGACTCAGAAGGAGATAGATAGCTTTATGCCGAGGGTATATTTGAACACTCTTCTTCCTTTGATGATGAATACATGGAGTGTTCTAAATGCTAAAGATAGTTGTTGTCTATATCCTATGTTGCACTCTCTATTTACTCCACTTCCTATGGTTAGCTCATGCTAAAAGGAGGGTCTGTTGAAATGTAAATGTGTACATTCATTTTGCTAGTGTATTACTCTATGTAAGTTAGCATTCGCTGCACCATCTTGTATTCAGCTGCCATTTTGAGCTAAGATCGAAGCTAACTTCTGTCTCACTTTGTCTGCCTCAGCAGAAAGCAGCTGCAATATTTTTTTTTTGTATTCCTCCAAAGTTGAGCTTTGCTGTGCTAATAAATAGGCTGTTTTTGCCATCACATACCTTTCTCACTAGATAGGCTTGCTCCCACCCTTAGAGCGGTGGGTACAGGCAGAGTAACCTTGACGCTGAGATAGCATGTACCCGGTCCTGGAATTGCAACTCATCCTTGTGTATCTTCTTTGTTCACCAGCTACTAACTGGAAAATTCTAGTCTGGGTGTGTCTTTAGTGATTCTGAAAATGTATATTATATGTTACCCTGTTGGTAGAAGTCAGTCCCTCGGCAGCAATCTAAGGAGGCTGGTCAGACTGGACTCCGCTCGAGTGTATTTCTAATAAATACTTTTGGTTTGTATTCTCTACTGTCTGACCGACTCTTCATTTGTAAGGAACGGCTGAGAGGTGGTCGCGAGTGACCCGGGTGGCCCTAATCGGGTCACTTCCTTCAATGGTTTGGTCGCCCCCTGGAGAACACTGTATATTGTACTTACTTACCTGTTTACAATTGAAGTATTGTGTGTATTTGTGATGATATCTCCGGGTATAAGATATACCAATGTGTTAGTAAGTGTTGTATAATAGATAGACATATTTTTCATTTAACCCACACTATATGATTAGTTCTGGTAAAACAAGCTGCTTTACACTCCTTCTTGACTAAGCAGCCTGAAGGCTGCTCTCCACAGCTACCACTTAGAGAGCTTTCTATGTTTGTCTAAGACCACAAAAATCACCATAAGGGTTGTCTGGATTAGTGCAGGGTGCTTCACTTAAATAGGTGAGCACCATATACCAAGCCAGTCTCCTACACACACACAGAAAATGGGATGGTCAGAGTGCAACTCTAGACACTCTAATAACACTCATGCACAAAGGTACTGAAGCAGGAGCTGTACAGGCCGAGCCAGAGATGGGCTGGGTGAAGAGCCATGGCTTCAGTTTCTTGCGGAATTCAAGAACTGAGGAAGAGGCTCTGATGTGCCGGGACAGGTCGTTCCAGACTTCAGGAGTGAGGTCAGAGAAGTTGTTGGAGTTTTTGTACATTCACATTTTAGGGGTTTATTAATAAATGTACAGAATGTGAATTTACATGTATATACTGACATAGTGCTAATGCATTTGAAACAGATTTTGTATGAGTTATAGAAGTGTGCTTTTCGAGCTCACGTTAACTAGGCCTCAGTTTGCGCCTGGATTCCATCTTGCTTAAAACGGATGTCTCCCCCTGCATCCTTCACTGCTCATTATTTCTGCAGCACATAGTCAAGCAGAGACATGTTTATTTCCATTGACGCCGTTTGTGCAGTTCTCAATGAAAACTTTCCAGCATGGTCACAGTAATGTTTCCTTTTCAAGGACCTTCCGCTAGCTTTCTGTACTCTTTTCATCCATAATAGTTTGCTGTTGTTCATGTGACGAGTTGTCCAGCCATCTCTGGACGATATTAGCATAGAGTGGGGAGAATCAATATCCGTGTGTTGGGAAGGTGCTTAGGTGCTAAGGCGATATGACATTTTAAAAAGCTATGCTCTGATTTGCAAGGAGTGTAATTCTTTTGCTCACACATGATCATTTTGCTGAACGTGATGATTTTCTATTCACAAAAACAGTACATAAACCCCTGATTCTGGTGGTGAGCCATAGAACTTTCCTACTTGGGAGGATGTCCACTTCTCTATTGTTTTTGCTGCACACTTGGGACTTTAAATTATTTTTATTCTGCACTTTATTCTATATGTCCTATTTACTGTGAGCCTTCATGGCTATGACTTTTGCATTTATGATCTCTGTAGCACACTATTTGAATTTTTGTAATTTTTACATTTTATTCCTGGTATAGAACTCAATCATTGAGTGGCCTTTGATTAATTTACTGTATTTTGTTATGTTGTGAGGTACTTTATCTCGGGGAAGCATTGCCTCATGAAACAGAGGTTTAACACCTCCTCCAATTCATCAATGCGTGGGCGAGTAGCTAAGGTACTATTTTGGGATGCACTCATTTAGAGGTTCCCCATACCCACAAAGGGATGACTGCCGGATCTTTTTTTGCATATGCCGGAGAATAGGGGTGTGCGAGTAGGAGTCGACTCAGCGGAGGTGTTTGGTAGGTTTTTGGGAGTTTATGCCGTTGTTGAGGTACATGGGACCAATGTTGTGTAAGGCTTTGTGTTAGACCTGGCACTATTGGCGTGGGTCTCCCTTCCATTTTTTGCCTTTACCCCCTGTGTTTTGCTGTGTGCTGGACTCCATTGTTTTTGCTGGTCTAGATGCTTTGGGCACTTTGCCACTGCTGTTCAGTGCCAAAGTGCAAGTGCTCCCTTTTGTAAATTGTGTTATGGATTAGTGTTTCCATGATTGGCTATTTGATTTACTTGTCAGACCCTAGTATAGTGCACTGTGTGTGCCCAGGGCCTGTAAATCAAATGCTGCTGGTTGGCTTGCAGCACTGGTTGTGCCACCCATCAAAGCAGCCTGTAAAATGGGACTCAGGCCTGCCATTGCAGAGCCTGTGTGCAGTCTGGGACTGCCATGACGACTTTGCAAGTGCACACACTTGCCAGTCCCTAAACCTTCCCTTTTCTACATATCAGCCACCCCTTAGGTAGGCCCAAGGTATCCCTGTGGGCAGGGTGCATTGTATGTGAAAGGTTGGACATGCCCTGATATGTGTGGCATGTCCTGATAGTGAAATACTGCCAATTTCGTTTTTCACTATTGCAAGGCTATCTGTTCCCATGGGACAGAATGGGAGTTTGTTTATAACATCTTATAAACAAAATTGACCCTGGGAACAAGGTAGAAAAATAAAGTTTAGTATGCCTGAACTCAGAATGTTAAAGTGCATCTTTTAGTGAGTGTGATTTTTACATTTCTGTGCTTGAAAATACCACTTTTAGAAAGTAGGTATTTTCTTGCCTAACCATTCAGTGTGCCTCTACTAGTTTTGTGTATTGAATGTCTGGCTTTTGGATGACAGGTGCAGGAGAAGGGCAGTGGCTCCAGAAGTCTGATGAGTCAGGGCTGGGCTGAATAGACCTGGGCTGCATTTAGAGTAGGGGGAGGAGATTTCCTTTCACCTGCATGGGCCTGGTCTGCCTTCAACAATGCTGTCTCCACCTCCTGCCAGGAAGCTGCACCAGAGAGGACAGAACTGGTTTTGGCTGGGTACAGACACTCTCTGCCTTCAGAGAACAAAGGATTTTTGTGCATAAAAAGAGGGGCCCAGACCCCAGACTTTTAGATCCCTTCTGGGAAATCAAGAGGAACCTTTGCCAAGGAGAAGAGCCGGATAAGCTGAGGAGGAATACTGCTCCTGTGCTGTTTGCTGTCTGGGGTTGGCCTACAGTGGCTGCTTTCTGCCAAGGTAAGGAGAAAAAGGACTTTGCTGTTTGCTTTGTCACCTGCTTGAAGAAAAAATCTCCAAGGGCTTGAAACTGAGCTTGCCTCCTGTTCTGAAGTCTCAGGGACACAAAGACTTCATCCCTTCTGTCTCTCTGCATCTGGAACTGCTGTTTCAGCTGCCACAGAAGGAAATTGCAACACCGACGCCGGCGAGCGACGCCGTAACCTGCACCGAAGCCATGGGCACCGCTCGTGAAGAGTAGGCCCGATACCTGCTGACGCCGTGCCGCATCGACTCCGAAGCCAACAGCGAGGCCACTGCCTGCACCGGAGCAGAGGACACCGCTCGTGACGTCCACGACGCAACGTCCCGACTCGCACCGCAGCACCGACATCGGTGCTTCATCAACGTGGAGCCGATCCTCGACGTGGGTGACTCCTGAATTCATCGATATCGCAAGGTCGTAAGGAACTGACGCCTCGCCGCCCTCGTGACGTCACCTCCCCGACACAGTAAGGAACAGACGTGTCTCCTCCCCTGTACTGCAGTAAGGAACAGAGGCTTCACCTCCCCTGGGGTCGTAAGGAACCGAGCAGCCGCAGGCGCCAATGAAGCATCACCTCCCCGAAGCCGTGCACCTCCGTTGCTTTCATCAATTACAAGTTACTGTTCTTTGTGGGTCTGCTTGACTCCGGGCCCGACGCCGCGCACCTCGCGGTCGTTGACGTTCTTTGGAATTTTCATCTGTCACGACATCGTAATGACTCCAGGTGGAGTTATTTGTTGCTAGAAGCTTGATTTTAGTGAATAACCTAGTTTTAAGGATATTTTTGATACTGTATTGTGGATTTTTGTCGTTTGGTCTTGTTTTGGTTTAGATAAAGATTACTTTTTTTTCTAAACTGGTGTGGTGTCCATTTGTAGTGTTTTCACTGTATTACTGTATGTGTTCACAAATGCTTTACACACTGCCTCTGGAGATAAGCCTGTCTGCTCGTGCCAAGCTACCAAGGGGGTGAGCAGGGGATATTTTAGGAGTGTATCCCCATTACCCTGACTAGAAGCAAGGGTCTCTATTTAGAGAAAGGTTCCTACCGCTGCCAACTAGAGACTCCCATTTCTAACACTTTGTATATGTGTGTGTGGGTGTGTGTGTGGTGTTTAAAGAGCACTCATTTAGGTATTAGGTGCCAGTGGAGTTCTTTTAGGTGCAGGGTAATGTGAGTGTGGGGTGGCAGGTTGAGGGTGAGTCAGGCCACTGATTTTGTATAGCCTGGAGTCTTCTGGTCAATTGAGCATTGATTCCAGCATAAAGTGCATTACCTAAGTCCAGCTTGCTGGTGATAAGGGCTTGGGCGACGGTTCTGTGAGTGTTGGTGGGGAGTCATTTGAAGATCTTCTTGAGTATCTTGAGTGCATGGAAGCAGGAGACAGAGAATGCGCTCACAAGGATGGTGATGGTGAGTTGGTTGTCGATTACTATTCCAAGATTCTTTGCTTAGGTTGCCGGGTGGGGTGAGGGTCCGAGTTCGTCGGCCACCAGGTGAAGTCCTAGAGCGAGGTGTCTTTGCTGAAATTAGTACTTTAGTGCTTGAGGCAGTTGGTTTTCATTCATCTGTTGACTTTGGTCATGCAGGTGGTGAAATTGGTTTAGGTGTTTGGTGTCTTGTCAAAGAGGGAGAGTATGAGCTGGGTGTCATCAGCATAGGATATGATGTTGATTCCGTGGGCGTGGATAATGCTGGCAGTGTGATCATGTAGGCATTGAACAGTGTGGACCTGTGTGAGGATCCTTGTGGAACTCAGCAGACGAGGTTGACATGCATGTAGTGATGCACATATGTATTCATCCAGCGATTCATGCATTTACTGACTCCTACCCTTATGACTTGTTCTCACAGTCATCTTTCACGTTTTGGTACCTCACGGGTTATCAAGTTACTCAGAGACCTCTGTAGCAGTCATGCAACCTGCTGAGCTATCTAATGGACTATCTCTATGCTAACTACGGTGTGTAGCATTTCCAGTTCCTCACAAGTGCCAACAGCCCGCATTTGCAATGCTACCATCAGGACCCCTGGGCAGGGTGGAGTGTAGCGTGTCCAATATTAGGATCCGATTCAAGTGAAGTTCACAAACAAATCTGGAGGGTCAAGTGAAACTACAAACATTTGGCTGATGTCTTGGATTAGCATCTGGGAGGTTATTGTGGCCCTCACTATGATGCAGTAATTATTGTATCTTATAAAAACCAACACAAAAGCGCTCGCCTATCATGAGTTTTGAGAGAAACAAAATCCTCATGTTACAGTAAACATCTAGGGCCCTATTTACAAAGAATTAACGCAGCGTGGCGCTGCAAGCCCTTTGGCTGCGCCGCAATGCGTTAATTCTGAAGCACAGGGATGCGTCATATCTACAACGATATGACGGATCCCTTTGCTCTCCCCTGCGCTGGCGCACAATGGGTTGCCATGCGCCAACACAGACACCCTTGCACCATGGTGCAAGGATGCCTGTGTCATGGGGATGATTGTTTATGTGCAGGAAGGTGTCCCTTCCTGCACAGAAACAATCTGAAATGACGTTTTTAAACCTATGTGTGCTGCTTAGTGCAGCACACATAAAAGTTGAAAAACAGCATTTTTGGGAGGCTGTCCATTTCTCTATTGTTTTTGCTGCACACTTGGGACTTTAAATTATTTTTATTCTGCACTTTATTCTATATGTCCTATTTACTGTGAGCCTTCATGGCTATGACTTTTGCATTTATGATCTCTGTAGCACACTATTTGAATTTTTGTAATTTTTACATTTTATTCCTGGTATAGAACTCAATCATTGAGTGGCCTTTGATTAATGTACTGTATTTTGTTATGTTGTGAGGTACTTTATCTCGGGGAAGCATTGCCTCATGAAACAGAGGTTTAACACCTCCTCCAATTCATCAATGCGTGGGCGAGTAGCTAAGGTACTATTTTGGGATGCACTCATTTAGAGGTTCCCCATACCCACAAAGGGATGACTGCCGGATCTTTTTGCATATGCCGGAGAATAGGGGTGTGCGAGTAGGAGTCGACTCAGCGGAGGTGTTTGGTAGGTTTTTGGGAGTTTATGCCGTTGTTGAGGTACATGGGACCAATGTTGTGTAAGGCTTTGTGTTAGACCTGGCACTATTGGCGTGGGTCTCCCTTCCATTTTTTGCCTTTACCCCCTGTGTTTTGCTGTGTGCTGGACTCCATTGTTTTTGCTGGTCTAGATGCTTTGGGCACTTTGCCACTGCTGTTCAGTGCCAAAGTGCAAGTGCTCCCTTTTGTAAATTGTATTATGGATTAGTGTTTCCATGATTGGCTATTTGATTTACTTGTCAGACCCTAGTATAGTGCACTGTGTGTGCCCAGGGCCTGTAAATCAAATGCTGCTGGTTGGCTTGCAGCACTGGTTGTGCCACCCATCAAAGCAGCCTGTAAAATGGGACTCAGGCCTGCCATTGCAGAGCCTGTGTGCAGTCTGGGACTGCCATGACGACTTTGCAAGTGCACACACTTGCCAGTCCCTAAACCTTCCCTTTTCTACATATCAGCCACCCCTTAGGTAGGCCCAAGGTATCCCTGTGGGCAGGGTGCATTGTATGTGAAAGGTTGGACATGCCCTGATATGTGTGGCATGTCCTGATAGTGAAATACTGCCAATTTCGTTTTTCACTATTGCAAGGCTATCTGTTCCCATGGGACAGAATGGGGAGTTTGTTTATAACATCTTATAAACAAAATTGACCCTGGGAACAAGGTAGAAAAATAAAGTTTAGTATGCCTGAACTCAGAATGTTAAAGTGCATCTTTTAGTGAGTGTGATTTTTACATTCTGTGCTTGAAAATACCACTTTTAGAAAGTAGGTATTTTCTTGCCTAACCATTCAGTGTGCCTCTGCTAGTTTTGTGTATTGAATGTCTGGCTTTTGGATGACAGGTGCAGGAGAAGGGCAGTGGCTCCAGAAGTCTGATGAGTCAGGGCTGGGCTGAATAGACCTGGGCTGCATTTAGAGTAGGGGGAGGAGATTTCCTTTCACCTGCATGGGCCTGGTCTGCCTTCAACAATGCTGTCTCCACCTCCTGCCAGGAAGCTGCACCAGAGAGGACAGAACTGGTTTTGGCTGGGTACAGACACTCTCTGCCTTCAGAGAACAAAGGATTTTTGTGCATAAAAAGAGGGGCCCAGACCCCAGACTTTTAGATCCCTTCTGGGAAATCAAGAGGAACCTTTGCCAAGGAGAAGAGCCGGATAAGCTGAGGAGGAATACTGCCCCTGTGCTGTTTGCTGTCTGGGGTTGGCCTACAGTGGCTGCTTTCTGCCAAGGTAAGGAGAAAAAGGACTTTGCTGTTTGCTTTGTCACCTGCTTGAAGAAAAAATCTCCAAGGGCTTGAAACTGAGCTTGCCTCCTGTTCTGAAGTCTCAGGGACACAAAGACTTCATCCCTTCTGTCTCTCTGCATCTGGAACTGCTGTTTCAGCTGCCACAGAAGGAAATTGCAACACCGACGCCGGCGAGCGACGCCGTAACCTGCACCGAAGCCATGGGCACCGCTCGTGAAGAGTACGACGCACCGCCCCGACTTGCATCATAGGCCCGATACCTGCTGACGCCGTGCCGCATCGACTCCGAAGTCAACAGCGAGGCCACTGCCTGCACCGGAGCTGGGGACACCGCTCGTGACGTCCACGACGCAACGTCCCGACTCGCACCGCAGCACCGACATCGGTGCTTCATCAACGCGGAGCCGATCCTCGACGTGGGTGACTCCTGAATTCATCGATATCGCAAGGTCGTAAGGAACTGACGCCTCGCCACCCTCGTGACGTCACCTCCCGACACAGTAAGGAACAGACGTGTCTCCTCCCCTGTACTGCAGTAAGGAACAGAGGCTTCACCTCCCCTGGGGTCGTAAGGAACCGACGCCGCAGGCGCCAATGAAGCATCACCTCCCCGAAGCCGTGCACCTCCGTTGCTTTCATCAATTACAAGTTACTGTTCTTTGTGGGTCTGCTTGACTCCGGGCCCGACGCCGCGCACCTCCCGGTCGTTGACGTTCTTTGGGATTTTCATCTGTCACGACATCGTAATGACTCCAGGTGGAGTTATTTGTTGCTAGAAGCTTGATTTGAGTGAATAACCTAGTTTTAAGGATATTTTTGATACTGTATTGTGGATTTTTGTCGTTTGGTCTTGTTTTGGTTTAGATAATGATTACTTTTTTTTCTAAACTGGTGTGGTGTCCATTTGTAGTGTTTTCACTGTATTACTGTATGTGTTCACAAATGCTTTACACACTGCCTCTGAGATAAGCCTATCTGCTCGTGCCAAGCTACCAAGGGGGTGAGCAGGGGATATTTTAGGAGTGTATCCCCCTTACCCTGACTAGAAGCAAGGGTCCCAATTTAGACAAAGGTTCCTACCTCTGCCAACTAGAGACTCCCATTTCTAACACTTTGTATATGTGTGTGTGTGTGGGTGTGTGTGTGGTGTTTAAAGAGCACTCATTTAGGTATTAGGTGCCAGTGGAGTTCTTTTAGGTGCAGGGTAATGTGAGTGTGGGGTGGCAGGTTGAGGGTGAGTCAGGCCACTGATTTTGTATAGCCTGGAGTCTTCTGGTCAATTGAGCATTGATTCCAGCATAAAGTGCATTACCTAAGTCCAGCTTGCTGGTGATAAGGGCTTGGGCGACGGTTCTGTGAGTGTTGGTGGGGAGTCATTTGAAGATCTTCTTGAGTATCTTGAGTGCATGGAAGCAGGAGACAGAGAATGCGGTCACAAGGATGGTGATGGTGAGTTGGTTGTCGATTACTATTCCAAGATTCTTTGCTTGGGTTGCCGGGTGGGGTGAGGGTCCGAGTTCGTCGGCCACCAGGTGAAGTCCTAGAGCGAGGTGTCTTTGCTGAAATTAGTACTTTAGTGCTTGAGGCAGTTGGTTTTCATTCATCTGTTGACTTTGGTCATGCAGGTGGTGAAATTGGTTTAGGTGTTTGGTGTCTTGTCAAAGAGGGAGAGTATGAGCTGGGTGTCATCAGCATAGGATATGATGTTGATTCCGTGGGCGTGGATGATGCTTGCAGTGTGATCATGTAGGCATTGAACAGTGTGGACCTGTGTGAGGATCCGTGTGGAACTCAGCAGACGAGGTTGACATGCATGTAGTGATGCACATATGTATTCATCCAGCGATTCATGCATTTACTGACGCCTACCCTTATGACTTGTTCTCACAGTCATCTTTCACGTTTTGGTACCTCACGGGTTATCAAGTTACTCAGAGTCCTCTGTAGCAGTCATGCAACCTGCTGAGCTATCTAATGGACTATCTCTATGCTAACTACGGTGTGTAGCATTTCCAGTTCCTCACAAGTGCCAACAGCCCGCGTTTGCAATGCTACCATCAGGCCCCCTGGGCAGGGTGGAGTGTAGCATGTCCAATATTAGGATCCGATTCAAGTGAAGTTCACAAACAAATCTGGAGGGTCAAGTGAAACTACAAACATTTGGCTGATGTCTTGGATTAGCATCTGGGAGGTTATTGTGGCCCTCACTATGATGCAGAAATTATTGTATCTTATAAAAACCAACACAAAAGCGCTCGCCTATCATGAGTTTTGAGAGAAACAAAATCCTCATGTTACAGTAAACATCTAGGGCCCTATTTACAAAGAATTAACGCAGCGTGGCGCTGCAAGCCCTTTGGTTGCGCCGCAATGCGTTAATTCTGAAGCACAGGGATGCGTCATATCTACAACGATATGATGGATCCCTTTGCTCTCCCCTGCGCTGGCGCACAATGGGCTGCCATGCGCCAACCCTTGCACCATGATGCAAGGATGCCTGTGTCACGGGGATGATTGTTTATGTGCAGGAAGGTGTCCCTTCCTGCACAGAAACAATCTGAAATGACGTTTTTAAACCTTCTATGTGTGCTGCTTAGTGCAGCACACATAAAAGTTGAAAAACAGCATTTTTTAATGATGGTTAATGGGCAGGAAGGGACACCTTCTGTACATACACAATCATCAGAGGTGATTTCCTCGTTCTATGTGTGCTGCAGAATGCAGCACGCATAGAAAGAGGAAACAAACGAGGAGAAATGAATACATTTCTCCTCGTTGCGCCTCCCTACGCCTCCCCTGGGGAGGTGTAGCATTCAGACGCATTTCCAGGTTTATGATTTCTCGTAAACCTGGAAATGTGTCAGGTTCCATAGGTGTTGCATGGGAACACCTTCGGCCGTCACCTACCCAGCCAGACATTGGGCAGACCTTACTTCGTCTCTCCGTTGTACTCTCCCTCCTACCCCTTTACTCCACCCACTCTCTCCTTTACGCTCCATTTATCCCTCCTCTTTGCTCTCTAATTGTTTTCTCATTGAGACTTAGCCGCTTGACTGATGCCCGGTGGAGCTACCTGATAGCTAAAGAGGAGATGGCTGTGGACTTCCCCCTCGGCTGTCACCTACCCAGCCGGACTTTGGGCAGACTCTCCTTCATCTCTCCATCCATCCTATCTCCATCCTTTCTCCCTCCTACACCTTTACCCCCACCCCTTACCCTTCTAAGCTCCATTTATTTCTGCTCTTCCGACGCTCTTGAAATGTTTTCTTGTAACTGATGGAACTTGTAACTGATGTAATTTTGTAATTCTGTGGAACCTTATGTAAAGCGCTCTGATACCTTCGGGTCTAGCCGGCGCTATATAAAACTCAAATAAACATAAACAACACCCACAGCAACACCTATGGAATGCCCCTTTCACGCAAAGTGCTGCGTGTAAAGGGGCTGTATTTACAAGGACAGGAAAAGCCACACAAGGTGGCTTTTCGTGTCCTTGTAAATATGGGACAGCAAAATGCGCCACCAGTGCAATATATAAAGTGAGGCACCAGTGGCGCGAGGGTCTTGTAAATAAGCCCCCTAGAATTTTGGAAATTTCCCCCCTCCAAAAATGTCTGCAATTTCATAAAATTTTAGCAGTTATGTACACGGCGGCCAACCTAGTCCTGGGCTTGTATTTTAAACTAGGGGCTACATTCCTATGCCTGTACAAACATAATTTAGTGCAGGAATCAGAATTCCAAGTTATCAGATATTCATTGCACCAACACTGATGGCTCCTGACACTTTGGTAGGTCAAACCTGGTAAGCTATGAGATTTCATCTAATCAAATAGCTTTCTATCGCCTGTAACATAATGCGATAACAATCCCCTCTTAGAGGCCTACTGTTGTTATGTTAAAGGAACTTCTAAAGCGCACGTACACCAGACAGTTTCATGGCGCTGGAATCCAAGGGACACTACCGCTAAGTAATTTAGTCATATGCGGAACAGCCAGGTGAGAGTAGGAGGTCAGTGATCTGATGTTCCAAAATTGATGGGCCAAGACCGCAAATCTTAGTCCTCCCAATTTCTTGCGTTTAAAGGATGCGATGACTAAGAGATTCAAATGGGAAGACCTAAGGTCCCGAGAGGGGACGTAACGCTGTACTGGAGAAGATACAAACACCGGGCAGTTGCCATGGAGAGCTTTAAAGGTGATGCAGCCCAGCTTAAATGCGCAGCGTTTGGCTACCGGGAGCCAGTGTAATCCTTTCATTAACGGGGTGACATGGTGCCATTTAGACTGGTGGTAGATTAGTCTGGCCACCTGATTTTACACCAGTTGTAGTCGTTTTGATTGATATGCCGGAATGCCAACGTAGAGTGAGTTGGCATAGTCAATGTGGGTGATGACTAAGGCCAGTACTACTTGGGTCAGGGCTTCAGTGGTAAGGAATCTGCTGATCTTCCTGATCCTCCGGAGCTGAGAGAAACAGGAGAAGACCACTGTCCCAATCTCGGCATTCATAGATAAGTCACAGTCGATAGTAATGCCCAGGCTTTTGGTTGAACTCGAGGGGAGGAGGGTTGGGGGGGGGGTCCCAGTTCTGTTGGCCAGAAGTTAGAATTCCGGGGGTTTGATGGCTCGCCAACTAGGTTCAGCTCAGTTTCATCCAGGTTCAATTTCAGGTGGTTGCTGTTCATCCAGTCGCTTATGTGTCGCATGGTAGATTGGAAGTTGGAAACAGAGGCTGCCAACTGATCAATATCAAAGATCAATTGGAGATCGTCGGCATAGTTGAAGGTGCAAACCTTCCTTTCGCCGAGGGACCGAATAAGGGGAAGTAAGTACAGGTTAAAAAATAATTTGTGTGTCATCCGCATAGGACAGAGCCTCCAGCCCAAAAGATCGAATAACCTTGGCCAAAGGTGGGACATAGATGTTAAACAAGGTTGGGCTCAATGAGGAACCCTGTGGGACTCGCAGAAGGTGTGAGCGGCGTCAGAGTAGAATTGATCCAGTTTTACTTTTAGTGACCGATCAGTAAGAAATAAGGACAAAAGCACCAGAGCGGAGCCTGTGACCCCAATCTCTTTGAGACGGCCCACCAACCTCGTGGGTGAGATGGTATCAAAGGCCGCGGTTAGGTCTAAGAGAATTAATAGAGAGGTGTACCCAGCATCTACTTGAGTACTTATGTTATTTACTGCAGAAGTTAAAGCAGTCTCCGGGCTATGGCCACTCCTGAACCCATGCTGGGAGCCATCAAGCAAATGATGTTGCTCCAAATAGGAGCTGAGATGGAGATTTACATGATTCTCCAGGATCTTTGCAGGGACCGGTAGCAAAGAAAGAGGCCGATAGTTTTTAAGTTCAGATGGATCCAGCCTAGCTTTTTTTAATAAAGGTTTGACCACCGCTGTTTTACATGTAAGAGGGCACTGCCCCGATGAAATAGCTACATTGAGCGTGGAGGTAAGGTGAGGGACAGTCATCTCCCTTCCTAATTTCATGATCTTCAGGGGGCAGGATTCCAAAGGGGATCCAGAAGTAATTCCCCCAAGGAGAAGATCCGTATGCTCATGAGACAAGGAAGGGATGGCAGTTAGTTTAGCTTTCCCCTCATTGAGTAAGGGAGAGTTAAGGAGAGCAGAACTAGTTGTTGGAGCTCGACCTTGGGGTAAGAGAGATCAGCGAGGTGTACAGCTTGAGAGCGATCTTCCAGAAAGGATAAGAGCCATTCAAGAGCCAGGCCCTGAATGCCGGCGTTACTGACACGGTCGGCCAGGAGTTCATGGTCGACCATGTCGAACGCTGCAGAGAGATCGAGAAGTACCAGAGCTTGAGTGGTGCCCTTGTCGGCCCCTTTCCTAAGTTCGTCTAGGACCGTCAAAATGACAGCCTCTGTGGAATGAGCAGGACGGAAGCCCGCCTGGTGGAGGTCAAGATAGAGGGAATGTTCGATAAAGGGGCTGAGACAGTTTGCCACGTGGGCTTCCAGAACCTTGGCTAGAAAGGGGAGCAGGGAAATGGAGCGGTAGTTCGTAAGAGCTAAAGTGTCAGCTCCTGTTTTCTTCAAGATGGGAACAATTTCCGCTTCTTTAAATGCATTAGGGACAATGACCTGAATAAGGGAGTTGTTCAGAAGCGCAGAAGGAGATCTTTCCACCACTCACCCAGGAAACTCTCTTGACTCTGCTTTCCTCGGTGAAAAGTGGGTCTCCTAGAGATCCAGCACCTATGAACATTTTGGTAAGGGTTGCCCCGATAATTGCCCCCGTCATCACGGATGTAATTAATGCATCATTAAGCACAGGAATAGTTCCCTGTAATTGGAAAAAGGCCATGGTAAAGACACTTTTGAAAAAACCCAACCTGGACCCAGGGGACTTGGGTAATTACTGCCCTATTTCCTTGCTTCCCGGGATGGCCAAGCTCGCTGAAAAGTATGTCAACGCTATCCTTTCCAATTTTATTGAATCTAACAATCTGCTCTACCCCTCCCAAATGGGATTTCGACCTCGACAGGGCACGGAAACTGCCTTGTTAGTAGTAGTTGAAGAAAGTAGAAAGATCTTAGACGCAGGAGGGGCATCCGCCATCATACTCCTTAATTTGAGCGCAGCATTTGACACGGTGAATCACCATATTCTGATTCACCGTCTCAGGAAGTCGGGAGTCACTGACACCGCATTGCAGTGGCTGCGCTCCTTTCTAGAAGACAGATCCTTCCAGATATCTGAAGATGAGATGACCTCCAAATTGATGCCTCTGCCCTGTGGAGTACCTCAGGGATCCTCCCTGAGCCCGACTCTTTTTAATGTGTATATGGCCCCACTGGCGGCTATTGTAGCCCCCTTTGGAATCCATATGGTGACCTACGCCGACGACACCCAGTTGGTCGTTGCGCTTAATCAAGCTAAGCAGTTTTCTCAAGATCTTCACTCATGCCTGGAGGAAGTCTCCAAGTGGATGGGGGCGTCCCACCTCAAACTCAATGGAGACAAGACAGAGGTCATGATTCTGGGTAATCCCTCTAATGTCTCACTGAGTACTATGTGGCCAGCATGTATGGGTCCAGTCCCAACTCCCAAAAGTGAGATGAAGAGTCTGGGTATTTGGCTAGACCAGAACCTGACTTTTAAGGTGCAAGCCAGGAAGACGGTGGCCACCTGTTATGGACTGCTTAGAATGGCCCGCAAAGTGCTCCCTCTTCTCCCTCCCCAAGCCAAAAAAATATTAGTCCAATCCTTGATATTGTCAAGGATAGACTACGGAAATGCACTCTACTTAGGGGCCCCATTGGCAGTAATTACGAAGCTGCAAACGGTCCAAAACTGCACAGCCAGACTATTATTTGGAATATCGAATCGCCTTTCTGCGAAACCAGCCCTATGTGCCCTTTACTGGCTCCCAGTGAAGGAAAGAATCAGCTTTAAGGCCCTCTGTATTGTTCACAAGTCTCTGCAAGGGAATGGGTCCACCTTAATCTCGGCCATGTTTCGCCGCTATAAGGCTACCAGGGAATTGCGTTCGGATGAACTCCACTTGGTGGAGGTCCCAAGGATTAAGAGGGCGAGAAGTGGCGGCCGCCTTTTTTCACTCAATGCGGCCAAACTTTGGAACGCACTACCACTTCATCTTCGCAGGGAACCTAGCCACCCTGCCTTTCGAAGGCAACTAAAAACTCTGCTGTTCCCTTAAGTGCGTCTGTTAGTGGTCACTGGCCTAGTCCAGCGCTGGGAGGCCCCCGGGTAGCCATGCGCTATACAAGTGCCTTTTTCATTCATTCATTCATTTCATTCTTTCAAGAGGGGGTCCGGGACACGTGAGGAAGGCTTACCTTAATATGTGCGGAGGGCAGCAATCCGTATGAGAGCCAGATCCAACTTTCCTTAGAAGGTTGGAGAAGGCTTCCCTGGTGATGGGAGGAACCTGCTCCAACAAGTGAGGGTTCCTGAGCGTAGATGGTTGAGCTTTAGGAGGGGCATTAGCAGGTATGCTAGACTTGATGGTAATGATTTTTTCAATAAAATAAGTATTGAGTAAGTCACATAGTGCTTGAGTGGGGGCGGGTTTCGCTGTGACTCTATCCGGCTTGGATAGTTCGGCAACTATAGCAAAGATTTCCTTCGATCTATTAGTAGAGCTCAATATCTTGTTGGAGAAATAGGCGGGCTTAGCTTATAAGATGGCATTTTTATATTGTTTAAGATTAGTTAGAAATATATCTTTTTTATCTGAAGAGTAATTTCGTCTCCAGTCGCGTTCTGCTTGGCGTAGGGCAAGTTTCTTAAGTTTTACGTCTTCGGAGAACCAACGTTGAGCGTCGTGGGGTCTGACTATATTGACTTTCTTAATGGGTGCAAAGCTGTCACTGGCGGATTCAAGCCAAGATTTAATACTTTCTTCGTGTTTATTAATCAGATGCTGTTCAGGTGGGACCGTAGTAGCAAGCAGACTGCAGAAGTCTCCAATGTTGGAGCGTCTCCAATTTCTTACCATACGGCTCACCTTCGTGTGGGGCTTGGCTAAGTGCAAGTTGGTGAGGGAGAATTTTATTAAATAGTGGTCAGACCAGGTGCAAGACGAGATCCTTATATTAGAAACCGTCAAGTTGGATGTCCAGACCTGCTCAAGGGTATGACCTTTGATGTGAGTGGGAACTGTCACATGCTGGGCACAGTTCAGCCCAGTGAGTAAGTCAGTCAGTTCAGCTGAGCTAGTACCACCCATTGTATCATTGGCCCAATAATTGAAGTCCCCAATTATTAGGATTTTGGCGTAATTGATGACTAGGTGGGAGATCTTTTCACCCAGTAGTTGGGGAAATAATGGCATATGATAGAGGGGTCTATAGAACAGTGCGCAGATCAAGGGGGTGCTTGGGGAATCAAGTTTTAAAATTAAGCAGTCGACTGACGGATGCCCATTGCTGCAAGAAAAGTGTACTCTAGCTTCTGATGCACTATGGCTGCAAACCCTCCCCCTACTTTCCCAGGGACCCTATTAGCTTAAAAGATATAATAATTACTAGGGAGTGCTGCTAGGATGTCTGGGGTGGACTCTTCAGAGAGCCACGTTTCGGTGAGAAAGAGTATATCCGGTTTGTCTGAGTCCAGGAGCTTAAATATTTCTAGTTGGTGTTTAACCAAGGAACGAGTGTTCAGGTAGGTGACAGTGAGGAATGGAGGGGTCTATATTTATATAGTTGTTTTGCCTGTTGAGGTTGTCCGGGCAGGGAGGCCCGAGAGTGAGTTCAGGGAGAAACTCTCTGTTCTACATAATACTGAGATTGACAAGTTTGGAACAAGTAGCAGTTTCAAGCGTAAACTTGCTCCATGCAAGCTTTTCAACTCCAGTGGGAGTAGCTTAATATTTGAGCATAATGTCTGGCCTCTGACCCCGGTCGGACGCTATTGGCTTTACTATCTGCTTTTCACAATAAATACACCAGGCCTACTGCCTTTGGAATAACCTTTCATAATAAACAGACCACACCTATGGCATCTGGCATGACATGTCCCTGCCCACCAGTGAAGCCTCTGGATGTTATCATTGGCTCGCCACTATACCCAGCTCAGGCCTCCTGTGCTGAGCATCAGCTGCCACAAGACAACCATCAGGAATACAGTCATGAAGCTGCAAATGGAAACAAAACTAAAGTTGGCCAACCAAAGCACTCTCTCTTATTCGGATTTGACAAGGATTGTCACAGAACAGACCTTCTGTATCCACTGGTTGTCACGCTGGGGGACCAGCACAAGACCCTGGCCTACTACAGTAATCTGTGAGCTTCATGTAACAACAAACCTGTCTGCGCGGCTTTGATTCGGAGTATACAACCGACACTGACCTACTGTATTGGACGTAAGCTTTCCCACACGACGATTGTTAAGTATACGGAATAACATCACAAATATGTGAAAAATGACCATTTTCAAAACAATATAAAATCATTGTTAATAAAGCCCATTATTGTAAGATTTTATGATAAACGGATCAGGTCTATAGCCATGAACATTAGCTCCGTCCTGCCTATTGAGTATATGGTTTGACACAAGCGATAAAGTGCAATGCAAGCTCCCTTCTAGTGGAAGCACCCAAATTTGGCCGAATGAAATCCTGTACTCAGGGTAACCAACATGTGGGTGGAGCCTAAGCCCCTGTCTCAAAGGTATCTGAGAGCTCTCTTTTTTATTGATCACATAAGGTCAGGCGACAGCTGGGTTTCCCAGCTTAACCTAAAAATCCATGTAGATTAGTGTAGCTCGGGCATTCCATACTGCTCTCAAAAACACAAATGTGCAAGTACACTCTGAGGTCTAAAGGTAATGATGGAAGCAAGGGGGGGTGCTGAGAGTGGAAAATAGCAATATATTCCTCATATCTGCTGTCCTCCGCTACCAGATCTGATAACAGAGTGAGAAAGAGACAGTGTGTGTGTGTGTGAGAAAGAGAGAGTGTGTGAGAGTGTGTGTGTGAGAGACAGAGTGAGAGATTGTGTGTGTGAGAGTGTATGTGAGAGAGAGAGAGTGTGTGTATGTGTGTGTGTGTGAGAGAGAGGGAGTGAGAGTGTGTGAGAGAGTGTGTGTGTGTGAGAGAGAGAGTGAGAGAGTGTGTGTGAGAGAGTGTGTGTGTGAGAGTGTGTGTGTGAGAAAGAGAGTGCGAGAGAGTGAGAGAATGTGTGTGTGTGTGTGAGAGAGAGAGAGAGAGTGTGTGTGGGAGAGAGTGAGAGAGTTTGTGTGTGTGTGAGAGAGAGTGAGAGCGTGTGTGTGTGGGAGAGAGTGAGAGTGTGTGCATGAGAGAGAGTGTGTGTGTGAGAGAGAGTGTGTGTGTGAAAGAGAAAGAGAGACAGAGAGAGTGTGTGCGTGTGTGAGAGAGAGTAAGAGAGAGAGAGAGAGAGAGACAGAGACAGAGAGAGTGTGTGTGTGTGTGTGTGTGAGAGAGAGTGTGTGTGTGAAAGAGAAAGAGAGACAGAGAGAGTGTGTGCATGTGTGAGAGAGAGAGACAGAGACAGAGAGAGTGTGTGCGTGTGTGAGAGAGAGAGACAGAGAGAGTGTGTGTGTGTATGAGAGAGAGAGACAGAGAGAGTGTGTGCGTGTGTGAGAGAGAGAGAGGGAGAGAGAGAGAGACAGAGACAGAGAGAGTGTGTGTGAGAGAGTGTGTGTGTGAAAGAGAAAGAGAGACAGAGAGAGTGTGTGCGTGTGTGAGAGAGAGAGACAGAGAGAGTGTGTGCGTGTGTGAGAGAGAGAGACAGAGAGAGTGTGTGTGTGTGTGAGAGAGAGAGACAGAGAGAGTGTGTGTGTGTGAGAGAGAGAGAGAGTGTGCGTGTGTGAGAGAGAGACAGAGACAGAGAGAGTGTGTGCGTGTGTGAGAGAGAGACAGAGAGAGTGTGTGCGTGTGTGTGAGAGAGAGAGAGAGACAGAGAGAGTGTGTGTGTGTGTGAGAGAGAGAGACAGAGAGAGTGTGTGTGTGTGAGAGAGAGAGAGAGAAAAATCCATCCTGATGCTGGCTCAGGCAGATGGATAAATAAACAAGAAAATCAAAGTGACATGGGGGAGAAGCATTGTTTTCGTGGACGCACAGCTTCAGCCCAACGAAGCCATGTACTCCTGTCCACCGAAATATGGGCGGGGCCAAAGGCCCTCTCTGAAGTACTCATGAACACTCTTTTTAGGTTGATTACATTAGATTTGTAGCTAATGAGGCCTGAAAGGCACCAGGCTTTGTTACTGCTTCCTGCCGCTAGTGTGACTCAGCAGCGGTCACGCTAAGAGCAGAACGCCTGCCACGTAAATGTAATTACCACACGATACAATACCGTAAGATAACACTGCACAGAACAGCTCAGCAAAGGGTAAACGCCCAGGGTTATCCATGCTTTTACCATTTGGGCTGAGCCCCAACAGAGGGAACATTGCCTCGCTATTCGGAAACAAACCAGGGAAACTTCATGAAGGGAGAAAGCTCTGTTGCTAGAAAAAAATATTTGTATTACATTCTTCAAAAAGCTGCCTGTTGCTTCGAAGGTGGAATCAGTTACTGTAGGACGGAGCCTGTTCTCCCGTACCTGAGGGCTCAGCAGACTGAGACATCTGCTGTAGACGTCTGTCTTTGCCCTCATGGTCACAGGCTTGAGTCCTGATGAGCACACTCAGCCATTCATGCTTCCATGGTTGTTACAACGAGTAGCAATGAGTTGACTAATGATGAACAGCTGTTTTGTTTCCAGGGGCGGGAGACGCCTACCACCCGTTGACACTTCTGATGGGTCAGTGAGGATCTGACAGGTGCTGTTTCCATGGGTGGAAGGCGTGGCTCTTCTTCTGAAGGGTCCGTGAGGATCTGACAGGTGCTGTTTCCATGGGCGGAAGATGCCTTCCACCCGGGGCTCTTCTTCTGAAGGGTCAGTGAGGATCTGACAGGTGCTGTTTCCATGGGCGGAAGATGCTTTCCACCCGCGGCACTTCTTCGGATGGTCAGTGAGGATCTGGCAGGTGCTGTTTCCGTGGGTGGAAGACGTCTTCTGCCCGTGGCTCTTCTTCTGAAGGGTCAGTGAGGATCTGACAGGTGCTGTTTCCAGGGGCGGAAGACGCCTACCACCCGTTGACACTTCTGAAGGGTCCGTGAGGATCTGACAGGTGCTGTTTCCATGGGCGGAAGACGCCTTCCACCCGTGGCTCTTCTTCTGAAGGGTCAGTGAGGATCTGACAGGTGCTGTTTCCATGGGTGGAAGATGCCTTCCACCCGTGGCTCTTCTTCTGAAGGGTCAGTGAGGATCTGACAGGTGCTGTTTCCATGGGCGGAAGATGCTTTCCACCCGCGGCACTTCTTCGGATGGTCAGTGAGGATCTGGCAGGTGCTGTTTCCGTGGGTGGAAGACGTCTTCCGCCCGTGGCTCTTCTTCTGAAGGGTCAGTGAGGATCTGACAGGTGGTGTTTCCATGGGCGGAAGACGCCTACCACCCGTGACACTTCTGAAGGGTCCGGGGGGTTCTGACAGGTGCTGTTTCCATGGGCGGAAGACGACTTCCATCCATGGCTCTTCTTCTGAAGGGTCCGGGGGGATCTGACAGGTGCTGTTTCCATGGGAGGAAGACGCCTTTCACCCGTGGCTCTTCTGAAGGCTCAGTGAGGATCTGACAGGTGCTGTTTCCATGGGCGTAAGTCGCCTTCCACCCATGGCTCTTCTTCTGAAGGGTCAGTGAGGATCTGGCAAGTGCTGTTTCCATGGGCAGAAGATGCCTTCCACCCATGCCTCTTCTTATGAAGGGTTCCTAAGGATCTGACAGGTGCTGTTTCCGTGGGCGGAAGACGCCTTCCACCAGTGGCTCTTCTTCTGATGGGTCAGTGAGGATCTGACAGGTGCTGTTTCCAAGGGCGAAAGACGCCTTCCACCTGTGACACTTTTGAAGGGTCAGTGAGGATCTGGCAGGCACTGTTTTCATGGGCGGAAGACGCCTTCCACCCATGGCTCTTCTTCTGATGGGTCAGTGAGGATCTGGCAGGTGCTGTTTCCTTGGGCAGGAGACGCCTTCCACCCTTGGGTCTTCTTCCGAAGTGTCAGTGAGGATCTGGCAGGTGCTGTTTCCATGGGCGGAAGATGCCTTTATTTATTTATTTATTTATTTATTTATAGAGTTTTATATAGCGTGAACGTGACCCAAGGGTATCAGAGCGCTTCACATTTACAATAGGTACAGTTTAGATTACACTGGTATAGCAGCAGTAATATATATATATATGAATCAGGTACATGTCTTTCATACCAGTTTCAACAAAACAAGTTTAAGAACTGTTTAGAATACAAAGGTGTACGCAGTGGTATCATACAACATAGTTCCGATGTGTACCTTTTGAATGTTTTACATCAGTACTACAACGATCTATTAATTGTGGTACTGAACAGTTAAAGAGGTTTTCGCAGCTACCTGGTAATTATCTCTTTACATTCGTAAATGTCTTTGAGGTCATTTTGTGCAGGATGTATCCATACAAGACAGGGCTATGCTACTTCTGGTTATTAACCATGAAATGAAATGAAATGAAATTTGTACTTGTAAAGCGCACCCATACCCCCAAAGGGGTGTCCAGGCGCTGTACGCATACCGCTGTGGAACCCTTCCTGGCTTTTCCCTGTGAAATGTCCACTCCTGGGCACCCCCAGGGTGAAGCCAGGCATCCCAGCGCTGTTGGGGCCGTTGTGGAGATTAAGCAAGCTATTGCCCAGAGTTGCAGAGTGGGACCCATGATTAGAATAGGCACCGAGACGAGAATTATCAGGTCCGAGGAAATTGAGCCCAAGACCGGCCGAGGCGGGAATTGAACCCTGGTCCCGGGCCAGATCTCTGCATCAGGGTCTGCCGCTCTAACCATTGAGCCACACTTCTCCACTGGTGCAGATGATGAACAGTCTTGTCTAGGGAAGGAACTTGCCCATTAGGAAGATCTTCGCTTCCCTCTTGAATGTTGCCAAATTTGGAATTTTTCTAATGTTTGGAGGGAGTGAATTCCAGATTCTGGGTGCCGCTCCGGAGAATGCTCTGTCATACGTTTTCTTCTTCCGAAAGATGGGCGGTTTCAGCAACAGCTCTCTGGCACTCCTGGCCGGCCTGCTTCCCCCTGATAGCTCAATTTTCTGGGCTAAGTACATTGGTGTTTTGTAGTGGAGCGCTTTGTGGGTAATACAAGCCAGTTTAAGTTGAATTCTGGCTTCGTATGGAAGCCAGTTTAGTGCTTTCAGATGTGGGGAGATATGGTCGTATTTTCTAGAACCTGTTATGAGTCTTGCGGCCGCATTGAGACAGGCTTTTAGTGGTGCTGTGGAGATTTTTGGTAGACCTGTTAGTGTTGTACATCCATATTCAATCCTTGATATAACTAAGGACTGAACTGCCAGTTTGAGGTCCGCCGTAGTAATGAGTGGTTTCACTTTTCTAATATAGTTCAGGTGAAACCGGGCAGTATTAGCCATTGATTTGATGTGGGCTTTCATGTCTAGGTTCTTATCAAGCGTGATTCCCAGTGATTTGGTTGAGTCAACTAGGGTAGGGGTGCAGTTTAGCGCTGTGATCAGCTTGGTCCATTCCTTCACATTTGTGGGGTTCTTCGGCGGTGATATTAATAGGAATTCTGTTTTTTGTGCATTTAATTTCAGATGATTGTTGGTTAACCATTGTAGTGACATTTTTAAGGCCTCATTCATTGTCTTGATCTCTTCCAGTGATGATATCTTGATGTAGATCTGAGTGTCATCTGCGTACATGTGATAGGATATGTTTGCGTCTCGGAGGATTTCTGTAAGGGGTTCGACATATAGATTGAATAGTGATGGGGATAATGTTGATCCCTGTGGGACTCCAATCGAGTTTGGGCATGATGGGGATAGTGTCTTGTTCACCAGGAATCTTTGTGTTCTGTTCTGGAGGAAGGATTCAAACCATTTCAGAACATTTCCAGATAGTCCCATCCTGTCTTCAAGCCGAGCTAGTAATTTTTCATGGTTTACCGTGTCGAATGCAGACGACAGGTCAAGAAGAACTAGTAGACATGTTTGATTGTGATCCAGGGCCTGTAGCGCATCATCCACTATATGTAGTATTGCTGTCTCCGTACTGTGGCCTGGCCTGAAACCAGATTGGCAGTCGTCCAGCAGATTAAAATTATTGATGTGGTTGCTCAGCTGATTGTGCACACATTTTTCAATTAGTTTGGCAAGTAATGGAATATTGGTTACTGGTCGAAAGTTATTTGGGTCTGCCGGGTCCGCTGTAGGTTTTTTGATGATCGGTAGGACTTGACCTGTTTTTAGGCACTCTGGTAGGACCCCTTGAGATAGTGAGGCATTGATTATTTTTGTCCATATTGGGACGACGATATGGTTGATTCTTTTTAGGCATTTTGTGGGGTGGGGGTCATTGTAGTGGTTATTTGGTTTGATATCCGAGAGAGTTTTGGCAATGGTATTCTGGTCATAAACCTTGAAGGTCGACCATTGTGCTTTGTTTTTCGTCCTATCATGATCGTTTTTCACGGTAGCATCGTTCTGTAAAGGTAGTTGGCTAGCGAGGTTGTCAGCTGCCATCCTGAGATCTCTTTCAAGCGTGTTGGCCTTGTCTGTGAAGAATGTTGAGAATTCCTCGCAGCTCAGTTGAGTTTTAGTTGCTTCTTGGGCAGATTTGGCCAATTTATTGGATTGTTGTTTTAACATCTCGAAAAGTTTCCGTGGTCTGTTTTTGGCGTTATCCAGTTCGAATCTAAAAAATTCCTTTTTGGAGTTGAGAACACTTTTGTTGTATTCATTTCTGATTTTTCTGAGAGTTTTTAGCTGGGGGGATGATGGGTGCTGTCTCCATTTTCTTTCTGCGAGTCTCAGCTTCCGCCTGTCTTCATTCAGTGTCCCATTAAACCATGGGTTTTTATCTTTCTCTGAGACTCTTTTCAGTTTTAGTGGCATGGTGGAGTTGACTATATTCGTCATTGATGTGGTGGTGCTTCTTCTGAAGGGTCAGTGAGGATCTGACAGATGCTGTGTCCATAGGTGGAAGAAGCCTTCCACCCGTGGCACTTCTGAAGGGTCAGTGAGGATCTGACAGATGCTGTGTCCATAGGTGGAAGAAGCCTTCCACCCGTGGCACTTCTGAAGGGTCAGTGAGGATCTAACAGGTGCTGTTTCCATGGGCGGAAGACGCCTACCACCCGTGACACTTCTGAAGGGTCCGTGAGGATCTGACAGGTGCTGCTTCCATGGGCGGAAGACGACTTCCACCCATGGCTCTTCTTCTGAAGGGTCTGTGAGGATCTGCCAGGTGCTGTGTCCATAGGTGGAAGACGCCTTCCACCCGTGGCACTTCTGAAGGGTCAGTGAGGATCTGGCAGGTGCTGTTTCCATGGGCGGAAGATGCCTTCCACCCGTGGCTCTTCTTCTGAAGGGTCAGTGAGGATCTAACAGGTGCTGTTTCCATGGGCGGAAGACGCCTACCACCCGTGACACTTCTGAAGGGTCCGTGAGGATCTGACCGGTGCTGCTTCCATGGGCGGAAGATGCCTTCCACCCGTGGCTCTTCTTCTGAAGGGTCTGTGAGGATCTGCCAGTTGGCTGGTAAGTAACTCCTTGGAGTAACAGTTCTTCTGAGCAGCTCATCACAATGTCCCTCTGCTGTCCTGAGACAACATGGCAGCAGTCCTTGTTCTGGATTTAACATTAGACATTAAACCAGAGTTAGGAAGGGTGGAGTGATGACATGATAGAAAGAGAATTATGGGACTTGTAGCTCCTCTCTAGTGTTTTTTTTAACTGGTGGCACATAGCGCTTGATGTGGAGAACCCGGTGGTATACTCAAAATCACACGTTCTCAAAATATTGTACAAGTAGAGTTCTTGAGAAGAAAAGGTATTACTCCAACTCAGACCTGCCAACTTACATCGTGCCACACTGTGGTATCAGCTCCAGTCACACAGTCAGCTCCTGTCACTTGGTCAGCTCCCGTCACACGGTCAGCTCCCGTCACACGGTCAGCTCCTGTAACACGGTCAGCTCCTGTCACTTGGTCAGCTCCTGTAACATGGTCAGCTCCCGTCACACGGTCAGCTCCTGTCACTTGGTCAGCTCCCGTCACACGGTCAGCTCCTGTCACTTGGTCAGCTCCCGTCACACGGTCAGCTCCTGTCACTTGGTCAGCTCCCATCACATGGTCAGCTCCCGTCACACGGTCAGCTCTTGTCACGCGGTCAGCTCCCGTCACGCGGTCAGCTTCTGTCACTTGGTCAGCTCCCATCACGCGGTCAGCTCCTGTCACACGGTCAGCTCCCGTCACACGGTCAACTCCCGTCACACGGTCAGCTCCCGTCACACGGTCAGCTCCCGTCACACGGTCAGCTCCTGTCACGCGGTCAGCCCCCGTCACACGGTCAGCCCCCGTCACGTGGTCAGCCCCCATCGCGTGGTCAGCCCCCATCATGCGGTCAGCTTCCGTCATGCGGTCAGCTCCCGTCACACGGTCAGCTCCCATCATGCGGTCATCTCCTGTCACATGGTCAGCTCCCATCACTCGGTAACCCCGTGAAGAACCAGTATCACAAGGTGGCAGGGAAGGCCAGCTGGAGACCCTTGCTCTGTGTGGGCTTCTAACTCATCTTTTGGCAATCTAAGCTGCTGGTGTCCATTCAGGGGTGTTGGAGACCCTGCGCTGTGAGAGATTTCTTTTTTGGGGGAGGCAGGATGTTGGTTGCGGCAGGGAGCAGTGCCTCTCAGGCACCAATAGCATGAATCCCCGCCTCCTCCTCATAAACTGATATTTTTTAGTTCACCTGGCTGTATTTGGGACAATTGTAATTTTTGTTGTTGTTGAAGGGCACTGACGCATCCAGTCCCCCCTGAGGACTTTTCAGAGAAAACTTCATTGTACAGTTAAGTGCTTACCAGCAAAACCTCACCGCGCTCACGAGACTCATTCTACAAATATTGCATTTATCTGTGGTTTTCTAGAGGCTGTTGTTGGTACACCTACATCCTTTACTGATCAGCAGGCTTGTATTATTAATCACAGATAAATGATGTAACCGTAGTAATTATCAACACTGCCGGGGCATCTGTGAGCAGTTTTCCACCACTGACCTGCTGCTGACATCAATTACATGTTCTTGGTAAAAGACAATGTCGGTGACGTCACGTGATATGTGCTAAAGTGAGTGAGATAGGGCAAAATCTCAGGGGTTAAATGCAACCTCTCTGTGACTTTGATTAGTTATCTGATGTCTGCTGGTTTGATTCGGTGTGGGAAGACTCCACTTTATTAGCTGTCTTTGTGTTCAAAACTAGGCCTGGGAATGAAATTCTGCTCTGCTCGCAGAGTTTGCAGAGTTTTTCTCACTTCGCGCTCCACGTAGTGCGCGGAGTACTGCGGAGTTTTTTCCTAGCTCGCGCTCGCCAACATTAAGTTGGCGAGCGAGAAAAATCTTACTCCAGCCCACCTCCTAGTGAGATCTCTCAACGCGGATGGCCGCTACCGCTCGCTTTGAGAAACCTTCCTTTATTGTTGAGGATGCTGCCGCTTGAGTGGCAGAAAAAAGCAGCGCCCTCTTGCGTTGCGCGCGGAGCCGTTTGCACTGATTTTACAGCAGGGGACAAACACCCAGCGCTAAAAATCAGCATGAATGGCGCGACCTAAGACACTCCGCCGCTTGCGGAACTTCATATAGCGTGGTGGAGTTTTTTGGTCACTTCGCAGAGTTCTGTGTTACATAACTCCTCGAACTCTGCCCCGGCCTATTCAAAACAGACTCATCCCAGAATGCACCTCTCGTTGGATGTCCATAATTACTGCTCATCTGGTTCATATCATTTCTAAAAAGAAATGCATTTCTTCACAAAACAACAACTTTGAGAGATTAACAGTGACAGTACTGTACTTCACATTTGTGCCTAGAGGTATGTCAGAGTAACTCGCCGCTATATAAAAGGGGCAGTAATCCGGATCTTTGAATTTTGATTTGAACAAAAAATTAGCACATATTGAGTAATGTAGAATATTTTTTTCTCTCCTGCTCCCAAAAAAACACCCTCAGCCCCTACTGAAACATATCTCCTAGATGAGGTTGACTCCTCCACCATGTGCCTTAATTCATACATCACGGGGGAGTGTGAACCACACACACCAGCCTCTGCACACACCCTCAGCTCTACACTGACCACCAGCCTCTACACACAACAACCTCCACACCCTTCTTCAGTCTCCACTGAAATATGAACCTCCCCAACATCTGCCTTTATTGACACATACATTATGGGTGAGGTTGAAGTACACACACCAGCCTTTACACACACTCTCAGCTTCTACGCACGTCATCAGCCTCTATAATCACCAGCAGCGTCTACACAATCCCTTACCCTGTACTGAAACATATACCATGTATGAGGTGGGCGCCTCCATCGTGTTCCTTTATTTACCCGTACTACATGGGTTAGAGGGAACTACACACATCCAGCCTCTGCACACTCCCTCAGCCGCTACACCCACACGCACAACCTCTACACACTCCCTCAGTCTTTCCTGAAACATATCCCTTGGATGATATTGGACTCCTCAGCCATGTGCCTTGAATTACGCATACACGGCGGATGACGATGAACTACAACCCCCCAGCCTCCACACGCACCTTCAGTCTCTACACACACTCTCAGCCTCTACACACACACTCACCCTTTGTACGCACCCCCAGCCTCTCTCTACACAATCCCTCGGCCTCTACACACACCCCCAGCCGCCACTTTTATCCTCAGCTTCTACTAAGAGATATACCCATGGGTGAGGGTGGACTTCTCCTCCACGTGCCTTTATTTACACATACTGCATGGCTGAGCATGAACTACAAACCCCCAGCCTCACACACACCCTCAGTCTGTACTGAGACACACACACTGGGTGAGGGTGGGCGTCTGGGGTGGACGTGGCCCCCATGCACACTCTTCGTGATCAGCCTTGTGCTCACATACAGAGGCTCTTGGTCTGAGCCCTTCTTCACACACATGTCGTACCCGGATGTTTATTTGTTGATGGAGAATGGTTTAACAGCATCTTTCCTCATCACTGGTCTCACATCTACCACACAACAGGTTGTTCAGAAGGCTTTGTGGGGCCCTGGGGAAAGACTGCTTGTAGAATCCCATTTTAAGTTCTCTCCAAAAATGTTTTTAATCACTCATAGCAAGTGTTTCTTTTTAATAGATATTGCTTTGTCACTCGCCAAAAGTTGAGAGCTTTTAAAGGAACTTTTATGTAGGGTTAGGAGTTGTGGTTAGGTACCTTTGGAAGCATGAATGACAAGCGGCAAGTTACAGTGATCACAAATAAAGTTTGTTTTTATGGTTCTGGGCTCCCCCTCATCTGTTTGTGACAAAACCGGCAAATGTTGCATTTTAGTGCATACTGGTTTGGTAACATTGCTTAAAATACAATCGGATTTATACAGAATTTTACATGGAACTTATAGTTTATCTCCAATAATTATTTAAAGGAAATGTATGGTGCATTTAAAGCGCTGATGGCAGCAATCACCACACGGTGAGGTGTGAGGAGGAGGCACAAAAGGATCTTAAACTGCACTCAGGAAGAGTGATTTTATACCAGGTCGGTATCTATGCAAGTGGAGATAATCTTGGAGTGATCCCGGCACATGCTGAGCAACAATGTAATTGAAGTATTCCCCAGACATGGGACTGACTCTGAGCCAGCCCTATCAGCTTTTCAGAGACACCACCTGTAATAAATCCTTAGAATTAATCATTAATTCGTATATTAACATTTCTATAGTGCTTTCTGCACCTCTTGTCTATCAAGGTGTGATAGACCAACCACTGGAGGTCCTGTTAGACCACCAGTAAATCACTTTATGGAGTCTACCAAGGTGTGATAGGAGCCCAACCACTGGAGGCCCCTTGGCATCACCAGTAAATCACTTTATGGAGTCTACCAAGGTGTGATAGGAGCCCAACCACTGGAGGCCCCTTGGCATCACCAGTAAATCACTTTATGGAGTCTACCAAGGTGTGATAGACCAACCACTGGAGGCCCCTTGGCACCACCAGTAAATCACTTTATGGAGTCTACCAAGGTGTGATAGACCAACCACTGGAGGCCCCTTGGCATCACCAGTAAATCACTTTATGGAGTCTACCAAGGTGTGATAGACCAACCACTGGAGGCCCCTTGGCACCACCAGTAGACCTCTGTAGAATGTACCAAGAGCATTGGAAGTCTCAAGACGATGGGGGCTCATTTAGGCCAGGGTAAGATAATCACTATATATCATGGTGCACTCTACTATTGCATTCAAACAGTGCTGGAAATGGATACAATTACTCAGGGATCCCATAAATTAGCGATCAAGGTGTAGCTGCAGAAAGAGGGTGGAGTTGTGAGGCACAGTCATGTCAACAAGGACAAATTTTACATTAAATCTGTTCTGACTTAATTGGTCATAAACAGGCTGAATTTCTAAAACATCTTATGCGTAGGCCTGGGCGGAGCTCGTGGAGTTTACCTCCACGGAAGTCCGCGGAGTTACAGAAAAACTCTGCCAAATTCCTCGGAGTTCCACCTGCCGGCGGAGTATTGCTCGGCCACCCCTAAATTACATATATCTAACCTGTGGACAGACAGGCACCCTTCCCTGTTGCAGAAGATAAAGTCACTGGCACTGAGTAATGTTTCCGTGATCACGCCATCTTGCACGTATCGCTTTTAATAGATTTTCTTTTTAATGACAACTGCCCCGGTTTAGCCGCAAACCTTTGGAGACCTCGGAGTGACACCAAAGGTTGCTTGCCTAACAGGTACAAATTAGTGGTGGAGTACATGCAAAATCATTAAGCATGGCTGCTGTGCCGGGCACACGTACACTCCCCAATGCCCCTCCCTCTCCGTGCTCTAAGACAAAGGAACTCCGCCGAACCAATATCCCACCCCACCCCGTGCTTTCAGAGCGATGGCAATATATAGAATGCAAAAAGAACACAAGTGAATCAGAAAAAAAGGGGCACTGTACGTCTCTGAATTTATGCAGGATGCGGAACTGTCTCTAGGCGCTTTAGAAATTGTGCCGCTACCCTGCGGACTGTTATTTTACTGTGTGATACCATTTTAAATTGCCTGAATTTGATGTATTTTAAGAGATTTTTAACTCTAAATACCAACGTTCGTCTAGTGTTAGCCGTGCTGGCTCCCTTGCGGTCTCCTGAGCACACCCCTCGGCTCTAGCCAATCACGCCGGGCGGGGAGGAGTCAGAGGCGGGGAACCGGTACTTATGTCCACTGTAGCGCGGGAGCGCCGGCGGCGCGCCAAAGGCAAGCCCGTCTGCGCGCGTCCGCGCCCTGACGGGCCATGGGGCCCTAATCTATCCTCAAACTGTTACGTATACCTCAGAGGAACTTAGGAAACTTCATCAATTGTCGCTCCCACTCAACCCTGCTATCTGCATGCGTCTAAGTCTTTTTGAAATCCTTCAGGCACGCAGATCCTTTCCAGAAATCTCAGAACTTATTTCGTTTACACCTCGGGCATTGAGGACTGCTCAAGTTAAACATACAGAACTTTGCTTATATTATCTAAATACCCGTTCCCTAGTCAAGCATCAGTTGGATGTTTTCTTGCTTTTAATATCTGAAAAACCAGACATTTTTTTTGTTACAGAAACATGGTTGAATTCCGATTCTACTCCTGATGTATTGGCCGCACTACCTCACGACTACTATATCCTCCATGTGGATCGACCATTAGGAAAAATGGATGGTGGAGTAGCCGCGATTATCCATCGAGACCACAAATTCACTGCCATTACCTCCTTAAGTCTCCCCGCAGTGGACAACATGGTCATTAAACTAGAGTCTAGTTTGACTCCGCTTATTTGTGTCCTGGTTTACAGGCCCCCGAAGCACATGCCCCTGTTCCCTCTTTTGCTAAGTGAACAAATAGCCAATTTGGCAACTAATTATGCTAAAATACTATTATTAGGCGACCTAAATTATTGGTCTAATGATGTACACGGTGGGCCTCATTCTGCTGAACTGACTGATTTATTAACCAACCTCAATTTTACCCAGCACCTTGTCTCAGCCACACACATCAAAGGACACACACTGGATCAAGCCTGGACCACAAACATTATAGCGTCCGTGCCCATGATCGTACCATGTATATGGTCTGATCATCACCTAATAAAATTCACGGTAATGATTCCCTCGAGTAGTAAGACCCCCAAGGTCGAGGGTGGCATGATCAGGAAATGGAGTGCCCTCAACAAACAGGAATTTCTGGATACATTGGCTAGCTCATCCCCCGCCTTTGACACTGATGTCGATATCTTGGAAGCAAACATTTCAGCCTGGCTATTAGAGGCCAGTGACATGCATGCTCCGCTCAGGAAACTAAAACGCGTTCGTCGCCTTGACGCACAGAAATGGTTTTCTAAGGTGCTAAGAGATCAAAAATTGGCCCTTCGCCAGAAAGAAAGGAAATGGAGATTGAGCTACTCTCCTGATGAGAAACACCATTACTTGGAAGCTCGGAATGAATATAAAAAGCGATTATGGCAGCCAAGGCGGCTCACTTCTCCGCTAGAATTTTAAATTCTGATAATAGATCGAAGGAAATATTTTCCATTGTTAATGAATTATCCAATGCAGCGAGAGTCCTACCTAAACCTACACCTACTCAAGAGCTCTGTGACTCTCTGAATACCTACTTCGTGGAGAAAATTTCTAACATTAAAGCTAGTATCCCTAAATTCAGCCCCACTGAGAATACCCCTGTCACAAAAAAGAATCCATTCATCTTGGATCACTTCTCAGCCATTAACATCCAGTCCTTTTTGGACCTGCTGTCTAGAGTCAAATCTGGCTCACCCAGGGACTGTTGTCCACCTCATATTTTAAAAGACATTCTTCCTGGCCTGTCGTGTACCATCATGACCTTCTTGAATGAGTCTCTCTCGCAGGGCCGTGTTCCTAAAGCATTTAAGGATGCAATTGTAGTCCCCCTTTTAAAGAAACCGGGAGCAGACCCCCAGACGTTATCAAATTATCGTCCCATCTCTCTACTCCCCTACTTGGCCAAAGTCCTGGAAGCCCATGTAGCAAAGTGTTTGTCTAACTTTATGGAACATTCTGAATATCTAGACCCCCATCAAGCGGGATTCCGTCCCGCTCACTCTACAGAGACAGTGATTCTAGCTGTACTGGACAACTTGCGAGATAAAGCGGATGCTTTTAGATCTTTCGGCCGCATTTGACACGGTCGATCATGAAATTTTGATGGATCGTGTCAGGCTGGCCGGCATTCAGGGCCCAGCCTTTAGCTGGATTAGCTCCTTTTTAGAAGACCACACTCAATCGGTTCGCTTGGATTCATTTACTGCTCCCAAGCTATCAACTACTTGCGGGGTCCCACAGGGGTCATCATTATCCCCCCACTTGTTTAATCTATACCTCTCACCCCTGATTCAGTCTCTGAAGGCACGGAAGGTAACTACCTTCAATTATGCCGATGATCTACAGTTAACTTTCACAATAGATAACTCCCCCAATTCAATCCTGGAATTCCAGGCCACTATGCTCCACATTCGCCATTGGATGGACCAGAATCATTTAAAACTTAATCCAGATAAGACGGAATTAGTTCTGACGGGGAGTAGTAAGATCTTCTGGGGCCCACACTATTGGCCGGCGGAACTTGGATGTCCGCCCGAACCCTCTACCTCCGTCAAGAGTCTAGGTGTTATCATAAACAACGACCTGTCGTTGAGATCCCAAGTTGGTGCTGTGGTCTCAACCTGTTTCTTTCAATTACGCAAAATCAGAAAGATCAGTCGCTTGCTCACTCATGCAGCGTTGATACAGGTTGTAATAGCCATGGTTTTATCACACTTAGACTACGCCAACTCTATCTATCTAGGCATGCCACTTTTTTAATCAAGCGGCTTCAGATGGTCCAGAACCAAGCAGCGAGACTGATCCATCAGCAACCAAGATGGCAATCAGCCAGACCCCTTTTAAAAAAACTACACTGGCTCCCTATTTCCCAACGTACGGCCTTTAAAACGGGATGTTTAATCTTTAAGTCTCTCCACAGTCGGAGCCCTAAATTTATTAACTGTCTTTTATCAAGGCATACTCCCTCTCGTAACTTGCGCTCAGCCCACCTTCAGTTACTGACCATCCCCGCCTTCAAGTTAAAACGTCAGGGTGGCTGTAGGTTTGCATCCCTGGCCCCAAGACTGTGGAATTCTTTTCCACTGGAGGTTCGGTCATGTACTGATCTTTTGAGATTCAGAAAAATGCTTAAGACATGGCTGTTCGGGCAGGCTTATGAATAACTATCCCCATCGGTCCCGGCATATTCTAGAGTAGCGCCATGAAACCTTTTGGTGTACGTGCGCTGTATAAATTTTTTATAACATAACATAATATGTATTATTACTCAACAACATGGCACTCATGCTGCCAACCTCTGCTCAGGGAACAGAAAAGCTGTGCATTTGTTCTTGCAGGTTCATGGCATACCTTTTCAGAGGGCACCCACTCAATCACTGAACTTTCAGACCGGCCAGTGCAACTGTAGATATGTGATTCAGAATAAATGAAATCCACATGAGGAAACAGTTCGCTGAGCTACCGCGCCCAGCACTACCAAACACGTTGCCCTAACGACGCTTAGAATGTCGCACTGGACATGCAGTACACTGGTAATGGGACAACAGGCAGAATTTTGGGGTCGCCTCTGAAAAGAGCGCGTCAGGGTCCGCAAAAGGTGGTGCTGGCCAGCAAGTGGGTTTTAGGAGCCATGAAGAGATTGGAGTGATAGCTGGTAACTCTGTAGTCTGAAGGCTCAGGAGCTACGATTAGAAACACGAGGGGGGTGAGGACTTTGCAACGCGCCAGCATGGCCCGACCTGTCCCCAGTGAGAGTAGATTAGGATTCGCTGTCCCAA